>OZ012735.1:809715478-810202978 GCA_963859935.3 Lathyrus sativus
GTAGTTCGAAAGATTCACCTCTACCCATAGACTTTGGCACAATACACATCTAAAAATTCTTTTCAAATAGAAATAAAAAAACACTTCATAAGTACGATACGGATAGTACGTGACGGAGAGGGAGTGAGAATAAAACCCCTCCTACACTCACTCTGAATATTTTGAACACAAGACGCTCGACTTGGTAGTTCGTAAGATTCACCTCTACTTATAGACTTTTGTACAATGCGCATCTCAAATTTCTTTATGTGTAATACGTGATAGAGAAGGAGTGAGAATGGAACCCCTCCTACACTCAGTCTGAGTATTTCGAACACAAGGCGTTCGACTTGGTTGTATAAAATACTCACCTCTACATATAGTCTTTAATGCGATCCTAATCAAAAATAACATCAACGTACCAAACTTCTTTTTCATCTTAGGACATCATCCGAAAACCTTTTTTTCAAGGTATAGAATCAACTAATATACAACCATTTCTCAAGTGGCCGAACTACGGCTACTCTGATGTCTCACACCTATTGAGAATATGTAGGCATAGGATTGCGATGATCCCAGCGAGCACTCTTCTTTCTTTTCCACATTTGGTCTTCCATTCCTCATCATCCAAAAAAGGCATGTTATGTTCGTTCTACCGCAAACAGGTAACGCATAAGACTCCACAAGCGAGCCACAATACACCTAACTGCTAGAATGCGCACATTAGCATCTTCTACCCAAACTTTCCACTTTTCACTCGTAGTCCCGTGAACTACGAATACTCTGATTCTTCACTTCTTACAAGTGAATATACGTAGGCACAAGGGCCCCAATCCTTGTCGAGCACCCTAATTAAAAAACCAACCATTTGTCCCTTTAGCAAGTAAACATTTAGCAAGTAGAATTTTAGAATAGAACACTCATTCAAGCTAGACAACTTAGAAGGTTCCCATCGAGTACAGTGGATGTGAAGGGGTTATAATACCTTCCCTTCACATAACTGTCTTCCGAACCCAAAACATGGTTGCAATGACAATGTTCTTTTCCTAAAGGTTTTATCGTTATTTCCCTTTCCCTCTTTGGGATAAATAAAATTCATGGCGACTCTATGTCATTTTTTGAGTAGCGACAACCATGCTGTCGACCTTTACCTTTATGAACAACGGTTTCAAGTGATACATTATCCCTGGGTTAGGTCTTTCAAACATGGCAGTTCGTTCTTCCACCACACCATTGTTCATCATGTAATAACATAGTGGCTTATCTTCTGCAGCTTCATCTGGCACAAAATCACCCTCTGACTCCGAGACCTCAGATATCCTATCATACTCTGCTGGAAATACTGACACAATCCCGCAACTTACCACAAAGTCTTCACCATCGGTGTCGTCATTCGTCTTGTCGTACATGTCCACATCTAAATCCTCTTCTGGAGATAGGGTGTATTCTTCGTCCGACTAAGGTGTATATTCAGGTTCATCTTCATCTGACTGAGGGGTGTATTCTGACTCTTTCATGCCTTCCATTCCAGCGGTAAACATCGAATTCTGGGTCAACACCACCGCTTTTTCTCTAGAGACTTCCATGGTCACTGTTATAGTCTGGCTTGCCACTATCTTCTCTTTTTCAACCCATCTGGTTTTGGGGGGTTGACTCTTCGAACCGGGTTTCCGGACCGGTCGTAGCTGCAAAGTCGATGCTTCTTTGGCCGCATTTTTGTTTCGCTGATGACGTCTCCACTGGGTCCTTGTCATTGGGTTCTTACCTTTGTAGTTAGGGGACACCATATTTTCCTTTTGACTCAGCGTTCTTGTCGGAGGCCTTTGCCTCTCTTTCCAAATCTAGTACATTCCACTTTGGCCTTTTGCTCCCCTTATGGGTTACAGGGGCCATCCACTTGTCCTGCAGGATATCCAACGGGGGCACAAAAGTCTTGGGCCTTTCCGGTTGGAATATCTTTCGGTACTCCTGATTTCGTCGAGGAGCCCCTCCTTTGTTGAACACAAACCTTGGGATTGGTGGTCTGTCTGACTTGAATCTATCCGCCACTTTCTGGTTGAACACAGCATGACATCTGGGACAGAGTGCAGCTTTAGAGCCGCTGACTTTTCATTTTTCTTGGAACTCAACTAAGCTTTCCCCAACTTAAGGGTAGATACCCTCAAAATCCTCTTATGTCTTCTTGTCGAAACCCTCAGTAGCTTCAATCATCATGCATGTGAGGACGGGGATTGTTATCTGTTCCTTGAAGCCCTCAGTAGCCTCGATCATCATGCATTCTACCACTTCAGAGTATAGTGCTTCCTCCATCTTCAGAGGTTTCGCATCCACTTGCATCTTTGGTCTTTCACCAAACTGGAGTCATCCTTCCTTCAAAGCTTTCTACACCAAATTCCTGAAAAGAACACATTGAGTTGTTTTATGACCAATAAAATTATGAAATTTACATAATCCCCTCTTTTTCTTTTGTTCTAGAGGGGGATTTTTTGTCCCAATTGGGACGACAATTTGACCATCTTTGACCAATACATCAAATATCTCTTCACATTTGGATACATCAAAAGAATATATTTTCTGATAGACCTAAAATATAATGTGTATTTGACTCGATTTACGTATGTTATTTAGGATTTTATTTCTATTTTCTTGTATTATGCATCTGTTTTGTTTCTTTTTCAGGTTTTTATATTTTCAAAGCTACTCGAGAAGAAATGAAGAAAAACGAGCTAAAAGACCAACATTTTCAGGAATTGTACACATGGCACCCACCATGGCGGGCGCCATAGGGGATGCCACAACATGGATAAGAGACCAACTGCTGATAACTTCCACGTCTCCCACTCTTTTCTACCTCAGTTCATATGGCGGGTGCCATAACGGGATGGCAGCGCCACCCTTGCAAACTCGTTTCCCTCCCAAAAGGAGTTGGGGGCATTCTAGTCCTCACCTGTACTTTCCTAGCACTATAAATAGAAGAGTTCTGTCTTATTTCTAATCATCCAAGCTTAGTTACAGAACTCAAGCCATAAATTTCCATCTATTGTAAAGTGATAAACTTCTCACATCGAGGGGTTATCACATTGTCTAGTCGAGTCTGTAATCGGGTTTGGAGCACTCTGGTAGAAGTTAATCCTGCCGCCATTTTATTTCAGTCATTTACTTCAAGTTGTACCAAGATTTAAAACCTCTCATTTGGAGCAGGTTTCTGTTTATTTATCGCCCTTTTATTTATCCGTTTTTATTTCTCGCACTATTTATTTATCGCACCCTTTATTTATCGCACTTTATTTATTTACTCGCACTTTATTTACTCGCGTTTATTTACCATGTCTATTTACCTTACCATGTCTGGCTAAATCTTAAACGCTAGGATGCGAGGATCATAATCAAACTAGTATTCCATACGGCTGTCGATAGAACTACTTATGGGTTATTCTGACTTTTAATACATATTTTCTGCACTTAAAATCTGTTGGGTAAGATCGAAAGCCGTCCAACCTTTAGATAAACTTGGTTAGTCTTAACTGTTCAAAGGAAGAGAAAGCGCTTAGTCCAGTTGAGTAGGAATCTTTAATGCTTTAGGAAAACGATTTTAAAACTATTTTCGGACGCATTTATGGATTTAAAGTCCGGTTCACATGAACCTCTTTTTGTTAGAAATTTCAGGTCAAAATACTTTTCAACTAAGTCAAGAAACTATATTTCTTAAAAATAGGTTTAATCACTCGAACGCAATGCGCGCCTTTTTATAAGTGACAATAAGAGGGATCTATTAGGGGATAAACTCGGTTCTGATTACGCGAAAGCGATAAGTCTCGTTAAATTAGTTCTTTTCATGAGTAGAAAACATTACTCCATAAGACATCCTATTGACACGCATTTGGAATACTGCCTAGCTATGTGAATTACATCCAAGCCTGTTGTTTTAATATTGAATTTATTCTCGTACTTTACTTTTATTTCGCATAACCCAATTCCTAATTTTACTTACCTTAGATAAACACCGTAACAACAATAATTGATAGATTGACGTTTGGTCTCTGTGGGATCGATAATCTTTTATATTACTCTGATGCGATTCATGCACTTGCAAAATTGAGCATCAAGTTTTTGGCGCCGTTGTCGGGGACCAATTACATCAAAATTTTGTACCCTGTCGTTACACCGTCTAGACCAAGGTTTTACCTATCGGTCGATGCGAAGAACTAGCAACACCGATAATCTTATAAATCCTTTAGAGGAACTTGAACGTTACACTTGTGCACGTATCTTATTTCGTAGAATTAAGAAAGCTATGGACGAAGACCGTAACCAAAGACCCCTTAAGGATTTCTCCAAACCATCTAATGACAAACCTAGTTCTAGTATTGTGAACCCAAATATCCATGCTCACAATTTCGAACTAAAACCCTCCTTATTACAATTAGTACAACAAAACCAATTCGCGAGTCTCCCTACTGAGAACCCGAACCAACATTTAAAAACCTTTATTCAATTAGATAATACCTTTAAAACCAATGGCGCTACTCCTGAGGAGATTCGTTTAAGACTATTCCCTTTTTCCCTCAGAGACAAAGCTCTTACTTGGTTAGATTCTCTTCCAGCTAATTCTATAACAACCTGGGAAGACCTTAGGTGAGTTTTCCTCGCTAGATATTTTCCCCCGAGCAAAACAGTTGTTCTTAGAAACTAAATAATCAGATTCACTCAAAACCAAGGTGAATCACTCTTTGAGGCTTGGGAGAGATATAAAGACCTGTTGAGAATATGTCCACACCACGGCCTGGAATCATGGCTAATCATTCACACCTTCTATAATGGACTTCACTATAACACTAAGATGACCATCGACGCTGCCGCAGGTGGCGCTCTAATGAATAAACCTTACCCTAAAGCTAGCGCTCTCATCAAAGATATGGCTCAAAACCATTGTCAATGGGGGGATAGAGCGAGCAACGGTGGAGAAGAAAGAGGACCAAGGAGGAATACATGAGATAAATTCTATAGACATGATGCAAGCCAAAATGGACGCTTTGGCCCTTAAGGTCGAACATATGTACGCAAACCCAGTTGCTGCAGTAGCAGTCTCAACTGGGTGCAAATTATGTGGAGCCAAAGGACACCAATCGGCAGAGTGCAATTTGTTGAATGAAACTCATTCAGGAGAGGTCAACTATACCCAAGGGAACCCATTTTCAAACACTTACAACCCTGGATGGAAGAATCATCCAAACTTTTCCTACAAAAATAATAACCCTATCCAAAACTCTGCACCCCCGAGACCATCCGATTTTCAAGCTCAAAGACAAAACCCGCCTATGCAAGTTGTGCAACCTAAGTCGAACCTTGAGAAAATCATGGAAAATTTCATTACGACTCAAACCCAGCAAAACAAAGAATTCATGAACCAGAAAATTCATGTTAATAAACTAATTACCCAGTTAGGAACTAAGGTAGACCAAATAGTCACCCACAATAAGATACTTGAAACCCATATCTCTAAGATAGCTTTAAAACAAGCCCCTGAAACTACATCCGGAGGGCAATTCCCTAGACAACCTCAATAAAACCCCCGAGGACAAGCCAATGCGATTACTTTATGAAGTGGGACCACTTACGATGAACTAGTTAACCCGACATTGAGTGAACCCAAGACTTCTGAAGAAAGCATAGTACCCACGGACAAAGTAGAGGAACCAGTAGGATCAGAAAAACAGAAAAACCAAGACAAAGAAAAAACTTTAGAAAAAAATAACGAACCGCCTCCGCCATACAAACCTCCTATACCCTATCCACAAAGGTTAAAACAAACCAAGATCAATAACCAATATCATAAATTCCTTAAAGTCATAGAGAAACTTCATGTGGAGATCCCTTTCACAAAAGCCATCACCCAGATACCATCATATGCAAAATTCCTCAAAGACATCCTTACCAATAAGCGTAGACTTAACGATCCAAAACCCTTGGAATGCAATTCCATTTTCGAAAATAAACTTGCCAAAAAGGAGAAAGATCCTGGAAATTTCTCCATACCTTGTTTTTTTGGAGAGTCATGTCATCAATAAAGCTTTTCTAGACTTAGGAGCTAGTGTAAGCCTAATGCCTCTGGCAGTTTTTGAAAGGTTAAAACTGGGATAATTACAGCCTACGAAGATGTCTCTTCAGTTAACCGACAGATCCGTCAAATATCCGGTTGGCATATTGGAAGACGTCTCAGTCAGGATCGGCCAATTATTCATCCTGACCGATTTTGTTTTCATGGACATTAAAGAAGATGATGACATTCCAATCCTCCTAGGTAGGCCATTCTTATCAACCGCAGGAACCATAATAGATGTCAAGAGAGGGAAGTTGACTTTTGAGGTAGGTGATGAAAAGATAGAATTCATTTTATCGAAGTTTCTTATGGCACCAGTATTAGGAGACGCATGTTATGCCATAGACATCATTGATGAATGCATTAGGGAGCTAGAATTAGAAGAAACCATCGCACTGCCTTCAACTTTCATAAAGGAAGATGATGGATTTATGGAACCCTACATCGATGATAGTCTACACAAATGTTTATCCCTCACCCCCGATCCAATACCATGCACTAGAAAACCAGCTTTAGAACTTAAGGAACCACATAAGAATCTAAGATACGAGTTCTTGGACGAAGAAATGAAACGTCCAGTTATAGTCAGTGCTGCCTTGAACCAGGGAGAAGCATACCAACTCTTATTTGTCCTACGCAAATATCCCTCATCCCTAGGATATAACATCTCTGATCTGAAAGGTATAATTTCGTCCGTGTGCATGCACCGGATCTCACTCGAGGAAGACTCAAAACCCTCTAGGGAACATCAGAGAAGGATAAACCCTATAATGAGTGATGTTGTGTAAAAGGAAGTTCTCAAGTTACTAGAAGCAGGTATAATTTATCAAATCTCAGATAGTAAGTGGGTAAGCCCTGTGCATGTAGTACCTAAAAAGGGAGGCATCACAGTCGTGCAGAACAAGAAAGGAGAACATATAGCAAAACGGATAGAAGGAGGATGGCGTATGTGCATAGATTATAGGAAACTAAACAAAGCTACTAGAAAAGACCATTTTCCCCTACCATTTATAGATCAGATGCTGGAACGTTTAGCCAGACACTCCTATTTTTGCTATCTAGATGGATATTCAGGATTTTTCCAAATCCCTATCCATCTAGAAAATCAAGAAAATACTACCTTTACATGCCCTTATGGAACCTTTGCCTATAGACGAATGCCTTTCAGTCTCTGTAATGCACCAGCAACCTTTCAGCGTTGCATGATGGCAATCTTCATTGATTACCTAGATGGAATTATGGAAGTATTCATGGATGATTTCTCGGTATGCGGATTTGACTTCAAAAACTGTCTCGCCAACCTTGAGAAAATCTTGAAAAGATGTGTTGATGTTAACTTGGTGCTAAACTGGGAGAAATGTCACTTTATGGTCACCGAAGGTATAGTTTTAGGACATATAGTCTCTGAAATAGGTATTGAAGTAGATAAAGCTAAAATAAAAGTGATAGAAAACCTAAAAACCCCTAACACCGTCAGAGAAGTCCGAAGTTTTCTTGGACATGCTGGTTTCTATCGACACTTTATCAAAGACTTCTCTAAGATAACCAAACCTTTAACCGGCCTCCTAATGAAAAATATCGAGTTTAACTTTGACGAAAAACACCTTGAAGCATTCAACTTTTTAAAACAAGCGTTGATCTCGGCACCATTATCCAACCTCCAGATTGGGCCGAACCTTTCGAAATCATGTGTGACGCTAGCGATTACGCTGTAGGAGCCGTTCTAGGGAAAAGAAAGGATAAAAAATTGCATGTTATTTACTACGCTAGTAGAACCCTAGATGCTACTCAGCTTAACTACGCCACCACTGAGAAAGAACTTCTTGCCGTAGTTTTTGCTATGGACAAATTCCGATCCTATCTGGTAGGAGCCAAAATTATAGTGTATACAGATCACGCTGCCATTCGTTATTTATTAAACAAGAAGGATTTCAAACCTAGGTTACTTAGATGGATCCTTTTATTACAAGAGTTTGATCTAGATATTCAAGACAAGAAAGGCACGGAAAATGTGGTTGTCGATCACCTTTCTAGGCTCGAATACCTGAAACCTGATCCACTCCCTATAAACGATGATTTTACCTATGAGAGGTTAAAAACTAGGATAGAAGCCATACCTTGGTACGTGGATTTTGTAAATTACCTAGCCGCCGACATCATACCCCCTGACTTTAACTACCAACAGAGGAAGAAGTTCTTTAACGACGTAAGACACTTCTATTGGGACGAGCCGCTCCTTTTCAAAAGAGGCACTGACGGTATTTTCCGTTGTTGTGTCCCAGAAGAAGAGGTAAGAAAGATAATAGAACACTTCCACTCTGCACCTTATGGAGGACACTCTAGCACCTCCAAAACACACACCAAGATCCTTAGAACAATCCTGTTTTGGCCAACGATGTTGCGTGATATACACGCCTATATAGTTAAATGTGACCGGTGCCAGCGCACTGGGAACATCTTCCGGCGTGACGAAATGCCCTTAAGAAATATTCAGGAGGTAGAGCTTTTTGATGTTTAAGGCATTGATTTTATGGGACCATTTATGTCTTCCTTAGGAAACAAATATATCTTAGTAGCAATTGACTATGTATCTAAATGGATTGAAGCCATAGCCTCACCCACCAATGACACACGTGTAGTGATAAAGCTATTTAAGAATTACATATTCCCTAGGTTTGGAACACCTTGTCTTGTCATCAGCAATGGTGGATCGCATTTCATATCAAGAATTTTCGAAAATTTTTTAAGCAAATATGGAGTTAAGCATAGGATAGAGGCACCTTACCATCCACAGACTAGTGGGCGGGTAGAAGTATCCAATAGAGAGATCAAATAGATTTTAGAAAAAATCAGTTTCTATATCGAGAAAAGATTGGTCTCAGAAGCTGCAAGATGCACTATGGGCTATAGAACCGCCTTCAAAACCCCTATTGGAACAACCCCCTACCAATTGGTCTATGGAAAATCTTGTCATCTACCCTTTGAATTAGAACATAAGGCTTATTGGGCCATAAAAACCCTAAACTTTGACTATTTGACTGTTGGAGAAAATCGCGTCCTTGATATACATAGACTAGAAGAACTCCGTCAATCCGCCTACGAATATGGCATCATATATAAAGAAAGAACCAAGGCCTGGCATGACAAAAAGATCACAAATAAATATTTCCATACATGAGACCCTGTTCTCCTATTCAATTCCAGATTACGGCTCTTTCCTGGCAAGCTTCGTTCAAGGTGGACAGGTCCTTTTACAGTTACTAAAGTCCTAAAATCAGGAGCAATCGAGATCCAGAACCAGTCATGAAGCCCATTCATTGTAAATGGGCAGAGATTGAAATACTACAAAGGAGGTGACATTCCCGATGATTACTCCAGCCACACCTTGATTGATCCACCACTGCCTACTTCAACCACATAGTTTCTACTCGTCAAGCTAACGATGTTAAACAAGCGCTGCCTGAGAGGCAACCCACGGTTTTCTTTATTTTTCTTTACTTATCTTTTATTTTATTTTATTTTATTTTTACTTATTATTATGTGTCAACTCACTTTTTATGATGGTTGTACTTTCGGGTCCCGTTTTCTAAATTTTACTTGCAATATGCAGCCTCTTGACGACATGCACGTCACCTTTAGGGACGACAACCAGAGACAGAGATACTTAGTTCTTCAGCAGCGTCCTATGGTACCGACCCGATATCCAAATCAGGCCTGCATGGAAGCTCTGAGTATTGAACCCATCATACAGTTTCTCTGTCATCAACTCCAATGGGACGAATATGTTGATCAGTTACACCAAACCTACATGCACCTTACTCTAGAGTTCCTTAGCTCTTTCCGCGACAAACCATACGTTGGTCAAGACAGCACTACTACATTCAGACTATTTGGTGCAGAGTATGCCTTCACCATGAAGGAGTTTGGCGATCTACTCGGATTCCAGACCACCCCTGATGCTATACCTGATCTGCTTATGGGTTATTTTATGAGTCGAGACATCGACCAATTCTAGAGAGACATTACAAGTGGAGGAAGCCTCGATCCATCCACTCAACTATCTCCAGTCATCCACAACCCAGCTTTGAGGTACTTTCAGATGGTTCTGGCTTACACTCTCCTCGGAAAGGCTGACTCTAATATTCATGTTAGTGAGGAAGATATCTTTTTCCTATTTTGTGCAAACCAGTTACACCCAGTAGCATGTGGGAACTTCTTGCTGAATAATCTCGAGGGCACAGCTAGATCTTCTGAAGGGATTATTCACGTAGGAGGCACCGTCACTCAGATAGCCACAGAATTAGGACTTACCAGCCAGCTGCTGCATCTGACCCCATACTGCAGATACACCTTGCTGGACATTAATTTCTGTTTGGACAAAGGGTTGATGAGGAGAGCATATTTTCAACCTGACTATTTCATACTCCTGATCGACTACCAGACCATCCACTATTTTACATTGCCCGGTCCTGCTATGACCACTGTCCATGACCCTTCCAACTGGAGTTACGCCTTGGAAGATTATGGAGAAACGGTTGATGAGCCACGTACGCCACCTTCATCAGAGTACCATTCTTCACCACCCTCTCCGAGGACAATAGTATTATCTAATAATCATTCGCTGCGGAGGACTGACATATACACTCAGATAGCAGAGCTGCACATGGAGATAGTTAGACTCTAGTAGACAGTCGTTGACCTCACTTTGCAGATACAGATATTAGACATGACTCATGCAAAGGAAGCCGACACTTTATACCAGGAGATCTCAGGCTTGCACCGAGAGTTAAATACACTCCGACATCCTGACCAGACAGACGAGCACCCAGCTCCGTGATGACACTGTTTTATTATTTTTATCATTCGATTTATTTCCATTTTCGTTTACAGACTTATCTATATTTTGTATGCTCGCATTTTTTCTTTCATGGAATTAACTATATCGTGTATATATATATATATATATATATATATGTGTGTGTGTGTGTGTGTGTGTGTGTGTGTGTGTGTGTGTGTGTGTGTGTGTGTGTGTGTGTGTGTGTGTGTGTGTGTGTGTGTGTGTGTGTGTGTGTGTGTGTGTGTGTGTGTGTGTGTGTGTGTGTGTGTGTGTGTGTGTGTGTGTGTGTGTGTGTGTGTGTGTGTGTGTGTGTGTGTGTGTGTGTGTGTGTGTGTGTGTGTGTGTGTGTGTGTGTGTGTGTGTGTGTGTGTGTGTGTGTGTGTGTGTGTGTGTGTGTGTGTGTGTGTGTGTGTGTGTGTGTGTGTGTGTGTGTGTGTGTGTGTGTGTGTGTGTGTGTGTGTGTGTGTGTGTGTGTGTGTGTGTGTGTGTGTGTGTGTGTGTGTGTGTGTGTGTGTGTGTGTGTGTGTGTGTGTGTGTGTGTGTGTGTGTGTGTGTGTGTGTGTGTGTGTGTGTGTGTGTGTGTGTGTGTGTGTGTGTGTGTGTGTGTGTGTGTGTGTGTGTGACAATTGTTATTTCTTTATTTTACGTATTTTTATTTTTTTACCTAATGGTGTTTTCTAAATTTTTATGTCAAAAATAAGAAGAAAAAATGTATATATGTATATTAGGAGAAATGTTAGTAGGACAGATGATGTCTGCTATCTACACACCCCAGAAAGGGAGGAGCATAAAAGTCCAAAGGAGAAGAAAAAATATTGGCCCACACATTTAGTGAGGATGGTGCCCGCCATATAGTCTATGGCGCCCGCCACGGGGTCTGGACTATATGTGGGGCAGAAGTTCCATAACCACCATTTTTGCATCCCTAAACCTTCAAACCTCCATTTTTACCCATACGAAAATCTCTTTCAAGCACCAAAAAGTTCCAAGCTTTTTCACCCACTCATAAACCCATTAACCATTCCAAGTTTCATTTTCACTTCCCTCCACCAAAATCCATCAAAACTCCATTTTTATCAAATTCCCAAAAACTACCCATTTTCACTCATGTTCCACCCCAAAGGAGCATCTATGGAACACGACGGTTACATTCTTCGTCAAGGAAAGCCCGGAGAAAGACAACGGAAGATTCTCAACAAATTGCAGAATCGGGAAATTACTTCGACACGGTACGTAGACGAAAACTGTCTGTATGCTCTAGGCATTTACCATAGTGTTTTTCATTTGTTAGACATTTTAGGTCTGCACGAAATTTTTGCTAGACAAGATCCTACCTTCGAAAGGCTGACCCGGGAATTCTTGAGCTCCCTGATTTATATTGTCAGGCCTAACACTGCTAGTACCATCGACACGGTAAAATTTAGAATGTTCAATATTGAGTATGAATTCAGTACCGACGAACTAGCAGAGAGGCTAGGACTGCCTTTTGGTAAGGATGTTATTTGTGAAGCACCCCTGGATTCCGACTGGTCAGTGGAGGCATTTTCCTTTTGGCACAGGTTGTCAAACTTTACGATTACATCTTTTGAAGGAATACTTGTATCCTGGATCCATAACTCGGCCATCCATGTTTTTCGTTACATGTTGGCATGTACTATTTTTAGCCGGGAGAACCCAAACAACGTAAATGCAAAAGAACTTTTATTTTTGCAAGGGTGCCTCACAAATAAGAAGTTTAATATGGTTCCTTTTATGATTTCCCATATGATTGCTGCAATCAAGAGCACATGACCCATCGCCTTCGGAGGGCTTATTACGTCTATTGTAAAGGCTCTGAACTTGGATGCCGAGATAGCCACTTTAGCGTCTCTCCCTCCTTGCACAATTAATTTAAAATTCTTAAAAGACATGAAGTTGTGCAAGGTAAGGAAGGAATGGGGGTTCGAGCTTATGATCCACGGGAAGGCTATCCCATCTATCATTTTGCCTTGCACTAGACGTACGGATGTGCGTATCGCAAGGAACTGGACCTACAATTTGGATGTTCCACCTGTTACGGGTCCATTACCTCCAAATATTCCTGTTGGTGACGGTGATGACACCGATGACGAGTATGACCGGAGAGAGAAATCTCCCGATCACCCTATGCCGCCTCACCATGTTTCACCCGCACACA
Organism: Lathyrus sativus; assembly: GCA_963859935.3. Taxonomy (NCBI): domain Eukaryota; kingdom Viridiplantae; phylum Streptophyta; class Magnoliopsida; order Fabales; family Fabaceae; genus Lathyrus; species Lathyrus sativus. The sequence continues at coordinate 809,728,571 of OZ012735.1, forward strand.
CTGCACCGTCTTCCTCTTACCATTCTGCAGGTACCGCTCCCGCTTTTTATATTTCTGAGCAGATGTGGCGAGACCATTTAGCAAGGGAGGAAAGACGTGATAACTTGCTCAGTACCATACAATAGTAGTTAATCGAAAACATGAGATTTATGCAAGAGTCTCAGTAGCAGATGAGTCAATCCATGCAAAGCACAATGCAATCGCAGGCTGCTTTGACCACTAGATTCGACGAGTTCGACGCTTCTCAGAGCGATCGTCGTCGCAGTAGATCTCGTCGTCCTGGGTACTCACTGCACGCTGGCGACAGTACCAACAGCATACCTTAGGACTTCAAGGTAACTCGTCCCTATCTTATTTCGAAACATTAGGGACAATGTTCAATTTAAGTGTGGGAGGAGACTTTATTTATTTTCTCGCTTTTCATTTTCTTTTTATCGCTTTCTAGTTTAATTCTAGTTTATTTCCCTTTCATTTTCTTTTTCGTTTTTTAGAATACACATGTGCTTAACGAGTCATTTGTAGTATACCCTTATTCCCTCATTTCTTAAGCCTCACCAAAAATTTTATTGACAAAAAGTGTACTGAAAAATTTTAGGCTTTGAGGCAAGTTCGAGTTAGGATGCGGATGATTTGGAAAAACCCTCTTTGAAAAATCGATATCATTATAACACCTTAGGCTTCACAAATGTAGAAATCGACCCCGATACACTATGTACCATGGCCTTAATAATAATGTTCATAGTAAGTCCTTAGTAGTTTATCCTAGCAGTCAGCTCCGGCCAAAGCGTGATCTAAGTGAAGGACCAATGAATATAAGTGAATGATCTGCATGTTCAAAAATAATAATTGCAACTCGGGTATAGGTAACCCTCACAAGGTCATTTAACCCAAAAAGTTGTAAAAATTTCAAATATATATATATATATATATATATATATATATATATATATATATATATATATATATATATATATATATATATATATATATATATATATATATATATATATATATATATATATATATATATATATATATATATATATATATATACATATATATATATATATATACATATATATATATATACATATATATATATATATATATATATATATATATATATATATATACATATATATATATATATATATATATATGTATATATATATATATATATATGTATATATATATATATATATATGTATATATATATATATATATGTATATATATATATATATATATATATATATATATATATATATATATATATATATATATATATATATATATATATATATATATATATATATATATATATATATATATATATATAAAATAAGAGCAAAACAAAATAAAAATCTTCCCATTGATAGTTGGTTCAGAGGTGTCTGGTGCTGAACTCGGTAGGGCGGGTTACGATCCGATCCCCTACAACTACAATGGGGTCAATAAAAGGGGTTACACCAATTTTTGTACCAGAGCCCCATGCTTGAGATCAGAATCACTAATCGGTCACTTCACCATGAGCACATATGGATAATGGGTTTAATGTGATTGCGCCTGAATGAAAAGGAATCAAAAGGATATTTAAAAGTAGGCCTAGATACAGTAGAGTAGTACAGATTGACTTTTGTAAGAATGAAGCCTATGTCCGTATTTACGAAGAAATATCATTCTGATATCTGTGATTCACTGAGTTAATACATATTGCTTCATCCCAGCTTGAACTTAGAAGCCCTTTTTGCCCATATCACTTATGGATACAACCTTTCTTTTGTCATGATGTTTTACTTGAGGACAAGCAAAGGCTTTAGTGTGGGAGAATTTGATAGACCTAAAATATACTGTTTATTTGACTCGATTTGCGCATGTTATTTAGGATTTTATTTGTGTTTTCTTATATTATGCCTCTGTTTTGTTTCTTTTTCAGGTTTTTGTATTTTCAAAGCTACTCGAGAAGAAATGAAGAAAAACGAGTTAAAAGACCAATGTTGCACCCCAAATTTGTCCTACCTTTACATAGTTTCTAGTGCCACTTTATTTTGAATGAATAAAATGGCACAATTAGCAAGAGACTGTGTGTAAGGAGTTGTGAGTGTGAGAGGTCGAGAGTTCAAATCCCACCTTCTTCACTTTTTGTTTTTCTTTTATTTTTGTTCTAACTTTTCTATTTTTCATAAAAAAAAATAACAAAAATAGTTTTTTAATTATTTAATTATTATTTTCGTATTTTATTTAAATTATTTTTTTAAAAATATTATTTTTCACTTTTTTCCATATTATTCATAAAAAAACATCAAAAAATCAAAAAATTAAAAATATTAGAAAATATTTTATTATATTTAGTAAATAAATAGAGTTTTAAGTTGTTTTAAGTTTGTTTTAATTTAGTTTTGACTAATTCTTTAAGTTGGGCTTTAAAGTGGGAATTAGGTTAGAGCTAACCCTAATTTGTTACCTATATAAACATAAGTGATGGGAGGAAACTTCATTGACATCAGAAAATCAAGAACAGGTCATCAGAAAAGGAGACAAAAAGAAAAACGGCGGTCGTCAAGATCCGGAGGTTCAGAAGAGTTTCGAAGCTCATCATCATCACCTCCATTTGAGAAAGAGGAAAAGAGATCCAAAGAAGTTCGTCGAGAACCATTGCCGCCGGCGAAGAACAAGCGAAAGCATCACCAACCGGCAACTGAAATGTAAGCTTTTATGTTATCCCAATTAAAACCTCTTCCAAATAATTAAACTCTCATTTCATTTTTTAAACCTTTTCTTTTTTTCTAACTAAAAACCCTTTTTGTGAATTATAACTAAAACCAGTTTTTGATTATAATTACAGTAAGTAAAAAACTTAAAACTTTTTCTTAATTAAAACACTAACCACTAATAATTTTTTTTAATAAATAAACAGTGTTTAAAACACTTTTATAGTTAAGTGAAAACATTTTTACTAACTTAAAATTAACCCAGTCCTAAAATTAAAACTTTTTTTTAAGTATTAAAATTAACATTTTTTTTAAGTTTTAAAGATTAAGAATTAAAACATGTTAGAAAGGGTTAAAACTTTTTTCTAAAACTTTCTTTAAAATTTTAAAACTAACATTCTTTTAAAGTAAGACTAACGAACCTTTTTTTTTATGTAAACTTCTTCTTTTAAAAAAAAAACTTATGATTAGAGTTTTTTTTTAATTTAAGACTTTCTCTTTTAAAAATTAAAATTAAAATTAAAACTTTCTAAAGATAAAAAGTTAAAACTAAAGTTTTGTTTATTTAAAAATTAAAACCTTTTAAAATTAAGACTAAAATTTTAATAAAAAAAATATAAAAATTAACAAAACAATAATAAAAATTCCAAATTGCATTTTCGTGTTTCTTTTAATATAAAATATGTTTGCCATATTTTCGTCTAACTTTTCACTAACGTTCTCTGTTTCTCTCCTCAGATTATACATAGATTATGATTCATATTTATTTTAATTTATTTTGTTCCATGGATGTAATTTACGCGAGGCCATGGTCGCGATTTATTTTGTTTTTGTTTTTTTGGGATTTGTAATTTACGCGAGTGATCGTCGCGACGCTTTCTTTACTTTCCGCACTTTAATTTTGCCGTATAATATTTTGTCATGTTTGCATGTTTTACCGTTAGAATTCCCTCCGAAGGAATTAGGTCTAGTTGTTTGACCGCCGAGTCAATAACCCTAGTTTTAGCCGTCTCAAACCCTAATTAACCTAGGCGTCCCGCCGTGGACAAAAATACCCTTTACCCTAGTTTTAGGTCAAAGAGTCGCCGTACTTTGTTTTAGGGTTTCCCGCCGTGGAATCCCTAATTTCAACCCTAAATTTTTAATTAACAAATTCAACGTAGAAATAGGAGTTTCAAAGACTCCACATAAGCGTGTCCTTAAGATACGTTTATTCCCCATTGAAACCTTGACCACAGTCAAGACGTTTCTAACCTCCCTTTCGAGGGGAACTACGATTACTCTGATTCCATTCCCTATCCAGGATACGTAGGCACAAGACGCGACGTCTTGCCGAGTAAACTTAGGACTAACCCTTAGGTCTTTAGGTCACTCTATCCCTTAGCAATATATTTCAAACAAATAATAAAATAAAAAAGCATACAATAAACAAAAGGTTCCTGTAGAGTACTACAGAAGTTTAGGGTGCTAGTACCTTCCCTAAGCTTAACCAACCCCTTACCTAGATCTCTTCCTGCATTGTCTTTACGATGCAAAATTAGGTTTTCCTCTTTTGACCTTTTCCTTCGGATAAATCAAAGAGCGGTTGTGAACTAAAGATGCGATTCAAATTAATTAATAATTTGAAATCATATTCTAACCGCAACAGAAAATGGCGACTTCACTGGGGATCCTCCTAATTTTTAAGGGTTACCCCTATTTTGTTTATTGTATGATATTTTTTTAATTATTTTTATATATCATTGTACCTTTTGGAGATACCTGTTTTTGTGAGATAAGTCCTAACCCGGACTTGAGTGACCTTATTATAGGAAGGTGAGATATTCGACGAGGCTTGCCGGGAGTGAGTCCCGACCAAGTCGACTCGAGAATCACCGCTCAGTTGAGACCCTTTCGAAAATGGTTCGGTTGATCGAGTGCAGTCGTGAAAACTTTTACTATTTTCAATTGGAGTCTGTGATACTGGGGACCGTAGTACCTTAACACCACATTGGCCTTATATAGGACGTAGTGCGGGAACTATGTGGGAGTAGTCCTACAATAGTTGCTACGCGATACTACACTCAAAAGAGGTTCTCTTGAGAATATTATCGACCTCCGAGTTAGTTGGAAAGTTGATAATATCCGAAGGATGGACTAATGACTTTGGGCACTGATTTAGAACCCTTGTTCTGCAGGTACAATTAACCTATAGTACTTACCTTTTGGGAAGGGTAGACCTTAACTCCATTCGCTGTCCTCTAACCTAGGACCTTTGTGTGTGTATTTGTGCTTTGCATCCATAAAGCATCATATCATTTCCAGTTTCAAGGAATTCAACAGTCATTTGCAAATTCAAAAAGGTCCTACATTTTAGAGTCAAAAAAATTTTTTTTTCCAACTTTCCTAAAAGGGAATATTTGCAATCGACCGTTGAAATTCTTGGAACCATTACATGGCATTAGCATCACATTTTTGCATTGTATTTTTCCCCCGGTTTCTCATTCTCGGTTCTCTCATCTTCCAGTGTACCTTTGAGTCGTCAAGTTGATTCCTCGACACAGATATCAGACCAGGGCTAACTATAGACATAAGATGTCAGAGCAAGAGACATACAATGCATAGATCTGAATGGAAATCGATGAGTTGAAGTCAGACATAACTAAGCTCACTGAAATGCTTCAAATACTGATTGCCAGAGGACAGCCAGCTCAGACTCCTCAACACCCAGTTATCAGACAAAACCAGAAATGGAACAGAAGCCACTTTGATCCTATTCCCATGACTTACACCGAGCTATATCTTGACTTGGTTCGACGAGGACTGATCACCATAAAGGCTTCGCCACCTCCTCCTAATCCCCCTCCGGTTGGGTTCAGGACCGATCTCCATTGTGCTTTTCATGAGGGTGCCCCAGGCCACGACTTGGAACATTGTTTTGCGCTGAAGGCTAGAGTGCATGGATTGGTTAGAACCGGAATACTTGATTTTACAGACGGTCATCCGAATGTTCAGAAGGATCCCTTGCTAGTGCATCAAAAATGAAGTTTTATCACTAGGCCTTTTATTCCTTGTTGTTTGCATTTTCCTTATTTTGTATTAGTTGTTTGCTTTCAAATTATGTTTGTACTTTTACATTAATAAAATGAGCATTGCGACTTTTGATTCAATTCATTTTGCCTACTATTTGCATCTTTATGCTTTATTTTCAAATATTTACTTTTTGTCCAAATTTTTGATATGCTAAGATTGGAGGGAGGATGATGATAATGTTATACCCATACTTGCTGTCAGTATGCTTTCAATCAAACCTTGTTGACGATGTAAGGCATTATTTCAATTCCCAAACACTGGAGAAATAAGGAAGTTAATCCCTTGTCAACCCCTTCGAGCCTAGAAGTTGGAGTTCCTTTCTTTACAAAAAAAAAACCCGCAATTTTAACCTGGGGATGGGTAGTTCTCAGTTAACTCGGTTATGTGTTCATGCAATATACCTTTCATATAAAGGTCGCACTTACAATTTTCCTTCACACACAACAAACAAGTGTCGAGGATTTTTTTAAGCCAAAAAAACTGATGATGGTTCACCATAATCATTAAACCAGGCAGTCATGTTTCAAAAAAAAAATCAAAAAAAAAATCCCGCTAAGTCAAAACCTATGAAGGAGACTTAGGCAAAACTGGGGCATCCCGCTGACTGTAAAACAGTTCAGGAAAAATTTAGGGATAATACAAAGAGGAGTTTTAAATCTTTACCCTGAAAATCCTCAATGTCAAAATGACCAAATATCATAAGGAAGTAGTGGCTGCTTTTCATAGGTCCATTGACTTCTGAACCATCATTGCTACCATCAGTGCAATTCCTAACCTATAGGAACCTAAATGCATAATAGGAGTTAACTGAGCATAGGACTGGAGATCATCATGTAGATTGGGTGGGAACAAACAAATTTTGAGCCTTTATCCTTTGTTTCATAAACCGTGAACCAGGCCACATTACAACCCTCAAAAGACCTAATTGAAGCAAGGTTATTTTGAAAGTATACTACAGCAAGGTTGCGTAACCTGAATCCTAAAGATCTTTGGGAATCATTTATTTTGGCAGTACACCTTTGTTTTAAACTTTGAGCGTCTTGAACCACCGTGTTCTGACTAACGACTCATGTATTTTCCATCTTTCAAAAATAATTTTGATTTCAAAAGTCGCATGAACTTTGCATTACCATGTTTGTATGAATATTTTTGTTTGCAAACTGGCTTTCCTCTAAGGAATTTTCAAACAATGAGAAACTTCGTCAAGTGATCTTATCAGGGGCAAGTTCCTTTTACATCCTGTCAAAGAATCAGTTCAAGATTTGTTCAAGGCAATATCTTCTCTGATTTGGTTTATCCAGAGAATTGTTCAAGACTCAGACTGGGGCAAGCCCTCCGAGGATACAACAAAACAGTCGATTCCACGAATCAGACAGCTGAAGCAATTATCAATTCATTTGACCTGGGGCAGTTTACTTGCATAATCCCCAAGCAGTTATTCATCATTCCTACAGTGACTATCAACTTGATACAGTTTAACAGAATGACAGTGATCTCCGTGTTGAGGAATCAGTCCTCCAGTTTTGTCATCTCACAGAAAGAGTCGAGTCTTGTCGTCGACGTCTGCATTTGCATTTGATCATATGCCATAGCATAATTCCTATACATGTGCACATCTTGGGTGCTTTACTCCCCATTTACATTTCTATCTTGGGTGCTTTACTCCCCATTTACATTTTTATCTTGGGTGCTTTACTCCCCATTTACATTTCTATCCTGGGTGCTTTACTCCCCATTTACATGTCTATCTTGGGTGCTTTACTCCCCACTTACCTTCTATCCTTGGGTGTTTTATCCCCCATGTACCTTTATCCCGGGTGTTTTATTCCCCGTTTACCAGATATTCCTGGGTTTACCTAACATCATGGTGTTTTACCCCCATTTACTTTTTTTTTCCCTGAGGTCGTGTTTTACTCGCGTCTTACCTTGTGGGCAAAATTTATTTACTTGGCATCATGGGTGTTTTATCCCCATTTGCTTCTTCTCCCGAGGTCGTGTTTTACCCGCGTCTTACCTTGTGGACGAATTTAGTTACTTGGCAGCATGGGTGTTTTATCCCCATTTGCATTTTGCTCCCCGAGGTCGTGTTTTATCCGCGTCTTACCTTGTAGACGAATTTAGTTACTTGGCAGCATGGGTGTTTTATCCCCATTTGCATTTTTCTCCCCGAGGTCGTGTTTTATCCGCGTCTTACCTTGTGGACAAAGTCCAGTTTACTTGGCACCCATCGACTATTTTGTGTCATGTCTATCTGACGTTCTTCCAGATACGACGTGTCTCCTTTTCGACGTTCTTCCGAAATGTTCTGATGTTTGTCTCTCCCTATATGTTTTCCGGTGAGTCCTGAAGATCCCGCTCGATCTCTTCAAGGAATGTCCCGAAAACTCTAGCGTTTGTCGTTTACCTGGTCCTGTCTCCGTGTGGATCCTATGTTACCTTGTCACCACCGCATGTCTACTTCCCAAGTGCAATTCTTCGTTGCGCTGTCCCCTATGACATCGTGTCGTCTGCATCCTTGCATTCATCATTCCATCATACGCATCATATTAGATTCATGGCATTGTCAGCATTATAGTTCGTGTTATTTTGTCCATATCATTGCATATCACTGCATCTAGAGGCCAAATTTTCGGTTATCTGTATTTAAATCCCTTTCACCGCGATTTCTCGAGTCTCCGCTGCTCAAATCATCCGGTGAAGCTATTTAAATAGGGGCATCTGTTGCACCCCAAATTTGTCCTACCTTTACATAGTTTCTAGTGCCACTTTATTTTGAATGAATAAAATGGCACAATTGGCAAGAGACCGTGTGTAAGGAGTTGTGAGTGTGAGAGGTCGAGAGTTCAAATCCCACCTTCTTCACTTTTTGTTTTTCTTTTATTTTTGTTCTAACTTTTCTATTTTTCATAAAAAAAAAATAACAAAAATAGTTTTTTAATTATTTAATTATTATTTTCGTATTTTATTTAAATTATTTTTTTAAAAATATTATTTTTCACTTTTTTCCATATTATTCATAAAAAAACATCAAAAAATCAAAAAATTAAAAATATTAGAAAATATTTTATTATATTTAGTAAATAAATAGAGTTTTAAGTTGTTTTAAGTTTGTTTTAATTTAGTTTTGACTAATTCTTTAAGTTGGGCTTTAAAGTGGGAATTAGGTTAGAGCTAACCCTAATTTGTTACCTATATAAACATAAGTGATGGGAGGAAACTTCATTGACATCAGAAAATCAAGAACAGGTCATCAGAAAAGGAGACAAAAAGAAAAACGGCGGTCGTCAAGATCCGGAGGTTCAGAAGAGTTTCGAAGCTCATCATCATCACCTCCATTTGAGAAAGAGGAAAAGAGATCCAAAGAAGTTCGTCGAGAACCATTGCCGCCGGCGAAGAACAAGCGAAAGCATCACCAACCGGCAACTGAAATGTAAGCTTTTATGTTATCCCAATTAAAACCTCTTCCAAATAATTAAACTCTCATTTCATTTTTTAAACCTTTTCTTTTTTTCTAACTAAAAACCCTTTTTGTGAATTATAACTAAAACCAGTTTTTGATTATAATTACAGTAAGTAAAAAACTTAAAACTTTTTCTTAATTAAAACACTAACCACTAATAATTTTTTTTAATAAATAAACAGTGTTTAAAACACTTTTATAGTTAAGTGAAAACATTTTTACTAACTTAAAATTAACCCAGTCCTAAAATTAAAACTTTTTTTTAAGTATTAAAATTAACATTTTTTTTAAGTTTTAAAGATTAAGAATTAAAACATGTTAGAAAGGGTTAAAACTTTTTTCTAAAACTTTCTTTAAAATTTTAAAACTAACATTCTTTTAAAGTAAGACTAACGAACCTTTTTTTTTATGTAAACTTCTTCTTTTAAAAAAAAAAAACTTATGATTAGAGTTTTTTTTTAATTTAAGACTTTCTCTTTTAAAAATTAAAATTAAAATTAAAACTTTCTAAAGATAAAAAGTTAAAACTAAAGTTTTGTTTATTTAAAAATTAAAACCTTTTAAAATTAAGACTAAAATTTTAATAAAAAAAATATAAAAATTAACAAAACAATAATAAAAATTCCAAATTGCATTTTCGTGTTTCTTTTAATATAAAATATGTTTGCCATATTTTCGTCTAACTTTTCACTAACGTTCTCTGTTTCTCTCCTCAGATTATACATAGATTATGATTCATATTTATTTTAATTTATTTTGTTCCATGGATGTAATTTACGCGAGGCCATGGTCGCGATTTATTTTGTTTTTGTTTTTTTGGGATTTGTAATTTACGCGAGTGATCGTCGCGACGCTTTCTTTACTTTCCGCACTTTAATTTTGCCGTATAATATTTTGTCATGTTTGCATGTTTTACCGTTAGAATTCCCTCCGAAGGAATTAGGTCTAGTTGTTTGACCGCCGAGTCAATAACCCTAGTTTTAGCCGTCTCAAACCCTAATTAACCTAGGCGTCCCGCCGTGGACAAAAATACCCTTTACCCTAGTTTTAGGTCAAAGAGTCGCCGTACTTTGTTTTAGGGTTTCCCGCCGTGGAATCCCTAATTTCAACCCTAAATTTTTAATTAACAAATTCAACGTAGAAATAGGAGTTTCAAAGACTCCACATAAGCGTGTCCTTAAGATACGTTTATTCCCCATTGAAACCTTGACCACAGTCAAGACGTTTCTAACCTCCCTTTCGAGGGGAACTACGATTACTCTGATTCCATTCCCTATCCAGGATACGTAGGCACAAGACGCGACGTCTTGCCGAGTAAACTTAGGACTAACCCTTAGGTCTTTAGGTCACTCTATCCCTTAGCAATATATTTCAAACAAATAATAAAATAAAAAAGCATACAATAAACAAAAGGTTCCTGTAGAGTACTACAGAAGTTTAGGGTGCTAGTACCTTCCCTAAGCTTAACCAACCCCTTACCTAGATCTCTTCCTGCATTGTCTTTACGATGCAAAATTAGGTTTTCCTCTTTTGACCTTTTCCTTCGGATAAATCAAAGAGCGGTTGTGAACTAAAGATGCGATTCAAATTAATTAATAATTTGAAATCATATTCTAACCGCAACAACCAACATTTTCAGGAATTGTACACATGGTACCCACCATGGCGGGCGCCATAGGGGATGCCACAACTTAGATAAGAGACCAATTGCTGACTACTGCCACGTCTCCCACTCCTTTCTACCTCAGTTCATATGGCGGGCGCCATAAGGGGATGGCGGGCGCCACCCTTGCAAACTTGTTTCCTCCCAAAAGGAGTTGAGGGCATTCTAGTCCTTACCTGTACTTTCCTAGCACTATAAATAGAAGAGTTTTGTCTCATTTCTAATTATCCAAGCTTAGTTACATAACTCAAGCCATAAATTTCCATCTATTGTAAAGTGATAAACTTCTCACATCGAGGGGTTATCACATTGTCTAATCAAGTCTGTAATCGGGTTTGGAGCACTCCGGTAGAAGTTAATCCTGCCACCATTTTATTTCAGTCATTTAATTTAAGTTGTACCAAGATTTAAAATTGCCCGTTCGGAGCAGGTTTCTGTTTATTTATCGCCCTTTTATTTATCCGCTTTTATTTCCCACACTATTTATTTATCGCACCCTTCATTTATCGCACTATTTACCGTACTTTATTTATTTACTCGCACTTTATTTACTCGCGTTTATTTACCATGTCTATTTACCTTACCATGTCCGGCTAAATCTTAAAGGCTAGGATGCGAGGATCATAGTCAAACTAGTATTCCATACGCTTGTCGATAGAATTACTTAGGGGTCATTCTGACTTTTAATACATATTTTCTGCACTTAAAATCTATTGGGTAAGATCGAAAGTCGTCCAATCTTTAGATAAACTTGGTTAGTCTTAACTGTTCAAAGGAAGCGAAAGCGCTTAGTCCAGTTGAGTAGGAATCTTTAATGCTTTAGAGAAACGATTTTAAAACTATTTTCGGACGCGTTTATGGATTTAAAGTCCGGTTCGCAAGAACCTTTTTTTTGTTAGAAATTCTAGGTCAAAATACTTTTCAACTAAGTCAAGAAACTATATTTCTTAAAAATAGGTTTAATCACTCTAACACAATGCGCGCCTTTTTATAAGTGACAATAAGAGGGATCGATTAGGGGATAAACTCGGTTCTGATTACGCGAAAGGGACAGCTCCCGTTAAATTAGTTCTTTTCATGAGTAGAAAACATTTCTCCATAAGACATCCTATTGATACGCATTTGGAATATTGTCTAGCTATGTGAATTACATCCGAGCCTGCTGTTTTAATATTGAATTTATTCTCGCACTTTACTTTTATTTCGCACAACCCAATTCCTAATTTTACTTACCTTAGATAAACACCGTAACAACAGTAATCGATAGATTGACGTTTGGTCTCTATGGGATCGATAATCTTTTATATTACTCTAACGTTATTCGTACACTTGCGAAATTGAGCATAATTTTTGCAACATATTTGTCAGTTTTTTCCGTATCGACCGGATTCTTTCCATTCGACGGCTTCAGGACTCTGCACGCATATAAGGGACTAGGTTTTAATTCAGCCACATTGACGACATTTTCTTCGACGAACTCCTCGTCGTCAGATGAATATTCGTCGGTAACTACAAACGCAACCTTTTCTTTCTTACGATATCGACTAGCCTGAGATTTCTCGCTCCTTAAACGTTTGACATGCCGGACGCGGTCGGCCAGCTGTGCCATATCTTTGAGGTATTGTGTATCTAGCTTCTTCCTAATGGAATAGTCTAGACCTCCCGCGGCCATTTCGACCAATTCGTGTTCAAGGACTTGTGTAAAGCATCGCGCTTTCAATAGTCTGAACTTGTTCAGATATTGGTCTATGGACTCCGCTGCTTTTCGTTTTACACTGGCTAATTCCTTTAAGCTAATTTTTTCTTGTCCCATGTAAAATTATTTGTGCAACAATCTTTCTAACTGTGTCCAGGTATGGACCGACTGTGGGGGAAACGAGGTGAACCATGTGAACGTGTTTTTGGTGAGAGAACTAGGAAAATATTTCATTTTCAAATCCTCGTTATTTGCTATGTCCCCAGCTTCGGTCTGATACCTAGTGACGTGTTCGACGGTGGATTCCTCCGTTTCACCTGCAAACTTGGTGAATTTCGGCACCTTCCATCCCCTTGGTAATTCCGTTTGCAGCACGAACTCTGGTAAAGGGGACGTGTAGGCGGGCCGTCGAAGACTTGGGTTTGCACTATTGCGAACCATAATGCGCTCGACCATGGCCTCTAGGTTAGCTTCGTCCCCCAAATTCTCATTCCTAGCTTGTCTGACTACGTGGTCCGGATCTTCGTTCCTGTGGACCATCACAATGGGGGGCCTTTGGGCCACCGTGGAAATATGTTTGTACTCAAGTGTCAGTAGGTCGTTCCTTTCTTCGACAGGCTCATTCTGTCGGACAGGCGTGTCGGGATGATTGGGAGGGGTCTTTCTTCCTATGGCTCTAGGGGGCCCTATGAAGTCTCATATTCGTGTCATTTTAGTTGCCAATTATTGGTAACTCTGAGTCGAATCTTGTATTAATGGTCTCAGAATAATACCTATTTGTTGGGTCAGCATCTGTACCATCTCGTGATTGCTTTCGTCTATCTGTTGTCGCATAACCGCGACGGAACTAGTGGTGAAAGTCGGTATTGCGGTGGGAAGTGAACTAAAACCTGGTGGCCTTCCCCCTTGTTGGGTCATGGGCCCTAGGTTTCGATATGGCGAGAATGCTGACGAGGAATTCTCTCCCGTGCCTACCCCACCATAGCGTAACGTTGACATAAACTCTGTCGGCATCCCTAAGTGTTGGGGTGCCGGCATAGTGAAACTGGGAAAGTATTACCCTTCGACTCCTGTCGTCGCGGGTCTCGACTCGGAGTCTCGAATGGTCCGTTGTGAGCGGTCGAAGTGATTATTGTCGTGGATCCGGTGCTAATAGCCGTCACCGGTGATAAAACCGGATTTTCCTACGAAGACGTTTCTTTGTTTTTTCGCGGTGTTACAATCTTTCCACTACGTAACTGCATACACCCAAACCTTCGTGTCCCATCAGGTGTGCCAATTTGTTCACACGTGTTTTCCGCGCGGACAAACTCTGACCTTTCGTCGTGGGTTTGCTTGCAGTACTGGCCAAATTAGTCCCAGGACTCTGGTACTGGGTGTGTTGTTTACTTAGGATTTATGGGGCACTCGACAGTTGTTTACTTTTTGGGAGCGTGTATGATAAAATCTAGACAAGTAAAGACAACGATGTTCCTAATACAACAAAGAAGTGCTGAAAAAGTGGCATAAAAGTAAAGGCATTGCTTTCATAACATAAAGACTTGGTAAATTTAATGTAAAAAAGGAAAGTACAACTGGGCGCATTTGTACATTTTGTAATGAAAATGGGAACTCTTTTTTCTTTAGTGTGTGGTATTCAGAGTGTTTTTCTTGGAATGTTGAGAAAAGACCCATCTATCTTCAAGCCAGGCTTTGCTTTATATAGGCAAATAAAATAACTGTCAGGATGCTTCAGGAGCCGCCACGTGTAAGACCACTACTTTTGTAACTTCTCCCACGTTCCCTTTGTCAAATTTATTTCCCACCAGGCACTAAGGCTCCTCTGTCTGGGTGCCTTTGTTGGTTTTTTGGTCGACCAACTTATGTCCCTGTCGACCACGTAGTTCCCCTTGTGATGTCGACTTAGTGTGCGTCCCTTCTAGATTTGTCGATGTCGACCCTTTGCTGCCAATATTGGCTAGATGCTTCCTTCCACCAATGGATACTTTCGGTTAGGAGCTTATTTCTCTCAACTCCTGTCGAGGTCGACGCTTTCGCTATCGATGCTTTCAATTGGCTCATTTTCAGCCAACACTCTGACAAGTATCTTGTTTGCAAACTGCACAAATCCTTGTATGGCCTCAGACAGACCCAAGGTAGTGCTATGAGAAACTTCATCAAACCTTGCTTCATTTTGGGTTTATTTCAAGAAAATATGATCATTCCTTGTTTGTTTACTCTCATAAAAGGAGTTCTGTGTATGATTTGGTCTATGTGGATGACATCTTAATAATTGGCTCATCCTCTACGCTTATACATGATCTCATTATTAAACTTCATCTAAAGTTTGCTCTAAAAAAGTATGGCGTACCTAAATATTTCCTTGGCATTAAAGTCACTTATCATGCTCAAGGGTTTATTGTGTTGTCTAAGTTAGAATACGTTCCCTAATTGAGCTTCCACACCAATGCTTAGTAGTCCTAAACTCAGGAAGTTTGGCCCTAATAAGTTCTCTAAACCTCGTCATTACAGGTCCATAGTTTGGGCGCTACACTATGTTACATTGACACGCCCTGATATTGCATTTAGTGTCAATAAGGTGTGTCATTTCATGGCTTCTTTCTTAAATACTTATTTGATTACTTTTAAACGAATCTTAAGGCATCTAAGTGGCACAATTAGTTTTGCATTCACTCTATTTCTCTCAAATGCCATTCACAAGTTCTCTCTTCATGCATATAATGATAGTGATTAAGCAAGTGATGTTGATATAGAAAATCTACTTCTGGCTTATGTATTTTATTTGGCCCCAATTTGGTCTCTTGGAGCTCTAAGAAATAATCACTTATGGCCTAATCAAGTGTAGAGACGAAATATCACACGTTGACACATACCACTTTTTAACTCTTATGTCTTAAATCACTCCTCACTGAGCTTTGTGTTCCCTTCTTTCCTTCCATGTTGTTGTGTGATAGTCTTAATACCGTTCATCTCTCTTAAATTCTAATTCTTCATACGCGTAAAGAAAACATGTTGAATTGGACATTCACTTTATAAAGAAATATGTGGCTTCCAAGAAGCTACATGTTCCAAATGTATTTGAGGCTGCTGATGCTCTTACTAAACCATTTGCCTCCACAAACTTCAATGACTTACATGTCAAGATTAAAGTTGGTCTTCCACCACCTAAGCTTGAGGAGGAGTATTACATGTATTAGTTTAATTAATTTGTTAGGCTTAAACTCTTTTACTAAAAAGGTTGTTATAATTAATTGAAGATAGTTGAGGTAGTTATGGTTTGTCAGAACCCAACCAACATCAGCCAACTTTATATATAGTTCTTCTAATACTATTAATTTTTTAAATTTTGAATCAATGGAAAAAAATCAGAGACTCAACTCATCAAAATTATTTAACAATTCTAACATAGATCAAGTGTCCTAATCAAAAGAACTTATCAATTGAAGAAAGATGAAAGCTTGATGTAGAATGGAGTTATCTAATCAACAAAATAAAATTTAAGCAAAATAAAAATTGCTTATATTTGAGGATGATAAAGAAGAAAAAAGAAAAAGAGAATAACTAAAATAATTAGAAATTGAAACTAAAGAGCTCAGTCATTATTTAACTTAAAAAAAAAAAAAGTAATGAGAAGTAGTACATTTTATCTATGTTTTCAAAGCCATAAATAATTTATAATGTTTTGTAATATTATGTTGAATTTTAAAAATTATATTATAATTTATAAGATAATGTTAATTTGTGTCTCAAGACACAAATTAAGAGATAGATATAAACAAATTTTTTTAAAAATTGTGTAATAAATTTAATATAATTTTAGAATTAATAATTTTATTGTTTTTTTTCATACAAAATTTTATTTTAACATGTTAACATTACCCTAATTTTTATATATATATATATATATATATATATATATATATATATATATATATATATATATATATATATATATATATATATATATATATATATATATATATATATATATATATATATATATATATATATATATATATATATATATATATATATATATATATATATATATATATGATAAGTACTCAATTTGTTTTTAAATATAAACAGTCATTTGATAATAAATTTTTATTTTTAAATCACAAGAAATGTTTATTACATTCTTTATACATAAATATAAGCATTTTTTTAGTCAGAATTTAAGATAAGCATAAACAAAGTGGAGTAGTAGGCTTTTTGAAAGAAATATTTTTATTTGAATAAAAAAGTGTAGAGTTTGAAAGTAGAAAAGGAGGAGACATAGAAAAGATGGGGGCGCTGAAACATCACGTGAAGACAACAAGAACTCCGACAGGCACATAGTCAACACGGAATGCTCGTTTGGGGCCCACCGTCAAACACGCTCGCTTCTGATTCGGTCTCTTTTCGTACGCAGTGTTTTCGCCGTCGGTGCCGCCTGCACAATTAACATTAATAAAATAAAAAAGACTAAATTATTTAATTATTCTTTTTAAACAACACGCAATGCAAGAATAGAAAAAAAATGAATCGAGTCATTATCGAAAGAAACGAATACACGAGGACTCTCTTTCTTCATTCGGTGGACCAAGTCGTGTGTTTCGCCGTAGGATTTAAACTTATCATTGAGATTCACGACGAAATGAACACGAATCACGATAACAAAAACTTTGTTCTGAACCATTCAGATCAATTACCCACGCTTCTCATCATCATCATGAACTTGAAAAAGCCCTTTTCTACTTTGAGATGTTTTGCAACAAGCCAAAATTTGAAATCGAAGTGGATTCATTAACAAAAGTGCACTAATTATGATAAACTGAATTCAGCCAAATTTTGATTTTATACAAATGATTAAAATCTACATAATGTTCAATAAAAAATTCATATTGACACTCCCGTGTAATCGGCTTAAGCAATTCAAATTTTCTGATTTTAAAATTAAAGGAATGAAGTGGGGTCCACGTTGACACTCTAGTGTAACCAAACATTAATTAAAAATATTCAAAAAGAACAAACCAAACAAAGTTACGTTCGTTAGAGAAAACCTAATTAAGATTATTGCAACGGCGGCCACATTCACATGCCAGTAATTGTTTGTATAATCTCCACCGCCAAATCCATAACAGCTCACCAAAAACATAAAAACAAATCTCAACTGTACCTTAAAAAAAGGAAAGACTACCTAGTGGATAACGTTAGATTAATGCTAAAATCAATTAAAAAACAACTCTTTTGTTTTTTCAAATCTGTGTTCCCCACCTTCATCAAACAAGAGAATGAATTCTAATAAAATTATCATATAATTAACTAGTAAATTTTCATTTCATGATTTAAAATTAACTGCAGAAACAACCATGAGATACTAATAAGTTCTCAGTTGCAAAAAAATTATAAAAAAAGTTGAATCTTTCAGTTATATTTACAAAGCGTGCTCGTTATCATCAACAACAAACCGGAGCACCATGTCAGCAACACACTTTGCGTTCTTCTTCTTTCTCTCTCCGTTAAATATGTTTCTCGAGAGTGATTCCGTTCATCAAAATGGGTACTTAAAAAAATTCCAAATTTCAAATCTTTGCTTCAAAACAGAGCCAGATCAAGCAACTTCAGGTGGAGGAGGAACGTTAAGGTCAAGATCCAAGAGTCTCTGACGTGGGACACCGTCGTATTCAACAACAGAAGAATCAGAATCACTCTGAACGGCAGCGCGTCGGAAATCCGCCATGGGACGGTCAAAACCGCACATCTCACGACGACCAACGCTGAGGCTAGTATCGGCGCGAGCAAAAGCGTCGAAAAACAAAACAGGACGCGCAACGGGGATCGCCATGGTGACACCGGAACTACTGGAGAATGGTTTGAGAGATAGATCAAGCGGCGGCGGTGATGGTGACTCAAGGGTACTACTCTGACTTGGGCTGCGTGTTGTGTTGTTAATGTTCATAATCTCCAACGGCGTAGGAAAATTGGTCTTCGCTTTCGCGCCGCGAAACTCGCGTGCTGCTGTGTCGTAAGCACGCGCCGCTTCCTCTGCGGTGTCGAATGTTCCGAGCCAGACGCGTGTTTTCTTGCCTGGGTCACGGATCTCAGCGGCGTAACGACCCCAGGGACGCTTCCTAACGCCTCTGAAACGGATCTCTTTCTGAATTGTCGGGTTGGGGCCGGGAAGTGCGGTGAGTCTGTTGTCTCTTGGAGCCATTGGTGTGAAAGTTGAAAAAGTTTTTTTTTGTTAATGGGAGACAGATAGAAAAGTGGGAGCACTAAGCGTTTATTTGGAAATGTGAAACTGAGACATTGTCTGAGGGAAACAAGGGGGAGTTTAAGGTGATTTTATAGGATGAAATGAAGAGAGAGAAACTACAGCGCGTGCGTGTGTGCGTGACTGCGTGATTAGAGAGTGTTTAAAGCTACGCTCCTTTATGGCGATTGTGATTCACACGACGTGGATTCCCTAACACGAATGAATGAACCACTTTTGTTTTGGATGCTGCTTGTTTGACAATTCTCTTCTTTAGTTACATTACACCTGACTCGTCTCTTGAGACTTGATTATCCTTATTCCACTATATTTGAAACAAAAACTTGTACCCAAATAAAGTTTAATTTTAATATAACATTAATTACGTTTAAATGAACCGGTTAAATTTTAATTTTAATGATACTTGAATTTTTTTTTTGTATGCTTTGAATTAGTGGTTGTTTTATGTGCTTGAATGTTTATAATTTGTTGTTTCTATTAGGGGTTGAGGTTGTAACTTATGTGCATTTAAGCTTGTTATGTTTTTTATTCTAGCTCTATTTTGAACCTTTTGTAATGTTTGTAAGATTTTAATGTTTATTTAGTTGTAATTGTTTCTTTCTCAAGCCTAACCTTAAGGTTGATTTTGATATTAATAAATCATGAATTTTATCGAGTCAAAAGATTATTAAAAGAAAATGAGAGAGAAGAAGAGAGAGCGAGCAAGAGGGGTGGACATATGGTCAAGAAGAAAGAGAGAGAATATGTAGACTAATAAGAAATTTCAACGACAAAATCGACATAGATAAGAAAGACATCGTAACATGCTACGGCAACAACCTACCAAAAATCATAATTGAAAGGGAGTTGGAAAGAACATTTAAACGACGGGGAAATGTAATTGGTGTGTATATAGCAAGGAAAAGGTACAAGATGGGAAGAATCTTCGGATTTGTCAGATACAGTGACATTAAAGACACAACCTGGATTGAAGAACAACTTAAAGATATTTGGTTTGGGTTTTACAAAGTTTAGGTGAACATATCCAGGTTTTTCAGACTCAACAGAAGAATTCATACACATAAATCTGACAGGAAGAATGATAAATCTTAAACAACAACAAGGAAACAATACAACCGCTGTCAGGAACAAAGCAAGCTATGGGCAAAGAAAAAGAAGAGAGAGATGGAGAAGTATGAGAAGAGAAGCAATAACATATGCAGAAGCTATAACAAACAACAAAACTGAATAGGAAGAAGAGGACAAGAGGGATTGGAAAATAAGGAAACAAGAAGCTAAACAGAAAGGAGAAGAAAAAAAAGAGGTTGGAATGATAATAAAGGTGAGTGATGAAGAGATGGCATGGGAAAAAGGGGATTCACGGGTTTTGTTCATAATGTAAAGCAAATAGACATGTTGCACGTTTTAATGTCTGAATAAGGAATCATATCCATAAAGGTTATACCAATGGGGGAGACAAAATGTTTCCAAAGGTGGACGATGACGAAGACATGAAATAACTGGTGAAGGAATTCAAATATGTCTTTCAACAATGGTTCAAAACACTACGGGAATGGGAGCCAAGAGATGCAGGACGAACAAGACTTGTATGGATTCGAGCATTTAGGGTCCCGGTGGATGCTTGGAGAAGGCGATGATGTTTCACATAGCTCTAATGAGTCATTTATACAATCGTCTATGGTGTCATTGGAAGAAGAATAAGAAGACAACATGCAGAGGATAAAGGTTAATTATAAACAATTAATGCTTGCCTTGGGAAGACTAAACTTGTGCCAGAAAAAATATGAAACGACTAATGGGAGAGAGTCAATAATTAATAATACGGCGGTGGAAAAAAAGTCGACAAAAAAGACAGTACGACTAGAGTCAAAATTTAAAATAGATGGAATTATAGATGAAGAAGGAAATGGGTCAGAGTCAAGTGGGTCCCAGCTAATTAAAAATAATTCAAAAGATAACAATAAATTAACGAGTGTTAATGCAGTGGAAAGCCAGATAGAGTATAATGGGCAATTTGAAGGGGATATAAGGGAAGGTCCACATCAAATTAAGGAAATAATCGTGGAACTATTAGGCCCAAAAATTCTAAGCCTAAAGGCCAAGGAAGTGGAACACGACTGCAGTAGAAACAAAAATGTAGTAGTAGAGCCAAAAAAAAACAACAAGAAAACATCATCAAAGGAAGGGGGCCAGACAATGGAATTCAGTGCATAATCGCAGAAGAAGAAAACGGAAAAAATGCTACGTTGAGAATAGAATATGTGATGGAAAAGGAAAGAGCATACAAAGAAAGAAGAAGACAGATAAGAGAAATCATGAAGGAGAAGAAGAAATCCTGGAGGAAAGGGAAGAAATCAAGCACTAAATGTAATTGTAGCCATCGTAATCAAACTCGATCTTAGGAAAACAACCACTTAGATTTAATTTTACCAAAATAATGAACTAGAAAAGAGTAGTTGTATACTTTTAAATGGGGTTGCAAGACAAATTGCAAGAGATGTGTGGGACTTAGGGAAAGATTATGGAGTAATGCACAAAGGGGGGGAGGCAGAAATTGTACACGAGCTATCAGCAGGGGTATACACAGAAAAAAGAAATGCAGACATTGGGAGTGCAGGGGACCACTGTTAACAAGTAGTGTTCGGGGGTGTCAAAAATAGGTATCATTATGAAGCTGATCAGCTACAAATAAGGGGTTTAGGGGGTGCAGCAAAAAATTCAAAAAGGAGGAAGTTAATTTTGAACCAGAAACCAGACATGATTTGCATTCTGGAGACAAAGATGAAAGAGTTTAGTAGGAACCAGTGTATTATGATGTGGGGGTGCCTGACTGTGACTTCGCATTTATGGCATCAGAAGGAGGGTTAGGAGGATTGACGACAATCTGGGATAACTGTGTCTTCTCGTTATAGAGGAAATATAGTATAGATCATTTGCTCATTGTGGAAGTTAAGTGAGGCTAAGAAAATGTTTGGTCTAAATAGTGAATGCATATGCACCTCGCGAGGCGAACAGAAAGTAGTGGTTGTGGAAGGATTTACCAACTTTGATTTTGTCAAAGAGAGAAATAAGGTGGTGTCTTTTGGGAGACTTTAACGTTATTCGCGTGGAAACAGAAAGGAAAGGGGTAAATAGTCAAGCTAGAAGGGAGGAATTGAAAGCTTTTGATGAGTTTACGTCAAAAACATAATTAATAGACTTACCTCTATTTGGAAGAAGGTTCATGTGGTCTAGGCTGAACGGGACATCAATGAGCTGGCTTGACAGATTCCTCATTTATGAAGCTTGGAATAAGAGTTGGTCAGATTGTAACCATTGGAGCCTAGTCAAAGGTTTTTCAGATTACTGTCTGATAATATTGTGTGAAAGAAGATAAATTGGGGCCCAAACCCTTTCAAATGTTAAATTGCTGGAAAGAAATAAAGGGATACCATGATTTCGTCAAACAAGAGTGGCAAAAGTTAGAGGTAGATGGGTGAGGGATGTTTGTCTTGAAAGAAAAACTAAAAATAATCAAAGTAAGACTTAGATACTGGCACAAAAATCTTACCCAAAACCTAGAAGGAAAAATCGAAGAGGCAATAGCAGAAATTAATTGAATTGAAGTGAAAGAAAAAGAAGTGGGGCTGACAAAAGGAGAGATTAATACCAAGAGTGAATTAACGACACAAATGTTTAATTTTTCAAGACTAAATTAAGGCATTCATTGGCAAAAGTCCAAGGTAAGGTGGTTGAAGGAGGGTGACGTGAGTTCCAAATACTTCCACGGATGTATTAATAATATAAGGCAAGGAAACACAATAATAAACCTTGATGTCGAAGGCAAAAAGCTTACAGAAGTGGAAGAAATTAAATATGCCATTGTTGGGCACTTTTAGTACTAGTTTTCGAGTAAAGGGCCGAGACATATACTAATCAACATGATATTCAAAAGATTAAATGACAAGGACAATGATGATCTGATCATTGCTTTTTCAGAACAGGAAATTCAGCGAGCAGTTTGGGAATGTGATAACAACAAAAGCATGGGACCGAATGAAGTAAATTTTGGATTTCTAATAGAATTTTGGAATGAAATCAAAGCTGACATTCTGAGAGTGATGGCAGAATTTCACCAGCATGGCAAGATAGTCAAAGGGGGCAAACTTCTCCTTTGTGGTGTTGATTCCAAAAAAGCAGAATCTGGTGAAAATCTCAGATTATTGGCATATTTCGTTAATTGGCTGCATTTATAAGGTAATCTCAAAAGTGTTAGCAAACATACTTAAAAGAGTTATCGACTTGACTTGGTTGATTAGAGTTTTACATATTGTGTTATTGAAAAAATGGGGTTCCACGACAAATGGAGAAAATGGATTTTAGAATGCCAAAGAACAGCTTCAGTTTTGGTATTGGTAAATGGAAGTCCTACTAAGGAATTTAAGATGGTTCGAGGTCTTAGACATGGTGATCCAATGTCGCCTTTTTTATTCCTTATGGCAGTCGAAGTATTAATGTGTTAATGTAAAAGGCCATCGCCATAGGAACATTCTTCGGGTACACATTTGAGGGCAGGACGAGACAATTTTCTCATCTTCAATAGCTGACGACACCTTGATCATCGACAAGAAAAGTTGGCCGAACATTTGGCTATCAAGTCCAACCTTATGTTGCTCGATATTATGTCGAGGCCTAAGGCTAAATATCACAAAATTCTATTGATCGGGATAAATACCTCTCACTAGTGGCTCGATGAAGCAGTAAAGGTGTTAAAGTACAAACTAGGATCTCCATATTTCAAGTATCTAGGGATGCCAATTGGTGCTAAGTCAAGAACAAAAGCGATGTGGCAGCTAGTTATAGACACTGGGATCTAGACTGTCATGGTGGAATAACAATCAGCTATCGGTTGGTGGTCGAGTTGTTATAAATTCGGTTTTGTCGGAACTTTCAGTCTACTTTTTCTCTTTTTATAAGGCTCCGTCAGGTATCAAGATGGAGGTAAGGTATTAAGAATTTGAGAGCTTTCAACATAGCTTTGTTAGGAAAATGGAAGGGGAAGCTAATAAATGAAAGAGAATGTTTGTGGTTTGAAACCCTAGTGAATAGATACAGTGAAAGAGATAGTTATATAAGAGAAAGTGTGAGCAAAACATCCGTTTGGTGGCACGACATATGCTAATTATATAAGAAAAACTATGACCTTAAGGAGGAGCTGTTATCATCTAGATTAAAAAAAAAAGTATTTGGTGATAGTAAAAACACAAAATTCTGAAGTGATTGGTGGATTGGCAAAGGGAAACTAAAAAACAACTTTGGGAACCTTTTTACCATATCTTTAGATAAATCGAAGAAGATCAATGAGGTGAAAAAAAATAGAAAATGGAATACTGAAGTGGAATTTAAAGTGGAATAGAGAATTAGGGGGAGGGGGAGAAAGGCAGTCGTTAAATGAGTTAGAAGAACTCTTAGAAAAGGTAGAGTTAACAGAGTGGGCGAAAGACAAATGAGGGTTAGGTAGGAGAGAAGTCAAAGACTTATACTGTTAAGGAGGCATATAAAGTTTTAATTTCTGAGTTACCTTACAGACTAACCAAGATTGGTTGAGAGCTTGACATAAATCAATTCCGTCAAAAGTGTCTTTGTTGGCGTAAAGATTATTCCAAGATAGAACTGCCTCTAAATATAACCTAGCTAAAAGAGGAATTCTTATCTAAGAGTATACTTGTTGTGTGAGTGGTTATGGTGAAGAAGAATCATTGGTGCATCTCTTTTTCAAATGTCCGGATTTTTCAGGTATTTGGAGTAAAATTTGCAACTCCATATGTATGATTCTTTTTAGGTTGGTTGGGTGGTCCCACGTGTTAAAGTGGGTTTGTTGATCGGTTGGCAGAATGTTTTGCAGTCTTATGGAGGTTTGTGTTGTCGTTGATATGTGGGATCATAGTGCAATAAGTTTAATGATGATTTTGCAGATATCACATTGGTATGGTGAGTTGTGTTCGCATAATAGAAATGATGTGAAGCATTGTTATGAAGGCAGTGGTGTTTTTGACAAGTCTGAAATAGTGGCAGGGTCAAAATTCAATATTAGTCAGACGTCCCCCAGCAACGCATATTAACATCAGTTCATTAGTGTTCCTTGGAATCCCAAATCTGTCTCCATACCACTATGGATGGCATGGTGCTGTTAATTTTTCTGGTGTAGCTAGTCCAATTTCTTGTCATGTCCGTTGTGTCGCTCAGGTCCAAGGTTCTGTGTTTGATTCGGGAACTGGCTTTGGCTCTGTCTATCAATTGGTGCTTTATTTTGATTTTTGGTGTAACTATGTTTACGGTGCTATCAATGCATGTGCATTGGTTTTGTATTTACCATTTGTATTGGACAATGGTTGTTTGTTTAGAACATCTTGTGCTTGTTATGAAATTTAATTTCGCTTTTTAAACAAAAATTATGACTATTCAAAAAAATATAATTGATTTCCCTCTTTATATTAATAGTAATGTTAAATAAAAAACAAATTTAGTAAAATTATTATTTTTTATTTTTTAATTTATATGAAAAAAATAAAATGATTCAATTATCATGAAAAATATATGGCAAAATTACACCAGAGGTTCTTTAGATTATTTTATTGTAACAAGTTGGTCCATTAAGATTATTTTGCTATAAGTCAGTACTTTAAATTAATAAACGTGTGAACTGTTATCCTTTTTTTACAAATTCTATTCCAAAAACAATTATGTAACACTAACATTGCTGAGGTGGCACTAACCGTGCGGACACTGAATGAAACATTCAGCCCAATATTGTGCCTACCGAATAAAACTATGACACATAGCTTTTTAAGAGAGAGAACAAAGTTGGAAAATTCTGAATTTTTACCATTGTTCTATTATTCTTCTTACTCATTGTTCTTGCATGGCTTCAGAACTTTACAAAGGGGGAGGTCGTGCAGATAGAGGATCTCGTGGCGGAGAATCTAAACAAGACCATGGAGGTGGTGGATACTAGAAAGAAGGACTAACCTTGGAGAAAAATCTAGGAAGAAGGGTGAACTCGAGAAGAAGAGGCACAATGGTTAAAGAGGAGATAATGAAAAGAAATACAATCTAAAAATGAAGGTTCACTTGTGTGTAAGTGAGGGGAGTGCTTTTTGCTGGATATGAGCGATTTTAGACATCAAAGTTTTAATGTGGCATACTATGTTAATTGATTTCCATGTGTGTTTTTAAGTCTTTTCTATGGTAAGAGATAAAAAGAAAGTAAAATATCCTAATAAACAAATAGAACGTAAATGTGTAACACAACACACTGACATGACTATGATACAATGATAATTTTATACACCTTCAATTTTGTAGAAGTTGATACAAACTCTACTCCTACATTCTTCTTTTTAACCTTCTTTTTTAGTTCAATGTAAGTTTGACCTATTATGTCCACAAAATCTTTTACAATAATGTCGAGGCGGGAAAAATTATTGAGATTAAGCTATTGATTAACTTAACTCAAAAACCAAGAGTCACCATCGAATTTTATTTTTTCCAAAGGGAAAGGGGAAAAGGTCGAACAAAAGCCACAAAAAGCAAAAAGCCAAAAAGAGAGATTTAGATACCGAGGTTGGTTATGCAAGAGGAAGGTATTATCACCCCTCATATCTGTCGTACTCAACGAGAACCACTTGCAAATCTGTGTTTATAAAAAGTTGGGTTATTCGTTGATTTATTTTAAGTCAAAAGATATTTTGTCTTATTCGAGTGGAAAAACTCAACTTACAACCCACAAGTATGAGGAAATGAGCATTTGCATCATCTTGATATGGAAAACTTTTACTTTGACTTTCTCACAAGTGCATCTCAACATTCAAGTAAAAAATGTCAGTCATTTATTAGTATTTTGTAGAAGTGTAGTGGTTTTCATCACTGCAAGAATAAACTAATATCTAATATTTTGAAAAAGGCTCTTATAGAAGAAAAAGAAAATGCACAAAGGCACAAAAAATAAGTTTGATGAGGTTTGTATTTTTTAGAATTTTGAAAAGATGTTTGAATATGCTTAAATGTTTTAGCATTTATTGGGAAAAGGTTTTACGGATCACTTGATAAAATCAATGTTTATTAAGAAAGAGGTGTGAAGTTTAAAAGCAAGAAGTTTGAAAATTTAAGAAGCGAGAAGGAGAAGAAGAGACTATTCTAAAGCATAAAGTAAATGGTCTCATTGTCAAGTAGCCCAAGAGAAAATCTTTGTGTGTGTAAGTGAACTAACCATAAGAAGAGCAAGCATTTGTCATTGGTCAAAATAAGCATTCCTTTCTCTTTGGATTAAGCCACAAGATGAAAAAGCACATAAACAGATGAATATTGTTGCACCCCAAAATTTGACCAACCATTTCTCGCAATTTGGCTTATGTTTCATTTCATTTGAATTTGCATATCATTTATCGCATACTGTTGCATTTTATCAGTCGGAATGATTTATCGGCATTACAACATCCTCTTCTCGCGTTTCAGGCGATTCAAACCAATTTAAATAAGGAGATTTATTTCGGAATCGTGTGGAGTTTGTTCTCGTTCTGTTGGTCCAGTCCGTGCTGATATTTTCGACAGCATTTCGGTGCTCGCCTGTTTTTCATGACATTCTTTTTATGGCGATTGTTTAGTTATGTAGATTTTTTAAAATAGATATAGTTTTTATTTGTTTAAATTTTTATTTTATTAAATTTATTTTCCTTTATTTATTTAATAGTTTTTTAGAATTATATAGTTTTTATTTATTATCAGATTAAGATTATATTTAGTTTAGTATAGGTTTTATTTAATTAGGATTTTAATTATTTAGAGTTAATTTAGTTTAATTATCAGTTTAAATATAATTTTTTTTTAAATAGAGATTTAAATAGGTTTTATTTTTAAGTTTTTTATATTTATAGAATATTCTTATTAATTATTTTATTTTTTAGACTTCTATTTTATTAGATTTATTTATTTATTGGACTAGATTTAATTATTAGTTTTT
Source organism: Lathyrus sativus (assembly GCA_963859935.3). Classification (NCBI taxonomy): domain Eukaryota; kingdom Viridiplantae; phylum Streptophyta; class Magnoliopsida; order Fabales; family Fabaceae; genus Lathyrus; species Lathyrus sativus. Next base: position 809,756,428 of record OZ012735.1, read on the forward strand.
TGTTAGTTAATTAAATTTTTAATCAATTAGGATTTACATTATATTTTATTAGACAATATTTAGTTTGCAATCAGTCTTTTTTATTTCTAATCATAAACAGACAAAACATGATCCACACACAAAGCCACTCTGTACACCACACCAGTCCAATCTCCAATTTACCACACCAGACAAATTTCTGCATCAACACAATGCCAGCCACCTTCAGCCTAGCAGGACAGAACTCGTACGCACATCACACCAGACAAAGTCTGCTGTACCCCAAGACACCTCTGCCCAAAAAAAACCTGCACCATGGACCACTCAAAGGTACTGCTGCAAAGCATCAAAACGGCATATTTATTTCTACAAGAACGACCCATTCATTTTCTTTTTTCAGAGAAAGAAAAGAAGAACACAACATTCAAGAACACTCACCCTGTTCTTCCTTCGAAGCCACCACAAACCGTAAACTCAGCTTACCCAAAAGCCTTCACTTGCATAATCTCAACCCTCACTCTAAACTTCAAACCCAATATCACCATTATCATCCCTCGAGCTACCATTTCTGAACCCAGAAAAATCCAACCATGAAACTCTCTTGTTTTCTCTGTTCTTTCACAATACCACCATCATCATTAAAACACCATTAACAGTCGCAAAAATCTTCGAACTCATCACTTTCAGAAATCATCCAACCTTTCAATAAGATCGAAACTTATCCCAGTAAACCCAGATTTCATAAACTCAATCTTCTTCTCTTCCAAAATCGAACTTCTAAAAATACACATATCTAAACTCCTCTCTCAGTTTCAACATTATTCCCCATCACCATAAACCTGGTCCTACCTAACCACAAAAGCCCTATCACCATAAACCTGGTCCTACCTAACCACAAAAGCCCAGCTGTACATGGCACAAATTATTCCCCATGGCTTACATGCTATCATATTCCCCGACACGAGGCTCAATTGATCTCATTTCTCCATAGCAAAGATTATGTATTCCCCAGGGTGATGTTGTTAAATCAGGAGTATCTCGCCAGCAATAGTGCATGCTTATCCCCAACAGGTTGAGATTGTTTCTCCTCAGCAGTTTAAGATTGCAGCAAGTTAAAGATGCATTTATCCCCTATCAGAATGTGATCAAGGATATCCTCAGCGGGTCAAGATTGATATGCCCGGCAGAGTAGAGCCGCTCCCAGCAGATGGATTGTGTACGACCATCCCCAGTGGGTTGAGATTGAAGTTTTCCCCGATAAGCAGATTTGGGTTTATTTCCCCAGCGGTGGGACGAGTGCAGTGTTGTTGCCCCCACAGAGTCTGTAACACCCCCTTCTACACCCCAAATAAATGCATGTAAAACAATTAAGCACATACAAATTATCAGAGTAAAAAGGTTTTATAATAAGGTATAAAAGAAGAATGCCACAATTTCACCAACGAAACTCTTTAACATTTTGCTCCATAAAATATGTAACAATTTCGTAGTTTTAGAATTCACATTTCAACATTCAATTTGAGCGGAAAATAACATCATTTGATCAGTTCCAAAATATTAATTCAAATGCACATAAGTCATCCAGATTAATGCATCATATCAGTTAGATTACAAAACCACATCAGCTGATACATCGCAATGTATCACAAAAGAATGACTATACTAGTCTAACTACCCGGTGTTACATATCAGAGCAGCCGACTCAAAAGAATGAAGACTAACTTCACAAAAGGACTCCAGCATCCTAATCTGCAATGCCTCATAGAGCATTATAAAACAGCAGAAGGGTGAGAAATATAACCATAATAATCAAAGCATAAGATTATATATATATATAGGTAGTCATATAACACATATTCACATTTCTCACCATACTTCATTCTCTTAGTCATATATATTTACCACACATATATAGACAAACCTGGATATTCACAAAGCATTTCCACATTATGCATACACTTACAATTTCCACAATCTCATCATTCACACATAAGCATCTCTTCATGCGTATGTCATATATCAATGTGACTCAATAACTCAATGCAACTCATGCAATGCGGTACCGACTCTCGTTATCTTTTTTTGGTTTTTACATTAAACCGGGTCCACTCTTCTAGACCGATAACCACAAAGGCCCGTCCTCTAAGCCTTCAAACCCACTCTTCTAGGTTTGGGACAAGCCACTAGTTTCCACGAAACCAACAGACATTGCCTCTTGACTAAATGATGCATGTACAATCAACCACAACAAATGCACTTAAGACCGACATCTTAATCTCATGCATTTACATAATTCATCTCTTCAAGAATTACACAATGATTGCACATACAACATATATCACAACAATCAAGGTATTCACATTACAATACCAATCATACAATTACAAGTGATGCACACATATTCACAATGTTCTCATGCATACTCATCACATAATTGTATACACATCAAGCATTCACAAGTTCATTAAATAATACACACATAATCACCTATTATGTTCACATGTATTTATACTTGATGCAATTAACATTCGACTCACAATTCTAGGATTCACGCCCGTAGGCTACCCACAACACACATCATCACAATAGATCATATCTATATCATATCATAGAGGTATTGACCTCTGAGAGGCAACCAAACCATCTCCACATGAACAACACAGCAAAGGAAAAATGCTGTCACATTCGCCTCCATTCGCCTGGCGAACCCTCGCAGCGAACCTTCGCCTGGCCTTCGCCTGGCGAACTCTCTCAGCGAACACTCGCTAGGCTTCGCCTGGCGAGACTTCCCAGCGAGCCCAAGTCAGTAGCTACTGACTTCATTCGCCACCATTCGCCAGCACCTTCGCTGGGCGAACCCTCGCTACTCAACTTCGCCTGGCGAACCCACCAGTGAAGTCCACTGGGACTTAAATATAATTATTCGCCAACATTCGCTAGGCTTCGCCTGGCGAAGCTTTGCCTTCGCTCGCCTGGCGAGAGCCAACGAACCTGCGCAGAACAGAACCCTATTCTGTTCCACCTCCACCATCCACCATCATCCAACTTCTCACACAACAAAATCAGTACAAACAGCATCAACACATGTTACCCAACTATTCTACGGCATTATTGCTCAGTTTCAACCGATTAAATCATCAATCTACCGATTATTCCAACTTTTGCCCTAATTGGGAAGTGATGAAAACTCTACCAAAACCCCAACCCAACATACATAACATCATACAATGATCAAATAGAAACATTTCTCACCCTTACCTCGATTAATCGGAGCTTGATGTTGGTTCTTGATGATTTCCACTTTTCCTCTTCTTCTCTTCTCTTTCTCTCCTTTCTTCTTCTTTCCTCTTTCTTTCCAATGTTTTTCTATCTTTTTTTTTTCTTTCTCTCTTATATATTTCCTTCATTTTCCTTCCTCTCCAATTCCTTCTTAATTCTCTATTAATCCCAATTAATAAAAGTTAATTTCCAACATTGATAAAATCCCACTAAATAGATTAATTACTACAATTAATTATTTAATGAAATTTGGGCTGTTACAACTCTCCCCCACTTTAGGAATTTTCGTCCTCGAAAATGTTACCTGATTCAAACAGTTCTGGATAAGACTCCTTCATCCGACTCTCAAGCTCCCAAGTAACATTTCCACCAGCCGGTCCTCCCCAAGCGACATTTACTAAAGCAATCTCTTTACCTCGAAGCTGCTTCAATTTCCGATCCTCAATTCGCATAGGTGATGCCTCAACAGTCAGGTTATCTTTCACCTGCACATCATCTATTTGGACTACATGAGACGGATCCGCAATGTATTTCCTCAACTGAGATACATGGAATACGTCATGAAGATTAGCAAGCGACGGTGGTAAAGCCACACGATAGGCCACTTCTCCTATCCTTTGCAAAATCTGATAAGGACCAATGAAACGCGGCGACAACTTGCGCGACTTCAGTGCCCTACCAACACCTGTCATCGGAGTGACTCGAAGAAACACATGATCTCCCTCTTGAAATTCAAGTGCCTTCCTCCTCTTGTCATAATAACTCTTCTGACGACTCTGAGTAATTCTCATCTTCTCTTGAATCATCTTGATCTTATCAGTAGTCTGTTGAACTAACTCGGGTCCAACAACAGAACTCTCTCCGGACTCGAACCAACACAATGGTGTCTTACACCTCCTACCATACAACGCCTCAAATGGTGCCATACCAATACTCGAATGGAAACTGTTGTTGTAGGTAAACTCAATCAAAGGCAAGTAGTTATCCCAAGCTCCTCCTTTTTCCAATACACAAGCTCTCAAAAGATCTTCAAGCGACTGAATCGTCCTCTCCATCTGACCATCAGTCTGAGGATGATACGCTGAACTCAAACGCAACTTAGTACCCAAAGCACTCTGCAGGCTCTCCCAAAATCTCGAAGTAAACCGCGGATCTCTATCCGAAACAATACTCAGCGGAATACCATGCAGGCACACAATCCTTTCAATATACAACTTAGCCAACTTCTCCAAAGGGTAATCCATACGCATAGGAATAAAGTGAGCAGATTTAGTCAACCTATCCACGATAACCCAAACAGCCTCAAAATTACTCGGCGTCCTCGGCAAACCCGATACAAAATCCATGGAGATACTATCCCATTTCCACTCAGGAATAAACAACGGCTTCATCAAACCCGATGGCTTCTGATGCTCAATCTTCGACTTCTGGCAAGTCAAACAAGAATACACAAATTCCGCAATATCCTTCTTCATACTAGGCCACCAAAATACTTTCCTCAAATCCTGATACATCTTAGTAGCACCCGGATGAATACTCAATCCGCTACGATGTCCTTCCTCAAGGATGCTCTTCTTAAGCTCAACCATGTTCGGAACACAAACTCGATCCCGACATCTCATAATACCATTCTCATCAATCCGAAAATCACCACCTTGGCCTTGGTTGATTAAAGTCAACCGATCAACTAAGCTCAAATCCGATTTCTGTCCTTCTCGAATTTCGTCCAAAATACCACTCGTAAGCTTTAACATACCCAACTTAAATCCAAAAGAAGTTCTCTCACATACCAAACTCAAATCTCGAAATTGCTCGACCAATTCTAACTCTTTCACCATCAACGCCGACATATGCAATGATTTCCGACTCAATGCATCCGCTACAACATTCGCTTTACCCGGATGGTAATTCAAGCCAAAATCATAATCCTTCAAAAGTTCAAGCCATCTTCTTTGTCTCGCATTCAATTCCTTTTGATCAAAAAGATACCTCAAACTCTTGTGGTCACTAAACACTTCAAACCTCGCACCAAACAAATAATGCCTCCAAAGCTTCAACACGAACACAACGGCGGCCAACTCTAAGTCATGCGTCGGATAATTCTTCTCATGCACTTTGAGTTGCCTCGAAGCATAAGCCACAACTTGGTTATTCTGCATCAACACACCTCCTAAACCCATCAAAGAAGCATCACAATACACAACGAATGGTTCTTCTGGATTTGGCAGAATCAAAACAGGAGCTGTCGTCAACCTTCGCTTAAGTTCTTGAAAACTCGCTTCACACTTGGCGTCCCAAACAAAGGCTTGACCTTTCCTAGTCAACTGCGTCAACGGCAACGATAACTTAGCAAATCCTTCAATAAACTTCCGATAATAACCGGCTAAACCAAGAAAACTTCTGATCTCAAAAACTGACTTCGGAGTCTCCCATTGCGACACCGCTTCAACCTTCGACGGATCCACCGCAACACCACTACTAGAAATCACATGACCAAGGAAACTAACTTCCTTCAACCAAAATTCACACTTAGAAAGCTTCGCGAACAACTGCTTCTCTCTCAGCACAGATAACACAATCTTCAGATGCTCGGCATGCTCTCCTTCGATCTTCGAATAAACCAAGATGTCGTCGATAAACACCACCACAAACTTATCCAAATAAGGATGGAAAATCCTATTCATGTACTTCATAAATACACCCGGTGCATTAGTCACACCAAAGGGCATCACGGAATACTCATAGTGTCCATACCTCGTTCGGAAGGCCGTCTTCTGAATATCCTCAGCTTTCACACGGATCTGATGATACCCAGATCTCAAATCAATCTTGCTGAACACGCTTGCACCAACCAACTGATCCATCAGATCATCAATCCTTGGAAGTGGATACTTATTCTTAATAGTCACCTTGTTCAACTGTCTGTAATCCACACAGAGCCTCATAGAACCCTCTTTCTTCTTAACCAATAACACCGGTGCACCCCACGGTGACACGCTCGGACGAATAAACCTCTTTTCAAGCAAATCCTCAAGTTGACTCTTCAACTCTTTTAACTCTGAGGCCGACATACGATATGGAGCCATCGATATCGGACTAGTTCCAGGAATCAAATCTATCGAAAACTCCACTTCTCGCTCCGGCGGTAAATCCTTTATCTCATCAGGGAATACTTCCGGAAAATCTCTAACAATGGGCAAACCATCAATCCCTTCACTCTCACCAGTCCTCAAAGTTTCCATAAGCATAAATACCTTAGCCCCATCTTGCACCGATTCTTTCACTTGTTTCCTCGTCATAAACAATTCCCTTTCAACATCCGAGTCGGGAAAAATAACCGTTTTGTCAAAACAGTTAATATACACACGATTGAATTTTAACCAATTCATTCCAAGAATGACATCCAGTTGATCCAAATGAAGACACACTAAATCAATCCCAAAATCTCTACCGAAAATACTCAACGGGCAATTCAAGCAAACATACGGTGTAGTTACCGAACCCATAGCAGGAGTATCAATAACCATACCGCCACCAATCACAGACAACTCAAGATTTAACCTTCTAACACAATCCAAAGAAATAAAAGAATGCGTAGCTCCGGTATCAATTATAGCGATCAAAGGTGTACCATGAATAAAGCACGTACCTCGGATCAATCGATCGTCGCTAGCAGTCTCAGATCCAGATAGAGCGAACACTTTCCCGCTCCCTTGATTCTTCTTCGGCTTATCGCACTTGGTACTGATGTGCCCTCGCTCACCACAGTTATAGCAAGTAACACCCGCACCGCTTCTACACTCTAGAGCCTTGTGGCCTAGCTTGCCACACTTAAAACACTTCAGATCAACACTTTTGCACTCCGGAGCACGATGCCCCGCTTCACCACAATTGTAACACCTAACCGGGGTAGAAACTCCCCCACTTGGCCTCTTGCCAAAACCAACCTTTTGTTTCCCCTTATCAGCGGGAGTCACGTAAGGTTTTCCTCTGAATTGTCCCTTTCCTTTCTTGTCACTTAGACTCTTGTAGTGGCTGGACCTAGCCCTACTGTCTTCGTCATAAATTCTGCTCTTGTTAACCAACTCAGAAAACCGTCTGATTTCCTGATATCCAATAGCTTGTCTAATCTCGGGTCTCAAACCGTTTACAAACTTGAGGCACTTAGACCTCTCAGCATTACCAGTATTATAGTGAGGACAAAATTTGATCAACTCCTCAAATTTCGCCGCATACTCAGCAACCGTCGAATTACCTTGCTTCAACTCAAGAAATTCGATCTCTTTCTTCCCCCGCACATCCTCTGGAAAATACTTCTCCAGAAAGGTTTCTCTAAACAAATCCCAAGTAATCACAATATCATCTTCCTCAAATCTTTGGCGAGTATTACCCCACCAATCTTCAGCTTCTTCTTCGAGCATATGAGTCCCAAACTGCACCTTCTGTGCATCCGAGCAATTCATAACTCGAAAAATCTTTTCCACGGCTTTCAACCAAATTTGTGCCTTGTCCGGTTCATGAGTTCCCTTGAAGACCGGAGGGTTATTCTTTTGGAATTTCCCCAAAGCACGGAATCCATCATCAGCATGATTCCTCTCATTCACATTGGCCGGAGGATTCTGCCCAATTGCCCCCGCCAATCTCGTCAATGCCTCCGCAATCGCTTCGTCGTTCCTTCCTGCAACCATCTTACTAATTCCAGCAACAGAACCACGTAAGAACAACCAATATTGATAATGCAACACACGCATATCAATAACACACAGGGAAAAACACTCTAACAAATTGGCCGGACGGACCGACCTGCTCTGATACCACTATTGTAACACCCCCTTCTACACCCCAAATAAATGCATGTAAAACAATTAAGCACATACAAATTATCAGAGTAAAAAGGTTTTATAATAAGGTATAAAAGAAGAATGCCACAATTTCACCAACGAAACTCTTTAACATTTTGCTCCATAAAATATGTAACAATTTCGTAGTTTTAGAATTCACATTTCAACATTCAATTTGAGCGGAAAATAACATCATTTGATCAGTTCCAAAATATTAATTCAAATGCACATAAGTCATCCAGATTAATGCATCATATCAGTTAGATTACAAAACCACATCAGCTGATACATCGCAATGTATCACAAAAGAATGACTATACTAGTCTAACTACCCGGTGTTACATATCAGAGCAGCCGACTCAAAAGAATGAAGACTAACTTCACAAAAGGACTCCAGCATCCTAATCTGCAATGCCTCATAGAGCATTATAAAACAGCAGAAGGGTGAGAAATATAACCATAATAATCAAAGCATAAGATTATATATATATATATATATAGGTAGTCATATAACACATATTCACATTTCTCACCATACTTCATTCTCTTAGTCATATATATTTACCACACATATATAGACAAACCTGGATATTCACAAAGCATTTCCACATTATGCATACACTTACAATTTCCACAATCTCATCATTCACACATAAGCATCTCTTCATGCGTATGTCATATATCAATGTGACTCAATAACTCAATGCAACTCATGCAATGCGGTACCGACTCTCGTTATCTTTTTTCGGTTTTTACATTAAACCGGGTCCACTCTTCTAGACCGATAACCCGTTATCTTTTTTCGGTTTTTACATTAAACCGGGTCCACTCTTCTAGACCGATAACCACAAAGGCCCGTCCTCTAAGCCTTCAAACCCACTCTTCTAGGTTTGGGACAAGCCACTAGTTTCCACGAAACCAACAGACATTGCCTCTTGACTAAATGATGCATGTACAATCAACCACAACAAATGCACTTAAGACCGACATCTTAATCTCATGCATTTACATAATTCATCTCTTCAAGAATTACACAATGATTGCACATACAGCATATATCACAACAATCAAGGTATTCACATTACAATACCAATCATACAATTACAAGTGATGCACACATATTCACAATGTTCTCATGCATACTCATCACATAATTGTATACACATCAAGCATTCACAAGTTCATTAAATAATACACACATAATCACCTATTATGTTCACATGTATTTATACTTGATGCAATTAACATTCGACTCACAATTCTAGGATTCACGCCCGTAGGCTACCCACAACACACATCATCACAATAGATCATATCTATATCATATCATAGAGGTATTGACCTCTGAGAGGCAACCAAACCATCTCCACATGAACAACACAGCAAAGGAAAAATGCTGTCACATTCGCCTCCATTCGCCTGGCGAACCCTCGCAGCGAACCTTCGCCTGGCCTTCGCCTGGCGAACTCTCTCAGCGAACACTCGCTAGGCTTCGCCTGGCGAGACTTCCCAGCGAGCCCAAGTCAGTAGCTACTGACTTCATTCGCCACCATTCGCCAGCACCTTCGCTGGGCGAACCCTCGCTACTCAACTTCGCCTGGCGAACCCACCAGCGAAGTCCACTGGGACTTAAATATAATTATTCGCCAACATTCGCTAGGCTTCGCCTGGCGAAGCTTCGCCTTCGCTCGCCTGGCGAGAGCCAGCGAACCTGCGCAGAACAGAACCCTATTCTGTTCCACCTCCACCATCCACCATCATCCAACTTCTCACACAACAAAATCAGTACAAACAGCATCAACACATGTTACCCAACTATTCTACGGCATTATTGCTCAGTTTCAACCGATTAAATCATCAATCTACCGATTATTCCAACTTTTGCCCTAATTGGGAAGTGATGAAAACTCTACCAAAACCCCAACCCAACATACATAACATCATACAATGATCAAATAGAAACATTTCTCACCCTTACCTCGATTAATCGGAGCTTGATGTTGGTTCTTGATGATTTCCACTTTTCCTCTTCTTCTCTTCTCTTTCTCTCCTTTCTTCTTCTTTCCTCTTTCTTTCCAATGTTTTTCTATCTTTTTTTTTTTCTTTCTCTCTTATATATTTCCTTCATTTTCCTTCCTCTCCAATTCCTTCTTAATTCTCTATTAATCCCAATTAATAAAAATTAATTTCCAACATTGATAAAATCCCACTAAATAGATTAATTACTACAATTAATTATTTAATGAAATTTGGGTTGTTACAGAGTCTAAGTCTTTAGCTCCTTTCCCCTCAGAGTCTAGGTCTTTGACTCATTCCCTAAGCAGAGGTTGATATTGTTGAGTTTTGTGCTCATTTTCCCCTAAGCAGAGGTCGATGTTGATTCCCTCATTGCCTAATCCCCAACAAATAACGGATTAAATCTTCAGCAAAGCTGAATCTCTGACAGAATAAAGCCATCCTTCAACGGTCTGCCTCGATTCCCAGCAAAGTTGTCTGTTCCTCGGAATGTTATATTCTGGAAGACCATCCATGGTCGATTCCCCCGGCAGAGTGGAGTTATTTGTCTCCGGCCGAGTTGTTAGTTCCCCAGAAGAGTTGTATTCTGGTAGGCCATATAGGGCGTCATCCCCAACAGAGTTTGATTTTGATTCCCATCCGAGTGGATTTGTGCTTAGCAGAGCAACTTTACCTCAGAAGTTTTCTCGGAGGCCGTCCAAGACTTGTATTCCCCAGCGTGAGTCTGTTTGCACTAGGCGTGCCTAGTCTTTCCCCAGCAGAGTTATTTTCCTCTCTTCAGCATTTATTTTGCTGAAGTGGTTCCTTTGCATTTGCATCGTGCATAGCATCCTCCCAAACGCGTAGCATTTCCATCTCGTATGGAGCATTACGCCATATTCAAACATGTGCATTTGAAACATAAGTCAGGATATTACCTCTTTGTTTTCAGGTGTATCTCCAGCCATTATCAGTTTATTTCTCAAGCATGTGCGGTGTCTAGACCTCCAACAAGATCATTGACAGATGAATTCATCCATCATTCTCTCCAACAGAGTCTATTTATTCAAGTTCATATTTTCCCAATGGATTTCTTCACCCAGATGGTGAATCGACGCATGTTCTTCTCAACTTAGGGTTGAGCCGGCCTTTGGGTCCGATGCTCGCTTTTATTTTGCGAATGACGGGCGGCAAAGTCAGATGATTTTGGAAGCTGACGACGAAGTCAGGTGATTTTGAGGATTGACGGCGAAGTCAGATGATTTTGGAAGCTGACAGCGAAGTCAGGTGATTTTGAGAATTGACGGCGAAGTCAGAAGATTATTTTTGAGAATTTGACGGTGAAGTCAGATTATGTAGAGAATTGACAGCGAAGTTAGAAGATTATTTTTGAGAATTTGACGGCGAAGTCAGATTATGTAGAGAATTGACCGCGAAGTCAGAAGATTATTTTTGAGAATTTGACGGCGAAGTCAGATTATGTAGATAATTGACGGCGAAGTCAGAAGATTATGTTTGAGAATTGACAACGAAGTCAGATTATGTTGAGTTCTGACAGCGAAGTTAGATGCTATTAAGAGCTGACGGCGAGGTCAGATGTTCTACTTGATATTGATGACTGACGGCGAGGTCAAATGTTTTTACCAACATGTTGTCGATGACTGACGGTGATGTCAGATGTTCTTACCGACTTGACGTCGATGCTTTCCAATTGATAACCAGTTAATTTATTGTCGTTGCAACTATTAGATACAGTTTCTCGGTTGATTCTATTCCAGTGGACAGTTTCTTTTGCGGTTGGCAAATTTTCGGGTTCTTCGGTATTCAACCGTCTTTTACCTCGAACGTCTGAAAGCGGTTGCTTTTCATCCCTTCAGGTCCAAGTCGTTTGAATAGGGGCAGCTGTTGCACCCCAAAATTTGACCAACCATTTCTCGCAATTTGGCTTATGTTTCATTTCATTTGAATTTGCATATCATTTATCGCATACTGTTGCATTTTGTCAGTCGAAATGATTTATCGGGATTACAACCCCCTCTTCTCGTGTTTCAGGCGATTCAAACCAGTTTAAATAAGGAGATTTATTTAGGAATCGAGTGGAGTTTGTTCTCGTTCTGTTGGTCCGGTCCGTGCTGGTATTTTCGGCGGCATTTCGGTGCTCGCCTGTTTTTCATGACATTCTTTTTATGGCTATTGTTTAGTTATGTAGATTTTTTAAAATAGATATAGTTTTTATTTGTTTAGATTTTTATTTTATTAAATTTATTTTCCTTTATTTATTTAATAGTTTTTTTAGAACTATATAGTTTTTATTTATTATCAGATTAAGATTATATTTAGTTTAGTATAGGTTTTATTTAATTAGAATTTTAATTATTTAGAGTTAATTTAGTTTAATTATCAGTTTAAATATAGTTTTTTTTCTAAATAGAGATTTAAATAGGTTTTATTTTTAATTTTTTTTATATATATAGAATTTTCTTATTTATTTTTTTATTTTTTACATTTTTATTTTATTAGATTTATTTATTTATTGGATTAGATTTAATTATTAGTTTTTTGTTAGTTAATTAAATTTTCAATCAATTAGGATTTACATTATATTTTATTAGACAATATTTAGTTTGCAATCAGTCTTTTTATTTTTAATTATAAACAAACAAAACATGATCCACACACAAAGCCACTTTGTACACCACACCAGTCCAATCTCCAATTTACCACACCAAACAAATTCCTGCATCAACACAATGTCAGCCACCTTCAACCTAGCAGGACATAACTTGTACGCACATCACACCAGACAAAGTCTGTTGTACCCCAAGACACCTCTACCCAAAAAAAACCTGCACCATGGACCACTCAAAGGTACCGCTGCAAAGCATCAAAACGGCATATTTGTTTCTACAAGAATGGCCCATTCATTTTCTTTTTTCAGAGAAAGAAAAGAAGAACACAACATTCAAGAACACTCACCCTGTTCTTCCTTCGAAGCCACCACAAACCGTAAACCCAGCTTACCCAAAAGCCTTCACCTGCATAATCTCAACCCTCACTCCAAACTTCAAACCCAATATCACCATTATCATCCCTCGAGCTACCATTTCTGAACCCAGAAAAATCCAACTGTGAAACTCTCTTGTTTTCTCAGTTCTTTCACAATACCACCATCCTCATTAAAACACCATTAACAGCCGCAAAAATCTTCGAACTCATCACTTTCAGAAATCATCCAACCTTTCAATAAGATCGAAACTTATCCCGGTAAACCCAGATTTCATAAACTCCATCTTCTTCTCTTCCAACACACCTCTAAACTCCTCTCTCAATTTCAACATTCATCTTCCAACACGCCTTTAAATCGCCTTCCAAAATCTCCGAATTTGTTCAAACCGAAGCCCAGAAAACCACATCATCTGCTTCATATAACCACTCAAACCTTCCTCCAACCTTCAATGTCTTCAACAACAATTTTTTCAAAACCCATCAACTTCCATTTTATCAAATAACACAGTGAATCACACCTTTTAAACCCTTATTGTTTCCCTCCATAAACACTGAAACTCCAACACCGTGAAAAAAAAACCAGTTGAGTTTGTTTGTTCTTCTTCAAACAGATCTTTGAATCATGAACATCTTCACTCCTCACCATGAACATCAACTACATCTACAACCTTCTTGCCGAGCCACATCCTCCATACTCCTTCGACCTACTTCCATTGAAACAACCTCAAATCTCCAACAAACAGTTCTTCTCCTCCTTCACCATACTATAACCGAAGTTCTAGTGGCAGCACCAACAGTAATATCATCAACAATGTTAACCGGATCCGCCGAAACAACAAACAAACAAACTCAACAGAACTCATCAAACTCAAAATCCATCACCGTTTCCACAAACTGTTCAAACCACAAAACAACTTGAAACATGATCTTCAACCTGAGATAATTTTCCAGAAAATCAAACAGCTTCAAACCCCTGCGGAAAACCGAACTCGAAATCAAAACCAGAAAATAAGTAGAAGAAGATGTTGAAACCAAACCAAAACAAAAACATACTCTGTCCGAGTCTGGATCCTCTGAGCAACACCAACAATCATTTTCTTCAAGCTTCAAACTCTCCCTCAGCGAAAACAACAAACTATTTGAACAACCGTTCACTTCCTCTCCGTTTTCGCAAACTGTCTTTCTCATCTTCAATCCCTCTTCCATCTTCCGTAATCCCTTCCAACAGCTTTCGTCACCATCTTCTCCGTCCATTTCTACCTTCGAATAGAAACCAATGCCATCTTTTGAAACCTCAACCGTCATCATCCGCTTCACCTTCGAAAAAACCATGACCTCCATCTAATCCTTGTCCGAAACCACACAGACCAAAAAAAATCATCGAATCAAACCTTGTAAACCTTCGAACATCGAAACAGAACCGGACCTAAACCCCTCTTTTAACCCTAACTTCAACATCCGAAAATCTTCAACACATAATCCACATTCCATTTCCACCATTAACAGACCTTCATCATTCTCTTCAAACAAATCCAACTCCGAACCTTTCGCTCAAACCCCTTCCTCTGCCGTCATAACCCTTTCAAACTCCAACCACCTCTTTACCCAGATTTGAAACACTCATAATCAGAGAAGTCCAGAGTGAAATCGAAAACTGTGCGAAGTAAAAGGTGAAATGTTGAGAATGAGATGAACAGGAACGAGATTGATTTGAGGGAGTAAGAGCGTGAGAGAAGGTGAGAACGGAGAGTGTTTAAAGCAGAAACGGAGAGAGTGACGAGAGAAATTAGGGAGATGAGGATTTATGTTTTACCGTTTTGTTGTTTTTTTTGTTTTTTTATTTATTTTATTTTTAAAAAAAGTTTTTTTTTAAACTTTGGGTTGGTGTTGGGCTCGGCCCATTTCCATCTAGAATCACCACCCACCGTTTTTTTGTATAAACCCCCACCTGTGTTTCTTTTTTTTTTTTATTAATTAATTTGTTTTATATTTTTTTTGTAGATATTTTATATTTTGTTAAAACAAATTATTATTATGTATTTATATTTTATAATAATATTATGTAATTTATTTTGTAAAATATTCATGTTAGTTTTTTATATATATTTATATTCAATTTTCTTTTGGAAACTTTGTTTTAGTTAGAAGTTTATTACATTTTATTAGAAGTTGAATTCCTTTTTCATTTGCTATTGGGCATTTTTCCCCGCTTTCATCTTTTTGGTCGATGAAGAAGTTTCTTTCGATTCTCCGTCAAATTATTGATGAGAAATGAAGGATCCGAGACCGACTTCCTCTCCTCTTTCTCATTTTCGACATTTATTCATCTTTATTTCATTTTCATCTCTTTTTGGTCGATGACGACATTTCCGTAATTCATTACCAGTCAAATTATTGATGAATAATGTTGGATCCGAGACCACTTCTTTCTCTCCTCATTTCGTTTCATCTTTTGACTTTATTTTGCCTTTTGGTGATCAATGAAGTCTTGTAACACGAGATCCCACTGTTTTTGGTCTGTGCGACATGATTCAATTAGAGAACGATCCTCAATATCGTTTCTCTATCTTGTCCATAGCACGGATATCGATACGCAACCTTTTAAAGTTTGACTTCCCTTATAAGTCGAGCTATGACGGTTTAACGTCACATTGGTCCCGATTTAAAGCATCATCAAGGACCAAAAGAGGAGAAGATTGGAATGGAGCTTGCGCATAATGTCAAGGGTCAACGGAACCACTCCGTTCGGTAACATCTATCTAATTCAAGTCTTTTAATCAACTGATAACACGAAATCGTATAGATATTTTCATGCATAATCCAACTAAAAGCTAACCGTTTTCGATCCGATTTCGGGTTATTTCCATGTATTTGTCTGATGTTTTTGCAGGTATTCAACGATCACGTCTAAACAAGGCAACATGAAGAAAAGAAGCAATCCCAGATGAAATATGGACGAAAAAGGAGTGAAAACACAATGAAAAGCGCAGCAGGCAGTTTTTGCTGATGTGACGACCGTCACAGAAGCATGACGACCGTCACACGGGTGACGACCGTCATGCAGGCAAAAACGCCCCACTCAGAATACACGTCAAAAGAGCAGTTCCAATTCCCATTAAATGGTCCACTACTCTCTAAATTATCGGCCTCAAGGTCCATCATCCTCAGAGGTAACCGTTGGAATTCCACCTCTATAAAAAGGGAAGCAGGGGACTTCAAAAAGGGAGCTGCATTCATACCACGAAGTGCTGCCCAAATTTATTTTCAAGAGCAAATTTAATTTCCAGCCTTTTTATTATTTGTATCCATTTCTCCAGTTTCAATTGTATCCCTTTCCTTTATTTCCCTTTCCATTCTACTCATTCCCATTTCCGCTCTACTGTATTTGTTACTGCACTGTACGATCAAATTGGAACTAAAGACAGAATCCTGCCAACATCTGTGGAGGATCTGCCCAAAGGCCAATTGGCATTATTTACAGGTTTTCATTTTGATCGACTCTTATTCTATCATAATGCAATTTATTATTTATTATTATTATTTATGTTTTGCTTTTCTAAATTCCATGTCTAGCTAAACTTAGGTAATCGATATTTAGTAATAATTCGGATGGGATTTGATAACCTTTGTTTGAAAACTTTCTTTTCACAAAAATAACTTATGGTCTAAGTGTTTAAAAATTGATTTACAAAATAAACTTCGTCGCGAAAGCGAGAACTTGTTTTAAAGTAGTTTTACCACGAAAGTGGGAAATTAACTAAGATACGAACCAACAAGCGAAAGCTGCGGTAAGGTCAGATAGTAAACACTAGGCATTCGTTTTAATAACAGCGAAAGCACTTTAAAACTAATTAGAACTTAGAGATTTCCAAAAAGTAGTTTTAACCCCGAACGGAACACGAAAGTGTACGTTAGGCCCTTAGGATTATGATTAGCGTCAATAACCATTGTGAGACGAGAGTCTTCAAATCTCCACTTTCTGCTTAAGTAAACTGCGAAAACTATTTCATACACCAGTAACTTATCAAATCCCTGAAGAACATAATTACTACGTATCGATTTAATTAATTAAAAAATCCAAACAGTAATCTTATTTCCCCTATTAGTGACAACATTATTCCCTTGAAACATATTCTACCTAGCTAAACATAGTAACTCCCGAGAACACTAGTTTGATTACGAGTCCCTGTGGGATCGATATCTTTTATTACTACGCGATAGACTGTGCACTTGCAGTTAGTTGTATTAGACATAGAAAGTCGCGATCAAGTTTTTGGCGCCGTTGCCGGGGACCCGTTTAGTCAATAGTGTAACCTTCTATTACGCCGTATAGACTAGGTAAACAATTTTCATTTTTCCTTTACTAGTGCTGTCGATTGTATGCCAAGTGATCGCCCACAAAGCGACATCTTGAAACCTTCAGTCGCAGAACTAGAGCGCTTCTTACATCTAAGAAGCCGAATCATTGAGTACCAACTCAAATATAACATTCCTGATCCTCTCACTCCCATTCCCAAATCCGAAGAAGAACCAACGATGGCTGAAGGACCTCCGAATAAACCGCTGAAGGCATACGCTACACCATCTCAGATGGAGCCTAGAAGTAGCATTGCTGCCCCAGCTATTACCCGAAATGATTTTGAGCTGAAACCATCATTGCTGTCGGCTGTACAACAAAACCAATTCTCAGGAAACGCAACTGAGGATCCGAACGAACATCTAACGAAGTTTGTACAATACACAGACACAGTGAAAGCAAATGGAGTAACTCCAGACGCGATAAGACTTCGTCTTTTCCCATTCTCTCTTAGAGACAGAGCGTGGACATGGTTACAATCGTTACCATCCAACTCCGTTACAACGTGGGAGCAATTGAAGAACGTCTTCTTAGCGAGATATTTTCCACCAAGCAAAACTGCTATGCTTAGAGCTCAAATCAACGGATTTCGACAGAAAGATACTGAATCTCTTTACGAAGCATGGGAACGATTCAAAGATATGATGAGAACATGTCCTCACCACGGTCTAGAAGACTGGGTGACAATCCATACTTTCTATAACGGGCTTCTATACAATACTAGATTAACCATAGACGCCGCCGCGGGCGGTGCACTTATGGATAAGCCATACGATGAAGCCTATCAATTGATAGAAAACATGTCACAAAACCATTGCCAATGGGGAGGTGAACGCACTCCAAATGAGAAAACCTCAGCGAAAGGTGGGATGTACGAAATCAGCAGCCTTGAAAAGTTCAATGCTAAAGTAGATGCTCTAGCACAAAAGATCGATAGTCTGACCGTTAACCCCACTGCAACTGTCGCTGCAGTAACTCCAAATTGCGAGTTATGCGGAAGTACCACTCATAATGCACCCGAATGCCCATTGCTAGCCGGAATCCCGCCAGACCAGGTAAATTATGCTCAAGGAAATCCCTACGCAAATACATACAACCCAGGTTGGCAAAATCATCCAAACTTTTCTTACAAAAGCGAAAATGCATTGCAAATGCCCACTGCTCCGCAAGGATATCAAAAACCAGCTGCTCAGAATGCACCTAGGAAATCAAACCTCGAAATGATGATGGAAAAGTTCATAGCTACTCAAGCTCAAACGAACAAAGAGTTCCTGAATCAAAACATACACACTAGCGAGCAAATTAAACAGTTGACAGGAAAAGTAGACGCTTTAGCCACCCACAACAAAATGTTAGAAACTCAGATATCACAAGTGGCTCAACAGCAAGCATCTGCTGCCGCACCTGCTGGCACATTTCCTGGACAACCCGAACAGAATCCCAAAGGCCAAGCAAATGCTGTAATACTAAGAAGTGGAAAAGAATTGGACGAACCGATCGATCCGAGGACCGAAAACTCAGCCATGCAACAGAAACCGACTGAACAAGAAGAAAAGGAATCTGAGTTAGAAAAGAAGGAAGACAACGAGAAGGAGGATACCGCAAGTGAAAAAACTCAAGAAACTCCAGCGCCATATAAACCACCTATCCCTTATCCGCAAAGACTAATAAACTCTAAAACTTCAGGACAGTTTAAGAAATTTGTAGAGCTTCTTAAACAGCTGAATATTATTATTCCTTTTACAGAAGCAATAACTCAAATGCCGTCATACGCCAAATTTCTCAAAGAGATCCTGTCGAATAAGAGAAAGATCAAGGATAACGAAACAGTTACACTCACTGCAGAGTGTAGCGCTATTATTCAGAACCGCATGCCTCCTAAATTAAAAGACCCAGGTAGTTTCTCCATACCCTGCGTCATAGGAAAGTTCGTAATAGATAAAGCTCTATGCGATTTAGGAGCCAGTATCAGTGTTATGCCCCTATCTATATGTAAAAAGCTGAATATGGGAGACCTCAGACCAACCAAAATGTCCATACAGTTAGCTGACAGATCAGTAAAATACCCAGTCGGAATACTGGAAAACGTTCCAGTACGCATAGGACAATTCTACATTCCAACCGACTTCATAATCATGGACATCAAGGAGGACACTGTAACCCCAATTATCTTAGGAAGACCATTCCTAGCTACAACCGGAGCGATTATAGACGTGAAGAAAGGAAGGCTAACATTCGAAGTAGGAGAAGAAAAGATAGAGTTCATTCTCACCAAGTTCTTACAAGCACCAGCAATAGACGATACCTGCTATTTAGTAGATGAAATTGACGAATGCATAAGAGAACTTGAAAATGAGGAGACCACGTATTCAGAAATAATAAAGATTCAAATGCTCGACATTTCTGAAGACGACAATTGGCGTAAACCGTATAAAGACGACAGCCTAAGCGAAAGCTTAGCACTGACACCAGATCATATGCCAGGTCCGAAGAACCCATCTTTAGAGCTTAAAACTCTACCCAAAAACCTCAGATATGAATTTCTAGACGATGAACTAAAAAGACCAGTGATAGTCAACGCCGACTTAGGACAACCAGAAACCGAAAAGTTATTAGAAGTCCTAAAGAAGTACCCCACCGCGTTAGGCTATAACATAAGCGATCTAAAAGGTATAAGCCCTTCGATCTGTATGCATCGAATTACAATAGAGGAAGACTCTAAAACCTCTCGAGAGCATCAGAGAAGACTAAACCCCATCCTGAGCACTGTAGTCAGAGATGAAGTAAAGAAATTACTTGATGCAGGAATCATCTATCCGATCTCCGATAGTGAATGGGTTAGCCCAGTTCATGTCGTACCAAAGAAAGGAGGAGTCACAGTAGTTAAAAACGAAAAAGGCGAATC
The DNA here is from genome assembly GCA_963859935.3 of Lathyrus sativus. Taxonomy (NCBI): domain Eukaryota; kingdom Viridiplantae; phylum Streptophyta; class Magnoliopsida; order Fabales; family Fabaceae; genus Lathyrus; species Lathyrus sativus. The sequence continues at coordinate 809,776,790 of OZ012735.1, forward strand.
GATAACAAAAAGAGTCGTGACTGGAAGTAGGATGTGTATTGATTATAGGAAGCTTAACAAGGCTACGCGCAAAGATCACTTCCCACTACCCTTCATAGACCAAATGTTGGAAAGATTAGCCAAACATTCATATTTCTGCTATCTAGATGGTTACTCAGGATTCTTCCAAATTCCCATCCATCCTGATGACCAAGAAAAAACTACATTCACCTGTCCTTACGGTACTTTTGCTTACCGCCGAATGTCGTTCGGACTATGTAACGCGCCAGCAACCTTCCAAAGATGCATGATGGCAATCTTCGCAGATTTCATAGACGACATTATGGAAGTGTTTATGGACGATTTCTCGGTATGTGGACAAAGTTTCGAAGGATGCTTACAAAACTTAGAAATGGTACTAGAACGTTGCGTAAAAGTAAACCTCGTCCTAAATTGGGAGAAATGCCATTTTATGGTCCGACAAGGAATAGTTCTAGGACACGTCATATCAGATAGAGGGATTGAGGTAGACAAAGCCAAAATAGAGATTATAAAAGATCTCCAACCTCCAAAATCCGTACGAGAAATACGGAGTTTTCTAGGGCATGCCGGTTTCTACAGAAGATTTATAAAAGATTTCTCGAAAATCACAAAACCTCTGACCGGCCTGTTAATGAAGGATGCTGAGTTCGTCTTCGACGACGACTGTCTAAAAGCATTCGAAACATTGAAATCAGCCCTTATCACCGCACCAATCATGCAACCACCAGATTGGAGAATACCGTTTGAAATCATGTGCGACGCGAGTGATTACGCTGTAGGCGCAGTTCTAGGACAAAGGAAGGACAAGAAAATCCATGCCATCTACTACGCCAGTAGAACCTTAGATCCTGCCCAAATGAACTACGCTACTACAGAAAAGGAACTTCTAGCAGTTATATTTGCGCTTGACAAATTCCGTTCTTACTTAGTAGGAGCAAAAATTATAATATACACAGACCACGCTGCCATAAGGTACCTAATAAGCAAAAAGGATGCCAAACCAAGACTATTGAGATGGATCCTCTTGTTACAAAAGTTTGACTTAGAAATCAAAGATAAGAAAAGAACCGAGAACGTTGTTGCGGATCACTTATCCCGAATAGAAGGCATCAGACACGAGCCAGTACCGATAAATGACGATTTCCCGTACGAACGTCTGATAGCCAAATTAGAAAGTGACACACCCAACTCAATCTCGGAAGATCCAGAATTTGAAAAAGCCATAGAAGCCGTCTATGCCCAAGTCACATTACCTTGGTATGCTGACATCGTTAATTACCTCGCTGCGGGCGTGCTTCCACCAGATCTTACTTATCAGCAAAAGAAGAAATTCTTCCATGATCTGAAACACTATTATTGGGACGAACCCCTACTCTTCAAGAGAGGGGCCGACAACATATACCGTCGCTGTGTCCCAGAGGAAGAAATAGAAAATATTATTTCCCAATGCCACTGAGCACCATATGGTGGTCATGCTAGTACATCCAAGACGTGCGCTAAGATTCTCCAAGCTGGCCTATTCTGGCCTAATCTCTGGAAAGACGTTTACATCGCTGTGCAAAAGTGTGATAGATGCCAACGAACTGGCAACATCTCACGACGCGATGAAATGCCTCAGAAAGGAATCTTAGAGGTAGAAGTCTTCGACGTCTGGGGAATAGATTTCATGGGACCTTTCCCTCCTTCTTTTGGAAATAACTACATACTCGTCGCTGTCGATTACGTGTCTAAATGGATAGAAGCCATAGCTGCTCCAACAAATGACGCACGAGTAGTAATCAAACTCTTCAAGAACACCATCTTTCCTAGATTCGGTGTACCCAGACTCGTCATTAGTGACGGAGGATCTCACTTCATATCACGAATATTCGATAAACTTCTCTCTAGATATGGAGTCAAGCACCGAGTAGCTACACCTTATCATCCACAAACTAGCGGACAAGTAGAGGTCTCGAACAGAGAAATAAAACAGATCTTGGAAAAGATTGTCGCTACCTCAAGGAGAGACTGGTCATCGAAGCTACAAGAAGCTTTATGGGCTTATAGGACCGCATTTAAGACACCCATAGGTACTACCCCCTATAAATTAGTTTACGGTAAATCCTGCCATCTCCCTGTAGAGTTAGAGCACAAGACCTTCTGGGCCATTAAGACACTCAACTTCAACTACACCGAGGCAGGAGAAAAGCGAATCTTGAACCTACACGAGTTGGAAGAACTTCGATTAGATGCTTACGAAAATGCCCGTATCTACAAAGAACGAACTAAAAGGTGGCATGATAAACGTTCAATCAGGAAACAATTCAGTGTGGGAGACATCGTATTGCTTTTTAATTCACGATTAAAACTCTTCCCAGGAAAACTAAAATCTAGGTGGTCTGGACCCTATGAAGTGACTAAAGTACTTCAGAGTGGAGCTGTTGAAATTACCGACAAGACGAATGCACCGTTTATCGTAAACGGGCAACGTCTAAAACATTACAATAAGAACGACAACAGTCCTCAAGTTAGCAATATAACATTGCTCGAGCTTCCGGCTCAAACACCAGAATAGCTTCTCACCAAGCTATCGTCAGGCTTTAGACGTTAAAAACAACGCTTATTGGGAGGCAACCCAAATTCCCCTCGTTATTGCATTTCATTTTTCTTTAAAATTCTACTTTGAAAAATCCAGCAAAAATCCTAAAATTACTACTACTTTCTACTTTCGTTCATTTTCGTACTTTTATTCTTATTTTTTTTTTCTCTTTTACCTTTTGTTTCTACCATTTTTCGTTTCTAAAAATCCTGACTTCAAATTTCTTGTTTCAAACTTTTCAGGATTTTTAAAGCCTTCAAAACATTTCTTCTATTTTCTCCGAATTACCTGCGAATATGGCCGAGTACGATTTCACAAAGGTTCACTTCAAAGGACTCGCTCAAAAGGCAAGATTTGCAGCACTGACCGAAAGAGAATTCGCCTTAACGCTGTATTATGACAAGGCTACTATGGATAAACTAGGGATCACGGATAGCATTCAATACCTGTTCAATCAACTGGGTTGGGAGAACACTGCTCTGAAAACACGCTTTGCTACCTACAAGGATCCTACCTATGAATTCCTCATCTCTTTCAGATACACACCCAATTATGGCTTTGGAACCCGCTCAGAGTTGATTACCTTCAGATTGTTTGGAATGGACCAAACTCATAGCCGGATGTCACTAGCTAACCTCCTAGGATTCCCTAGCGGACCGCATGTGTTCATCAGTGCAGAAGATGACGATATTGATTTGCAACTTGAGCACTTCTGGGGTAGAATAGCAGGCGACTATCACTCTGAACCAGACAGAAGGTACAATGATGACATTCATAACCCAACCTTTAGATACTTCCATAAGATACTAGCTCACACCTTGTTTGGAAAAGAAGAAAATATTACCACAGTGTCTAAGGAAGAGTTATTCATCATGTTCTGTGCTTCTCAGGGACGAACAGTAGACGCAGTGCCTTTCATGATGAGATCCTTCAAACGCCTCACGCTGGAACCTCAGACACCTATTCTTATAGGAGGACTAGTAACAATGATAGCCCACGAGCTTGGCCTTAGATTCCATCTAAATGCCAGCACTCGTTTTGGTACCATCAGACCCATGAACATACAATTCTGCTTTAACAGGCGCATCTTAGGGAATATGGGACCTGGATCGTATGAGTACCTTATTAACGAAAAACCAGTACAGCTATTCACACTGCCTAATAATCTGATGACAAGCATCCACAACAAGGATAACTGGCTCTATGAATTGGATGAGCCTATGGGACCTCCTTCACCACAGTCAACACCCCAGAACTATATGTATGACAGTGACCACATTTCTGAGGCACACGATTACATGTACTTTGAGGACGCCGCCTCTGAAAATGAAGTAGACCCTATGACTCCTCCACACTACAATACTTATCCTGAGCCTATCCCTGAGGAAACAACCGACAAAATGGATACCGTGTTACTCAGATTGGACGACATCGATAGAGCTCTGACGAATGTAAAAGCTGATATCGCAAGCGTGCACAGTGACCTGGTAGGCTTCATGGATCTAGTCTGCGACCAACTCGACTACTATTCACGGAAATTTGATGAGTTGAAGGCACGGAAAGATTAGTTATTAGCTCGTAGCAGTAGTTTCAGTTCAGTCTAGTCTAGTTTAGTTTAATTTACTCATTTGGAATTTTCGCATTGTTCGTTTCACTATGTACTACATACAATTGTTTCAATTTTATGTTATTTCAATTCTAGTTTTGTTCAATTATTCTGTTTTCGCATTATTTATTGATTGCTGGATACTATATTACATCACCGTAGCAATACTAGGCTTTAAAATCACCCCGAATACGCCCTCAGAGCAAAATTCTGCGTTCTGCAGATTTTGCTGTTGTGACGATCGTCACAGCCCCATGACGAGCGTCACACGGGTGACGACCGTCACACCTTTGTGACGACCGTCACGCAGCCCAGAACTGCAATCTGGTATAACAGAGGTCGTGTAACCTTCCACTCCCCCCATTACCACTTTCAAACTTCCAACATCCATACCCCACTATGATTTTCATCCTCTCCATTTAAACTATAAACCCCAACTCCAAATTCAACCCCCAAACCACCGTTCTGTCACATTTCCATCTCTGCCGAAAAATCCCAAAACCTCTGAAACCTCTCCATCTTCAACAATGGCGGGAAACGCAGACATCAACAACATTTCCTTCCCTGAGGGCGAGTTAGGCGAGAGACAACGAGCACAGTACAATGCATTTCATCAGAGGTCTCTCCAGCCAACTCACTACCCGCACCTTCCATCACTTACGGAGCTCGGACTCCTCGAAGGTGTCACCTGGATGCTTCAACGAGCAGGCATCTGGAACATATGCTCCAACCCCCAACCGACCTACGAACAGCTCACCCTTGAGTTCTTGAGTTCGTTCTCCTACATCACCAGCAGCGGCGAACTCAACCAGCACTCAGGTGCCACTTGTTTCCGGATGTTTGGCGTTAACTATCAGCTGCACCAAAACCAGATTGCCGGCATCCTACAGTTACCCCGCGGCGACAACGCTCATCGCCGCATCACTGACCAGTTCCAGCACGACGCCTTCGCACTGTGGTATCAGTTGACCGGCCAAAATGCCGATGGCTGGGACTCCCTTCACGCCACTCACATCCATAACCCCGCCATCAGGTACTTTCACAGGGTGTTGAGCAACATCATCTTCGCCAGAGACAGCAACCACAAAGTGAACTCCAAGGAGCTCTTCTTTCTGCATTGCGTCTTCAACAACGAACCGGTCAACGTTGCCCCGTTCCTGCTGGCCCACATTCAGGCCAACTGCAACCATGGCTCGAAGCCATTCTACTTTGGCGGGATTGTCACGGCGATTGCACTTGGGCTGAACCTTGGCGACCGCCTCCAGCACCTCCAGTCCATCCCCTCGGTGTTCCTTGACACCGACCACTGCAGGGCCTCCCATCTCATCCGCTCCCGAGCTGACGAGAAATATCATCTGGTTGTGCGTGGCAAGACCGTCAGAAGCATCATCCTTCCGTCCCGCACCCGCATCCATCCTGAGGACCGTACCAACTGGTTGTTCGACCTCACTGCCCCTCCTGCTGCCGCTGTTCCTACTCAGGACCCCACACATGATTCCGAAGATGAAATCCAAGCTGAGTTGGACAGGTCCGAGCAGCCAGAGGCATCGCAGCCTCCTCCACCAGTAGGTACATCATCCCGCCGCCGCCGTCACCATCCCGTGCCCAATTACACCAAAGAGGACCTCCGTTGCTCCCTAGACCAGCAGGCACAGATACTCACGATGTTGCAGCAGCAGAACCAGCGAGCCGACCAGTTCGAAGCTTAGCACCGGACTCAAATGCAACAACTTCACACCGGCCAAGCTACGATCACTGAGAGTCTAGCGAATCTGACCCTGCAGGTCGAAGGACTCCGCGACACGGTCTACCACACTGGAGCCATGAGCTATGAGGATATAGTCGCCCTTGCTAGAGCCAAAGGACGCCAGCGTGGACGTGACAGGCCCCGGGACTAGATTTTTATTTTTTTCCTTTATTGTTTACTATACTTCAGTATTTTGTATTTTCATTTTCAGTTGTATCTCCCTCTCGCATGCTTCAAGAATCAGTGAGGACACTGATCGAGATAGTGTGGGAGCGGAGCCTTATTTCCACTGTATTCAGAACTTCCCTTATTTACTGTATTTCCATTTCACTGCACTTTCGAATTTTAGTAAGTTCCATTTTTACACTTTCTATTTCTAGCAAATAAAGCTCGTCTATATAATTTTCACGTTACGCAAACAATCCCCACATTTTTCGACGAAAACAAAAACTTTCGTTTGTTCCTCAAAACCAAAAGCACCACGAGAATGCGCCTGAGTTCAAACCGAGCTTTGAAACTCCGAGGAAACGACAGTTCTAACAAAACCAGTATCGTCCAGACACCTTAGATCTCTAGTTTATGCGAGTCGGTTTCACCACCTACGTGTACCAAAGTCTCAAGTGTCTACGCAAACTCAACCCCAAGTAGTTTATACTAGCAGTCAGCACCATCCTAAAAACACTTCTAAGCGAGCGACCGATGCAAATAAGTGTATGATCTCCAAAAAGATGAAAAACCATGAAAAGAGAGCTAAAAAGCCCAAGAATATAAGATTCGTTTCCTTCTAAGTTAGGTGCTCCTCGCCCGAGCATTTAGCCCAACGGCACGAAAATCCCATTGAAAAATCAATGACACCAAATTATGATCAATGAAGAAGATCAAAAACAAAAACGAGATCATATTCACTAACAGGTCGACTTGCCATGAGAGTGTGCGGACAACGGGCTTAATGTGATTGCGCTAGAACAAACAGGGTGAACTTGCCACGAGAACCTTGACACCAAGATACGGTAGCATGACTGAGACCGATTTGCATAAAAGGGAGACCTCCGGAGACTTGTAGTCCAGTGTCGTCGTGATACTCGTCTTGTTCCTACCAAGAATCCCGGTTTTTCCAAACTCTGCGGACGAAGAAGCAGCCTCGTGCTTGCCGACTTTTCCACGTTTTACTTGAGGACAAGCAAAGATTCAAGCTTAGGGGAGTTTGATAACACAAAATCGTATAGATATTTTCATGCATAATCCAACTAAAAGCTAACCGTTTTCGATCCGATTTCGGGTTATTTCCATGTATTTGTCTGATGTTTTTGCAGGTATTCAACGATCACGTCTAAACAAGGCAACATGAAGAAAAGAAGCAATCCCAGATGAAATATGGACGAAAAAGGAGTGAAAACACAATGAAAAGCGCAGCAGGCAGTTTTTGCTGATGTGACGACCGTCACAGAAGTATGACGACCGTCACACGGGTGACGACCGTCACACCTCGTGACGACCGTCATGCAGGCAAAAACGCCCCACTCAGAATACACGTCAAAAGAGCAGTTCCAATTCCCATTAAATGGTCCACTACTCCCTAAATTATCGGCCTCAAGGTCCATCATCCTCATAGGTAACCGTTGGAATTCCACCTCTATAAAAAGGGAAGCAGGGGACTTCAAAAAGGGAGCTGCATTCATACCACGAAGTGCTGCCCAAATTTATTTTCAAGAGCAAATTTAATTTCCAGCCTTTTTATTATTTGTATCCATTTCTCCAGTTTCAATTGTATCCCTTTCCTTTATTTCCCTTTCCATTCTACTCATTCCCATTTCCGCTCTACTGTATTTGTTACTGCACTGTACGATCAAATTGGAACTAAAGACAGAATCCTGCCAACATCTGTGGAGGATCTGCCCAAAGGCCAATTGGCATTATTTACAGGTTTTCATTTTGATCGACTCTTATTCTATCATAATGCAATTTATTATTTATTATTATTATTTATGTTTTGCTTTTCTAAATTCCATGTCTAGCTAAACTTAGGTAATCGATATGTAGTAATAATTCGGATGGGATTTGATAACCTTTGTTTGAAAACTTTCTTTTCACAAAAATAACTTATGGTCTAAGTGTTTAAAAATTGATTTACGAAATAAACTTCGTCGCGAAAGCGAGAACTTGTTTTAAAGTAGTTTTGCCACGAAAGTGGGAAATTAACTAAGATATGAACCAACAAGCAAAAGCTGCGGTAAGGTCAGATAGTAAACACTAGGCATTCGTTTTAATAACAGCGAAAGCACTTTAAAACTAATTAGAACTTAGAGATTTCCAAAAAGTAGTTTTAACCCCGAACGGAACACGAAAGTGTACGTTAGGCCCTTAGGATTATGATTAGCGTCAATAACCATTGTGAGACGAGAGTCTTCAAATCTCCACTTTCTGCTTAAGTAAACTGCGAAAACTATTTCATACACCAATAACTTATCAAATCCCTGAAGAACATAATTACTACGTATCGATTTAATTAATTAAAAAATCCAAACAGTAATCTTATTTCCCCTTTTAGTGACAACATTATTCCCTTGAAACATATTCTACCTAGCTAAACATAGTAACTCCCGAGAACACTAGTTTGATTACGAGTCCCTGTGGGATCGATATCTTTTATTACTACGCGATAGACTGTGCACTTGCAGTTAGTTGTATTAGACATAGAAAGTCGCGATCATCAACCGTCGAGCGTTGTGAGTTCTTAGCAATAGATACGTGGGAAATGATGAGTGAGGGGCCTCCTCTCATTCGTCTAGGGTGTTTAGCGTATGTCCTTTGGATAATATGCGACGCATTCGCTCCTACGCTTTAGGTTCTAGCATGTGTGTTTCGGGTTCCTTCCCGTTTAGGCCTGTTATGCCTGCCTCCTCTTTTCCCTCGCCCCTGTGCGATCAAAAATCTTTCTCTCGCGTCCTGGCATTTGAGACTTCCCCTTTTCTCTCGCATCCTGGCGATTGAGTTTCCTTCTCTTGCCCCCGTGTAATTGGTACCGTTTTCCGTAGTTAGCTGAACTACGGCTGCTCTGATCTCTCATACCTGTTGAGAGTACGTAGGCATAGGATGTGATATCCTAGCGAGCACATTAACAACTAACTTCTCTATTCTCTCGCTGCCGTGCAATCGAGACTTCCCCGCTGACGACTAATTTTTCCCTTTCTCTTTCCCTAGCGCAATCGAGACCAGACCGTAGTTCTAGAACCCGTAGGTTCCCATACCTTTAAACCCCTACATACTACATCCGTTCTACCGCAAACAGGTAACGCCTAAGTCTCCAACGGTTGAGCAGCATACACTTAACTGCTAGAATGCGTACGCTAGTATCGTCAAGCTTTTCTCTCACCCCCGTGTGACCGAGAATACCCTTTGCTTTCCCGTAGTTAGCCTGAACTACGTTTACTCTGATTTCTCGTACCAGACGAGGATACGTAGGCACAAGACGGCGATGTCTTGGCGAGCAACCTTCCCCATTTTCACCCGTAGTTAGCCGAACTACGTTGACTCTGACTTCTCATTTCAGACGAGATACGTAGGCACAAAACGCTGTTGCTTTACCGAGTCACTTCTTTTTTCTTTTATCCTCAAGCCTGTAGTTAGATAGATTTACACCCTTTTAGACTAGACAACAAGCATGGATCCCGTCGAGTACGATGGACGTGAGGGGTGTTAATACCTTCCCCTTGCGTAACCGACTCCCGAACCCGAGATTTGGTTGCGATGACCGATCTTATCCCTCTTTTCGTCAGGTTTTCTCTGAGTGTTTCCTTTCCCTCTCTTGGGATAAATAATGCACAATGGTGACTCTTCTGTCATTGTCGGCCTCGATTTTCACCGTAGCGTCAGTTGGCGACTCTGCTGGGGATTCTGCTGGGGACGTCTTCACAGCCCCTATGCGAGTCAATCCTAGCGCTTGTCTGTTTTTGTTTGTTGGTGTGTGTATCTGTATATTTGTGTGTTGTATTTTGTATATGGTTGTATTTATATTTTCCACACCTTATTATTATCTGTTGTTGTTGTGCTGTGGGTGGGATGTTCCATTGAGAGATAAGCCAAAACCCAGGCTTGAGGATACACATAGCATTAGAGTGGAAAGTAGTGAGGATCTGCACGCTAGGCATGCAATAATCCTCATGAAATTTGCATTCAGACGAGGTTTTCTGTTGAAGACATCATATCCTGTACTAGGTCGGGAAAGGGTGTTGGATCTGAGAGCTGTCGACTCTGGAGACCGATCACTTGGGAGTCAGCTAAGTGAGTCCTCTTCGGGAGGTGATGATGCCAAACCAGAAATGGTGAACGTATCATCATTTCTTGAAAGTCTGTGACGCTGACGACCGCATAGGATGCCGAACCTTATTAGAGATAGGTCCACACCAGTGAGTGGGGGGTTTATTTTGCAGGAAAACTTGACCTTCAGCCAACCCGGTATTCTGGTTTTCTCTTCAGAGCGGACTTTTGAACTTACTCAGTCAGCAGCGCAGCAGTATTCAGAGATTTGTGGGGGCTGTGATCCCGTGTTTGTTGCATCTCGCATTGCATTTGCATAAGCATCTCTGCATCATTTTGCATATCATTCTCCAACTGGCGAGAGCTCTTATCCAACCTTTGTTTTGAAATTGAAGGTGATTCCCTGGTGCCCGTTCTGAGCAAGTGGTGATTATTGGGAGATGACTAATTGGTTGAAGCATAATCAAACAGTGGCAAGAAGTGAAGTCAAATTGAGGATTGTTGTTAGCTATGTCAGGGAACGACCTCCATGATGTTGATAGCCTGCCCTGTTTTACTGTGATGATCAATCCTCTGTATGGTTCTCTGACTGATGAAGACCTTTCGCAAGTGAACAACTTGACTGAAGCTCAGCCTGTACAACCTTCTGTTGAAGACCAGGGTCTACACGAGCAGTTTGTTGTCCGAAGTGAACGCTCTTTTTCTCCTGATGCTACAGATAGCCATGATGTTGCTTTCTCTGTGCCGAATTCCAGAATAGAGGTTTCGATAATGAATACTAAGGACCCGAGAGCTCTTGAGTATGCTAAAAGGTTTCATGCATTGGATGAAAAACTCAAGGCCTTGGAAGTTAAAGATACTGTTGGTCTCAATGCTTCAGACATGTGCCTGGTTCCCGGCCTAGTGTTACCTCTGAATTTCAAGGCGCCGAGGTTTGAGAAGTATAAAGGGGATAGCTGCCCGAGGCAACACTTGGTGATGTTCTACAGAAGAATGACTTTGTTTGTACACAACGACAAGTTGATGATTCACTATTTTCAGGACAGTCTGATTGGAGCAACTCTGAGTTGGTATATGCAGTTAGAGAGTAGTCAGATCCGATCATGGGTGGATTTAACTAAGGCTTTTCTGAAACAGTACGAGTATAATCTGGACATGGCTCATAGTCGCATGCAGTTGCAAGAATTGTCTCAAGAGATCAATGAACGTTTCAGGAGGTATGCTCAAAGGTGGATGGAATTTGCTTCCAAAGTGCAACCACCGCTTATAGACCAAGAGTTAGCAGACATGTTTGTAAACTCCTTACAGAGCCCATACTTTGAAAGGATGCTCAGAATTACACCAAACTTCTCTGAAATGGTATTAGCAGAAGAACGTATTGAGAATGGCGTAAAGACTGGAACAATTCAGAATGTTTCAAGCAGTCAGGCCAGTGAAACTGCATCCCTCTGTAGCCCTCAAACTGAAGAAGAAATTGTAATTAATGCAGTCATGGCAGATGTTGGTTATTCTCAAGATGAATCGGTGAAATCTTTTGGTTCTTCATCTTCTCAGCGGTCATTATCTTCTGTGTCTCGTTATTCTGGACAGACAAATGTTCCTAGGGAATCACATCAGAAAATTTGGATCGCTCCTCAAGCAAATCAACAAGCCCATGGCCGAGGTTATCCGAATCAGCACCAGAATCCAAGTAGGCCTCGTAACAACTTGGAAAGAAGGAATGCTCATTTTCATCCCGTCCCTATGTCGTACAGCCAACTCCTCCTGGGTACAATCCCCATGCTCAGTGTGGATATCACGGCGGATCCATGGGGCATTCAACCGAAGATTGCAAAGCTTTTCAGGCAAAAGTGCAGCAGTTGATTGACCAAGGGTGCATTTCCTTTCCAGAAGGAGTTTTGGTAGTTCATGTCAACCTCTCAGCTGCCTAAGCCCACAGATTCAGAGGGTTATTTCCAGAAGCCAGTGGTCCATACAAGCAGACGTCCTCAACAATGGCAGTCCTCGGACACTTTTTATCATTTGCATTTGTAGTTTCTTTTCTGTTAGTTGCTACTTGTTTTTAAACATTGTTGTTTTGAATGTTAATATTAATGAAGTGAATTTGCATTTTTCTGAATTAATTATGTCGCTTTCGCTCATTTTTGCACTGCACAGACACATGCACCTTTTATCCACTCCACTACATCACTGTTGTTTAGCAAAGATTGGAGGGAGGATGACGAAAACTGAATACTCATAACTGATGATCGTATGCTTTCGGATAAAACCCTGCTGATGACGTACAAGCATTGCTTCAAATCCCCTAAACACCGGAGATATAAGGAGTTAGTCCCTAGTTAACCACTTTGAGCCTAGAAGTAGGAGTTTCTTTCGGACTTTCAAACCCTCACATTTTAACCTAGGGCAGGGTAGTTGTCAGTTAGCTTGACCGAGCGTTCAAATTTCATAGAGGAGTGTCCCCGTTCGAGGACCAGTCGCACCTTACCCTTCTCAAGAAGTCATTACCTCATTAACCACAATGGTTAAACCTCACCAATCAGGAGTGAGATAGTTACAACCCTTTCGGAGAAATCAAGACAACCAGTGTCGCATGACTTGTTTCGAAAAAATATAATAAGGAAAAGAAAAAAAGAAAGCCCGCTAAGTTTGAAAAGCTGGAAAGCAATACTTAGGAAAAATCGGGGCATCCCGCTGGACTCCAAAATCAGAAAGAACTCAAAGAGAGCGAGTCCAGGCAAAAATTAGGGAACAAAAGAATAAAAATAAAGGATCTCAGAAGAAAAATCCTCAAACGAGAATAAAGTTGTGTGATTACAGACACAGAAGACAAGAGGGGTGACTGTCACTTTAAAAACCTTGTGAGTTCCTTAACCATCACTCCTACCATTCAACAAACCTTTTGAGAGGTGAGCGTTTGTGCCAGGTTAACTGAATATTAGGATTAGAGATCATCGCAGAAAAGGGGTGGGTACAAATCATACTTTGAGCCTAATATCCTTTGTTTCAATAACCGTGAACCCGACCACGATACAATCCTTAAAAGACCTAATTGAGGCGGGGTTTATTCTGAAGGCGTACTTCAATGAGGTTGAGTAACCTGACTCCTACATGATTTTCTAATCATATCCTTGTTGTGTTTTTCATTAATCAAATCAACACTACGCTTGGACTTTCAGTCCATTCGTCTCACTATCACGACACTTAATAAGTGACATCTCTTTCAAAATCTGCATGAACACCGCATTAAAATTACCATTCATGAGCAAACAATTTTAATTACAGGTCAGTAGTTGACATGGAGGAAATTCCAACAGGGAATAATCGAATAGGACTAGATCATTCAGCAGTCTGGATCAGAATTGTGTATACTTGGAAGCCCTGTGAATCTAGGTAGTCAGACCAAAACAAATCCCGGAGCATCGGTTGATTATGGGGTAAATCATTCAAGAAGCAGTTGATCAGAAGTGAATCATCTCCAGACTACCAATCAAGGGAAATCACCTGGAGATTCTGTTGATTTGAGGGAAGTTCCTCCAGTGTTCATTCAGGACGAGTTAAGTCGCCTCAATGCTCATGCAGGGGCAAGCCACTTTAAGAGTGCATCGAGGCCAGCCATTCTGAGATTGGGATAATCAAGGATGAATCATTTCGTGGTACAGATTCTGGGGAAAACCGTCTCGAGGTCGTCTCATGGCAAGATATTTTCTTTTCAATGTGAACTTTCCCAAGAATCGGACTGGGGCAAGTTAAACTACACTAGGGCAAGTTACTCAGGTGAGTTTATTCTCCTCAGCAAGAGTTGAGTGTCGGGGAATGATACCATTACCTCATCAAATAACTTGAACCTACCGAAAAGGCTTTGCTGTCATTGGATTGTTATCCCACAACCTAAAACCTGTTACCTGTCAGAACCTCATTTCCAAAGCCCAGTTCTCGTCTGGCGAACCTCCAAAGCCCAGTTCTTGTCTGGAAAACCTTTAAACCAGATCTCGCCTGGTCAACTTTTCACAAAGCACCAATTCCCATCTGGTACCTGTCAACTTTTAAACCAGTTCCTGTCTGGTCACCCTTTATGTAGTCTACTGTTTAATCAGTTCTCCTCTGGCAAACACAGCTTCAAAGTTCAGTTCTCGTCTGATAACCAAACCAGATATCAGTTCCCGTCTGATAACCAAACCAAATATCAGTTCTCGTCTGATATCCAAACCAGAAGTCAGTTCTAGTCGGACAACTTAACCATTTTGCCACCAGTCCTCGTCTGGTAGTCTACCCTTGAATGCTAGTTCTCGTCTAGTGATTCCCCTTTAAATTCCATTTTTGTTGGTAACTAGAAAAGATCCTTATCACCATAAACCTGGTCCTACCTAACCACAAAATCCCAGCTGTACATGGCACAAATTATTCCCCATGGCTTACATGCTATCATGTTCCCCGACACGAGGCTTAATTGATCTAATTTCTCCATAGCAGAGATTATGTATTCCCCAGGGTGTTGTTGTTAAATCAGGAGTATCTCGCCAGCAATAGTGCATGCTTATCCCCAACAGGTTGAGATTGTTTCTCCTCAGCAGTTTAAGATTGCAGCAAGTTGAAGATGCATTTATCCCCTATCAGGATATGATCAAGGATATCCTCAGCAGGTCAAGATTGATATGCCCGGCAAAGTAGAGCTGCTCTCAGCAGATGGATTGTGTACGACCATCCCCAATGGGTTGATATTGAAGTTTTCCCCGACAAGAAGATTTGGGTTTATTTCCCTAGCGGTGGGACGAGTGCAGTGTTGTTGCCCCCACAGAGTCTAAGTCTTTGGATCCTTTCCCCTCAAAGTCTAGGTCTTTGACTCATTCCCCAAGCAGAGGTTAATATTGTTGAGTTTTGTGCTCATTTTCCCCCAAGCAGAGGTCGATGTTGATTCCCTCATTACCTAATCCCCAACAAATAGCAGATTAAATCTTCAGCAAAGCTGAATCTCTGACAGAATAAAGCCATCCTTCAACGGTCTGCCTTGATTCCCAACAAAGTTGTCTGTTCCTCGGAATGTTATATTCTGGCAGACCATCCAGGGTCGATTCCCCCGGCAGAGTGGAGTTATTTGTCTCCGGCCGAGTTGTTAGTTCCTCAAAAGAGTTGTATTCTGGTAGGCCATCTAGGGCGTCATCCCCAGCAGAGTTTGATTTTGATTCCCAGCCGAGTGGATTTGTGCTTAGCAGAGCAGCTTTACCCCAAAAGTTTTCTTGGAGGCCATCCAAGACTTGTATTCCCCAGCGTGAGTCTGTTTGCACTAGGTGTGCATAGTCTTTCCCCAACAGAGTTGTTTTCCTATCTTCAGCATTTATTTTGCTGAAGTGGTTCCTTTGCATTTGCATCGTGCATAGCATCCTCCCAAACGCGTAGCATTTCCATTTCGTATGGAGCATTATGCCATATTCAAACATGTGCATTTGAAACATAAGCCAGGATATTACCTCTTCATTTTCAAGTGTATCTCCAGCCATTATCGGTTTATTTCTCAAACATGTGCGGTGTCTAGACCTCCAGCAAGATCATTGACAGATGAATTCATCCTATCATTCTCTCCAACAGAGTCTATTTATTCAAGTTCATATTTTCCCAACGGATTTCTTCACCCAGATGGTGAATCGACGAATGTTCTTCTCAACTTAGGGTTGAGCCGGCCTTTGGGTCCGATGCTCGCTTTTATTTTGCGAATGACGGGCGGCGAAGTCAGATGATTTTGGAAGCTGACGACGAAGTCAGGTGATTTTGAGGATTGACGGTGAAGTCAGATGATTTTGGAAGCTGACAGCGAAGTCAGGTGATTTTGAGAATTGACGGCGAAGTCAGAAGATTATTTTTGAGAATTTGACGGCGAAGTCAGATTATGTAGAGAATTGACCGCAAAGTCAGAAGATTATTTTTGAGAATTTGACGGTGAAGTCAGATTATGTAGAGAATTGACGGTGAAGTCAGAAGATTATGTTTGAGAATTGACGACGAAGTCAGATTATGTTGAGTTCTGACGGCGAAGTTAGATGCTATTAAGAGCTGACGGCGAGGTCAGATGTTCTACTTGATATTGATGACTGACGGCGAGGTCAAATGTTTTTACCAACATGTTGTCGATGACTAACGGCGATGTCAGATGTTCTTACCGACTTGACGTCGATGCTTTCCAATTGATAACCAGTTAACTTATTGTCGTTGCAGCTATTAGATACAGTTTCTCGGTTGATTATATTCCAGTGGACAGTTTCTTTTGCGGTTGGAAAATTTTCGGGTTCTTTGGTATTCAACCGTCTTTTACCTCGAACGTCTGAAAGCGGTTGCTTTTCATCCCTTCAGGTCCAAGTCGTTTGAATAGGGGCAGCTGTTGCACCCCAAAATTTGACCAACCATTTCTCGCAATTTGGCTTATGTTTCATTTCATTTGAATTTGCATATCATTTATCGCATACTGTTGCATTTTGTCAGTCGAAATGATTTATCGGGATTACAACCCCCTCTTCTCGCGTTTCAGGCGATTCAAACCAGTTTAAATAAGGAGATTTATTTCGGAATCGAGTGGAGTTTGTTCTCGTTCTGTTGGTCCGGTCCGTGCTGGTATTTTCGGCGGCATTTCGGTGCTCGCCTGTTTTTCATGACATTCTTTTTATGGCTATTATTTAGTTATGTAGATTTTTTAAAATAGATATAGTTTTTATTTGTTTAGATTTTTATTTTATTAAATTTATTTTCCTTTATTTATTTAATAGTTTTTTTAGAACTATATAGTTTTTATTTATTATCAGATTAAGATTATATTTAGTTTAGTATAGGTTTTATTTAATTAGAACTTTAATTATTTAGAGTTAATTTAGTTTAATTATCAGTTTAAATATAGTTTTTTTCGAAATAGAGATTTAAATAGGTTTTATTTTTAATTTTTTTTATATATATAGAATTTTCTTATTAATTATTTTATTTTTTACATTTTTATTTTATTAGATTTATTTATTTATTAGATTAGATTTAATTATTAGTTTTTTTGTTAGTTAATTAAATTTTCAATCAATTAGGATTTACATTATATTTTATTAGACAATATTTAGTTTGCAATCAGTCTTTTTATTTTTAATTATAAACAAACAAAACATGATCCACACACAAAGCCACTTTGTACACCACACCAGTCCAATCTCCAATTTACCACACCAGACAAATTCCTGCATCAACACAATGCCAGCCACCTTCAACCTAGCAGGACAGAACTCGTACGCACATCACACCAGACAAAGTCTGCTGTACCCCAAGACACCTCTGCCCAAAAAAACCTGCACCATGGACCACTCAAAGGTACCGCTGCAAAGCATCAAAACGGCATATTTGTTTCTACAAGAACGTCCCATTCATTTTCTTTTTTTAGAGAAAGAAACAAAGAACACAACATTCAAGAACACTCACCCTGTTCTTCCTTCGAAGCCACCACAAACCGTAAACCCAACTTACCCAAAATCCTTCACCTGCATAATCTCAACCCTCACTCCAAACTTCAAACCCAATATCACCATTATCATCCCTCGAGCTACCATTTCTGAACCCAGAAAAATCCAACCGTGAAACTCTCTTGTTTTCTCTGTTCTTTCACAATACCACCATCCTCATTAAAACACCATTAACAGCCGCAAAAATCATCAAACTCATCACTTTCAGAAATCATCCAACCTTTCAATAAGATCGAAACGTATCCCAGTAAAACTAGATTTCATAAACTCCATCTTCTTCTCTTTCAAAATCGAACTTCTGAAAATACACATCTCTAAACTCCTATCTTAGTTTCAACATTCATCTTCCAACACACCTTTAACTCGTCTTCCAAACTCTCCGAACTTGTTCAAACCGAAGCCCAGAAACAACCTCAAATCTCCAACAAACAGTTCTCCTCCTCCTTCACCATGCTATAGCCGAAGTTCTAGTGGTAGGACCAACAGTAATATCATCAACAATGTTAACCGGATCTGCCGAAACAGCAAACAAACAAACTCAATATAACTCATCAAACTCAAAATCCATCATCGTTTCCACAAACTGTCCAAACCATAAAACAACTTGAAACATGATCTTCAACCTGAGATAATTTTCCAGAAAATCAAACAGCTTCAAACCCCTGCGGAAAACCGAACTCGAAATTAAAACCAGAAAATAAGTAGAAGAAGAAGATTTGAAACCAAACCAAAACAAAAACATACTCTGTTCGAGTCTGGATCCTCTGAGCAACACCAACAATCATTTTCTTCAAGCTTCAAACTCTCCCTCACCAAAAACAACAAACTATTTGAACAACTGTTCACTTTCTCTCCGTTTTCGCAAACCGTCTTTCTCATTTTCAATCCCTCTTCCATCTTCCGTAATCCCTTCCAACAACTTTCGTCACCATCTTCTCCGTCCATTTCTACCTTCGAATAGAAACCATTGCCATCTTTCGAAACCTCAACCGTCATCATCCGCTTCACCTTCGAAAAAACCATGACCTCCATCTAATCCTCATCCGAAACCACACATACCAAAAAAATCATCGAATCAAACCTCGTAAACCTTCGAACATCAAAACAGAACCGGACCTAAACCCCTCTTTTAACCCTAACTTCAACATCCGAAAATCTTCAACACAGAATCCACATTCAATTCCCCACCATTAACAGACCTTCATCATTCTCTTCAAACAAATCCAACTCTGAACCTTTTGCTCAAACCCCTTCCTCTGCCGTCATAACCCTTTCAAACTCCAACCACCTCTTTACCCAGATTTGAAACACTCATAATCAGAGAAGTCCAGAGTGAAATCGAAAACTGTGGGAAGTACAAGGTGAAATGTTGAGAATGAGATGAACATAAACGAGATTGATTTGAGGGAGTAAGAGCGTGAGAGAAGGTGAAAATGAAGAGGGTTTGAAGCAGAAATGGAGAGAGTGACGAGAGAAATTAGGGAGAGGAGGGTTTCCGTTTTACCGTTTTGTTGTTTTTTTAATTTATTTTTTATTTTTTTAAATTTTTTTTTAAAACTTTGGGTTGGTGTTGGGATCGACACATTTCCATCTGGAATCATCACCCACGGTTTTTTTATATAAACCCCCACCTATGTTTCTTCTTTTTTTTAATTAATTAATTTGTTTTATATTTTGTTTTGTAGATATTTTATATTTTGTTAAAACAAATTATTATTATGTATTTATATTTTATAATAATATTATGTAATTTATTTTGTAAAATATTCATGTTAGTTTTTTTATATATATTTATATTCAATTTTCTTTTGGAAACTTTGTTTTAGTTAGACGTTTATTACATTTTATTAGAAGTTGAATTCCTTTTTCATTTGTTAGTGGGCATTTTTCTCCGCTTTCATCTTTTTGGTCGATGAAGAAGTTTCTATCGATTCTCCGTCAAATTATTGATGAGAAATGAAGGATCCGAGACCGACTTCCTCTCCTCTTTCTCATTTTCGACATTTATTCATCTTTATTTCATTTTTATCTCTTTTTGGTCGATGACGACATTTCCGTAATTCATTACCAGTCAAATTATTGATGAATAATGTTGGATCCGAGACCACTTCTTTCTCTCCTCATTTCTTTTCATCTTTTGACTTTATTTTGCCTTTTGGTGATCGATGAAGTCTTGTAACACGAGATCCCACTGTTTTTGGTCTGTGCGACATGATTCAATTGGAGAACGATCCTCAATATTGTTTCTCTATCTTGTCCATAGCTTGGATATCGATACGCGACTGTCATACCCCAAATTTGTCCTACCTTTTTTGAAAATTTTCATTTACCCGACTTTTCAATTCGCATCGCTGTCGCGGTGAAATTTGGATACCAAGCTATTGATTAGCTTGAATCTTTAATTCGTTTGCAACCGGTCCTTGATTTATCCAAAGGAAAGGTTAAAGGAAGGAAAACCTATTTTGCATTGTAAACACAACGCGGGGAGAGATCTAAGGTTAGGGGGTTGGTTAAACTTAGGGAAGGTACTAGCATCCTAAGTTTCTGTAGTACTCTACAGGAACCTCTTGTTTTATACTGTTTATTGCTATGGTTTATCTGCTTAAAGGTAATGTTAAGGGTTAGGGGGTAAAGAGAAAAGACCTAAGAGGTTAGTCCTAAGTATACTCGCCAAGACGTCGCATCTTGTGCCTACATATCTTGACGGGAATGGAATCAGAGTATCTGTAGTTCCCCTAAAGGGTTTGAGGAATTATTGACTGTAAGTCAAAGTTCCAAAGGGAAATAAGCGTTCATATGGAAACGCTTACTTGGAGTGCGAACACTCCTATCTACGTTAAAAGTTAAAGTGAAAAGGATGAAGGTATGTCCATGACGGGACGCCTAAAAGGTGAGTACGGAGACTCTAATCCTAAGGCTAGGGTGAGGGTAAAGGTATTGACATGGGGTCGAATGGTGAACCTTTCCTTCGGAGGGTAATGTAAGGCCGTGAAAATAATTGATATGAAGTGAGATATTGAAAATGCAACAAATTGTATAATAAGCACAAATGGAGGTGGAGCTTGAATAAAAAATAAGAGTTGATTAGATGTGAATTATGGAGGATGATTAAGTGGAAGCAGTGATTTGAAATTTATTTTAGAGAAAAAAGTTAATTGTTTTTGAGAATTTTTTTTGATTAAGATTAAATCTAAGTTAAATTAAAAATATAGAATTAATTATTTTTTGAGAGAAAATGGATTAATTAGGGAAAGATTTATTAAAATTCTAAAAGGTTCTAACTTACCTAAATTAAATTAATTAGTTTAATATAAAATAACCTTTTTTAGATTTTTAAATATTAAGAAAAGAAGATAAAATTTAAATTAAAACTATAATGAACATTTTCTTTTGTATTTTTATATATATTAAAATAAAACTAAATTGACGTCTAAATTAAAAACTAAATAATTTTACTATCTTATTTTTATTATGAAGAACTAACTTAAAATAAAAAAATTAAAGTTATCTTTTTGTTATATTTTTATTTTTTTTTATATTAAAACCCGTTTTTTTTCAATTAACTATTTTTCATATTTGTTTTATTATTAGTTATATTTTTTTTAGTTATGTTAGCTTTTCATTATATTTAATATTACAAAATATATTACAGATATAAAACAAAATTAAAAACTAAAAAAAAGACTGGAAAAAAATGGATGGATTGGGTCGGTGGTGATGAACCCACCGGACCCGGGTCGGTTCGGACACGCAACGAGAAAGTGGGAAGGGTTTCACTCTGAAACCCTAAACTCTCCTCCAATACCCAAACGACGCCGATCTAGCTTCTTCTCCCTCGATCTCTCTTCTTCGATTTCCCTCTCGAACTCCTGTAAAACAAACAAAAATTCACAGATTAGCAATGTCAGAAAAGAAAACAACTCATGGTTTAAAATAGATTTTTCGCAGGCTGTGCTAGTTGATGGCGGCTGATTCGCGGTTGACGGGGTCTGAAGGTTTTGACGGAAGTGGATCTATGGCAAAGGCACGGCGGTTCGCGGTTGACGGCGAAACTAAGAAAAGATAAGCTGCTCTTCCTTCTTTTTGATCTTTTAGAGTTTTTCGAAGCTAGGATTTTTCGTGTGTTAGGGTTTAGGTTTTGTATGTGAAAATGGATCTCGTCCCCGTTGTATGTGCGAATCTGAGGACCTCTTATAACCCTGTGATATTTGTCAATTTGGAAACCAAAATAAATGCTGAATTTCCTTTTCTATTTTCGCAGGCCCGCAGTTTGAGCGTGTTTGGGATCTATTTTGGAAGTGAGTTATTGCTGCCTTGAACTTGTTATGGGAAAGCCTTATTCCCGTATTAATTCTAACCTGTAGGGTAATGTCTTGATTTTCTTTATCCAAACCTTCCATTTTGATGCGTTTCTGTCTAGGCATATTTGGTAATTTCGATTTGGTAGAGATTAAAACTTTCCAAATTCGCATGATTTCCGTGAGTATTGAGTTCATATATGAATGGAATTAACTCTGGTTTTAATTGTGTTTGAATTATGCAGGTTATTAATGGTGCTTAATGAATGGAGATCGATAGTGATGAATTCTGGAGCGTACAGTCTTTTTCCTTGAATGCTTTGTGAGATTTATAATGATTTAATTCACTGACACCTTATCTTGTTGTTGACTTAAACTGTAACCTTGAATTTGGAATTCTGGTTTTATGTTCTAACTAACTGATGAATGGCTTTGGCAGGTGTACGAGCATTTACTCGAGAAGCAAACCATACAACACAACATTGTTGAAGTTTTTTTTCAAAGCGAGGAGATATGAATATGAGCAAAAGAAATCCTGCTTTGGTTGTTAGAAGCTCTAAAAGGTACTGATGTTTGCTGCAGCTTTCTTGGGGTATTGTTCCATGGTTTGATGCATCCAGGTAATGTTGATTTCCTTTTTTCTGGTACAACAAGTGAGGTCCTGTCTGATGTGTGGTATGCGCAGGTGGTTGAATGCGGAATCCGGAAGTTGTAAAATCAGGGGTAAGTGTGAGGCGGAGCAAAGCATCGAATGGACTATTCACGGACCTTAGCATCTAATGTGGGATTCAGAGGCTGAGGATTACTAGCATACGGTGAGGAAACGACAGCTCTCGTAGATGCTTAGACTCGATTGTTAATAGCACAGGCTTCTGCAGAGCTATGAACTTATGATATGCTCATACTTATTCTTGCGAAACCTCTTGGCTAATTCCGCATTTGTGAAACTGCAGGATGCGACAAGGCTTCCCGGCAACTCTTCTTCCTGAAATTACATTATCATGAAGTAATACAGGTTAGAATCAAGTGATCCCATGAGGGGGTAATGCCATCCGAGCGGTCTTTGTAATTATCAAATGAGCTTTCTGTCCACTCTGTCACCAAATTGGATGTTTGGCTTGGATTCTCCTTTTGAACAGGTATTCTTCTTGATGTTTAATATTCAGATTGTGGAGCTCGTGCCGGTTCGAAACACAATGTCTCACGAAGAAATAAATGTTCAGTATGGTCGCAGGTGATCTTCCATCAGGAGCATTACGGAGGTACGCTACAAAGCTCCTTCTCAAAGCAAAACACGAAATCCTGATCCAGCACTCAGTCAAATTCGGTAACTCTCGCGACCATACACTTACTTCTGAACTAGTTCTCATCTTCCCTTTCACCTATATTGGTTAGTGACTCTAGTAATGGTGATTGGTGATGCACATTCTCACAATTTTTAATTTCATGATACAATTCATTTCCAGTCATCCAAAGTTCAAAGGCCTGAGTCTAACTAGCTGCTACGTTTCTCGCATGGATGGGAGAGGCCAATGAATAATATCCTACAAGTACAAAATGGATAAGCACCAACATCTCTTGTAGACACTCATGTTTAATTTCATCTCCACAGGCTCTCCACGAGTAACTCATTGCTGTCGTTTCCAACAAAGTCTTTGAAGCTTCAACTCCATAAAGTTCAGGCCAAATTTCTTCATTAATAACAATAACAAAACAAGCCAGATGAATGTCTCCTGAGCATCCTCTCCATAATAGTGACCTTGAATGCAACTTCGAGTAGGTATTGTCTTCACCTTTTCTCTTAATCCGTTTTGAATAGTTCCTGTAGCCAGATATAGAACCACGTTCTTTTATTTTCAGCATCAAGACCATTCTTTGAGCGGCATTCATCCCGCACAATATTTTCTTCAGAGGACTCAACTGCAGCGTTACTTGTGCACAAATGTTCAACAACAGCGGTTTTTCGTTCTGGTGACTCAGTTGGAGTTGATAATTCAGATTTCAACATCTCTCCAATCACCCACACTAGCAAGAAGATTCATTCCAACATCATCAGCTTCAGAGTACTTAACACCTTTAATTAAAGCATTTATGGAACTGTAAGAAGCATCCTGTAAATTCCCAGAATGGCTTGGTGAATGAAGATCAACTTTAGGGTGCGGCATAGCCGCTGGAGGTATAACCATATCAGGAGCTGTGGCAAAATTTGTACTTGGTTAGACAGATACCTTTGGAACTTCAGGAAAGTCCAACGTGTCGGAATCCGAATCAGAATCAAATTGTTCTTTTTTTTTGGGTGTATCATGAGTGGAATACAACTGCTCATCACGTTTTTCTTCGGGAAGGGGCGATTTTGAGCCACTAAAAAAAAATTCAGCTGGACCATTAAGTAAATCTTCATGTTCTCTTAAACATTTCGGTTTCAGAAGTATCGGGATCCCAATCTAGCTCATGTTCAGTAGCAATGTCCTTTTAAAATATTGAGTTTCTTTTCTAGTGAAGGAGCACGACTTGACAGAAGCTCTATTAACTGTCGATTAACACCGCAATCTGGCCTGAGCTCAGTAGCAGCAGAAATAAACTCCTTCCCATATTTGGTCGCAAATTGCAACTGAACTTGCAATAACTCTGGCAGATCCACACACCTAGGTGCAGCAAAGCATATACTGGATATAGCTTCCTTCAAGTCTAAGGGACATTCCCTTTGAGATTCAATAATTGGAGGGCGGACAGAAACAAATTCATGAAAGAGTTCAAGGATCTCTTGAGCAGCCATCATGTTTCCTTGAAAGTTAATGTATACACGTGGTCTTCCTTGTGTAAACTCTCAAATTTGTGATTTTAATAAGAGGATTTTTGTGAATTTACTTTGTAGCACATGTTTGCATGATACGTTATGAACTTTGTGAGAACAGAATGATATGCATCCTTTAGTACTTGAATTTCTGAATGAACGTTGTGTTAATTATCTTGTATGAATGACATGACCCCCTTTTGGAATTCTACAATCTTGTATAGACGCACATCCACGAGCTTGCACCTCCAATGATTGGAGCAAACTTAATCATGGTTTTAGAATTTCTTTTGTTTTGAATGGTCTTAGGATGAAACCAAGAATAGTTGTTATGAACTTGGACCTTAAAGAAACGAGCTTTACTCCCAACTAGACGTTGAACATCTTGAAACATTTTTAAGCTCCTTTGAATTTGGGTTTGAACTTTAGAATAGTATTAAGACAAAAAATTTGTATTGAAACTCATGATGAAACTAACAACTAAACCCCAAGTCTTAATTGTTGCTTTGAATTCCTACAATAAACTTGATTTGGAAATCTCGTCCGCACGTATAACCTCACAACATCAACAAGAGGAAAACAAACAATCTTAATGATTTGTTCTCCTAGATAGAAACGCCTTTAACTTGCAAACCCAAAGAGCAACCATTTGAAAATCTTAAGTCATACTCTAAGGGTCCATTCCTTTATGCCTCCTCTTACAAACAAAGCAATACCACGAAATCTTACTAGTACTCCACAATACTTCACATCAAAAGCCAAAAACTTATTCTCTTCTATGGGAAGTCTCTGAGAAAATTTGGATAGAAACATCAACTTTGTACTAGTTATGGGAGTACAAGTGTGAGGGTATCTCATTCTCTTATCTTCGCAGGGTTTCACCATAACTTGTAGAAGACAGGAAGTACGCGCACAACCTTCATGACTTCCTGAGCTTTCATCAGCAAACCTAACTCAGAAAACAAACAAACAAACAGGTTAACGGTTGGCTACGCGTGAATGAATGACTTATGCAAAGGAATGCACAAGGTGGTGGGATCTTAAGGTCAAAATTTAGGGTGCAACAATCGCTTTTACGGTGTAATGTTTTTTTTCGGCAAAAATAAATTTGCACCACATGGCATCTTTTTATTTATTATTTAGTTATGTTTTAACATTTTATTATTATTTGGTTAATTAGTTTTAATAGGATAAAATTATAATTATTTATTTATTTATTAGAATAGATTTTTTAATTAGGAATAGGATTTGTTTTTTTAATTATTAATTAAATTAGAATTAGTTTTTTTATTTAATTAAAATTAGTTAACATAGAAAGTAGAAATAGATTTATTAGATTTATTATTCAAAAAAATTAAAAAAAAAAATGAAGAAAAAGAAAAATTGAAAAAAAAAGAATGAAAACACGTTGGATGTTGTGGGAATATAGGGTTTGAAGTTTGAGGAAATTGGATATAAAGAGGGAACCCTACACTGTTCATGGAGCCCTAATTCTAGAGGGGAACCCTAGCCGTCAGCCCCAAATGAAAAAACCTAAATTCTTCTTCTTTCCCAAACACACCCGCCGCCCTTTTCTTTCCGTCACACCGCCGCCAAACCCTATATTAGCCACCAACCACCTCCCTCATCATCGCTCACCATCACTCGAAACCGATCCTCCTTCAGATCACAACATCATCGTCCCTTATTCCCCCTCTCATGTCAAATCGAAGAGTCCGTTACCACCAGGACCTCTTTCTTCCAACCCTCTCAAACGCAAACTTACTCTCGACACCATCGCCGCCGACAATTCACTTCCGGCAACGTCCGATTCCGGTGTTAAGGTTATTGTGAGGATGAGGCCGTTGCGCAAGGATAAGGACGAAGGAGATCCTATAGTTCAGAAGATTTCTGGTGATTCGTTATGGCCGTACTTTCACTTTTGATTCTGTTGCTGATGTTGAAGCTACTCAGATTGATATTTTTGAGCATGTTGGGGTTCCTCTGGTGAAAATTGTTTGGCTGGTTTCAATAGTTCTGTCTTTGCTTATGGACAGACAGGAAGTGGGAAGACGTGCACTATGTGGGGTCCTGCCAATTCTTTGGCTAAAGAAAATGTAGCAAAAGAGCAACAAGGACTTACACCCCGTGTTTTTGAGAGACTGTTTGCGCGCATTAAGGAAGAGCAAACAAAGCATTCTGATCAACAGCTCAATTGTTAGTGCAACTGCTTTTTTCTGGAGATATACAATGAAAAGGTTACAGATCTGTTGGATCCGAGTCAAAGAACCCTTCAGATCAGAGAAGATGTCAAATCAGGTGTGTATGTTGAGAATTTTACAGAGAATCAGGTGTCTTCGATGGCGGATGTTACTCAGCTTTTACTGAAGGGATTATCAAACAGGAGAGTAGGTGCAACCAATATAAATTCTGAAAGTTCCCGCTCACATACTGTTTTACTTGTGTTGTTGAGTCTCGATGCAAGAGTATAGCAGATGGTGTGAGCAGATTTAAAACAAGTAGAATAAATTTTGTCGATCTGGCTGGGTCAGAGCGACAAAAATCAACAGGTGCTGCCGGAGAGTGTTTGAAGGAGGCTGGCAATATTAATAGATCACTCTCACAGCTTGGGAATTTGATAAACATTCTTGCGGAAGTCTCTCAAACAGGAAAGCAGCGGCACATACCATACAGAGATTCCAGGTTGCCATTTTTGTTGCAGGAGTCTCTTGGAGGAAATGCTAAATTAGCAATGGTTTGTGCTATTTCACCGGCACAAAGCTGTAGGAGTGAGACTTTCAGTACATTGAGATTTTCACAATGTGCCAAAGCCATCAAGAACAAGCAGGTTCAGCTTCCGAGATGACCATCATCAGCTTGCATTAGTAGCTTCATATTCTGGAGATGAGCTGGTGACTATCGGTACTTTCGTAGTCTGGTTGTGGATAGTCCTTTTATAACTGCAAGAGAAAACTTGATAGTTGCATTTGAGAAGAACCGTCAGAGTTTCTCTCAGCTACTCGGTGATATAAAAGTTCTTGCTGTCAAGGAATCTTCAGGAAGACCAACTGGCAAAATAAGAGAAAAAGTCGAAGCAAAACTTGCGACAAAGGCAGCTAGTGCTAGAACCAAAGAAGCATCCAGTATACCAGAAACTTACAAATGCTTTTGCACTCGCTTTGTACACCTAAATGGAATCTTGTTCACTCATACAAGTCTCGAGACCTTCACCGAAGTTCTTGCCGTTGTTAACGCTGGTCTGCGCAAGCTTCTTTCTTCAGGGCAAGATGAGGAGCTGAGTTTTGGCACTGATGTGATCGAGAATGAACTTGTCATTGTCAGAATTGTCTGCATTATAGTATTTACAATTTATAACGTGAATAAGGAATGTGAAGGTCAAACTTATGCAAAAATTGTACAGCGTGCTGTTCTTCTTCAGAATGCATTTGCTGCGGCTTTTGAATTGATGGGCTACATGATAGAGAGATGTACAGAGTTGCGTGACCCATCTTCTAGTTATCTTCTACCCGAAATTTTGGTTTTGTTGAGTGGTTGGCTTGTTATCCAGATCTAGCTAAAGGCAATGATGTGGATGAGAATCAGACTACTATCAGATCAAAATTTTGGAATCATTGTATATCCCTTTTCAATAGACTATTTTTAGTTGAGCCTATGTCCATTCTTGATGAGGAGGAAACTTGCTTTAATAACATGAGAAGGTATGAAGAAGGGGAAACTGAAAACCGTCTTGCTTTGTTCGAGGACTTTGAGTTAAGGGGATTTGTTCCACTGCTTCCTGCACAAAGTATCTTGGACTTCTCTAGGAATCATTCTCTTGGAAATGATGGTGAAAAGGAAAGAATGGCTCGGGTCAAAGGGATTTTAGCTGCAGGGAAGGCTTTAGCAAATGTTGTTAGGGGTGACCAGAAAGTGATATGTTTTGATTCAAAGGCTAAGAAATTTACAATTGGTGTTGAGCCTCAAACCTCAGATGATTTTGTTCTTGCTACATCCTATTCAGGCATTCTCAGTACAGAAAACTTTCTGCAAGAAAATCCAGGAGACGAATCAATGGTGGAAGTTGTTCAATCAAATCAGGATCGAAATATTGAGGATGAAATGTACATTGAGGACTTAAAGTATATCCGATTTTATTGAAGTCACCTTGAAAATTAGTTGGTAAGAGGAAAAGAAAGGGTTTCACAATAGCAGTAGGCAGGTTCGAGTGTGAGTTTTCGTGTGTGGTCAGAAGTTTGTCTTGATGCCGAGGAAGACGAGAACAACCATAACTCCGCAAGACTTTAACACATTCTTCGACTATCACTGCGTTGTAGTCACGTTTTGAGACAAGACTGTGACAAGCTTTTGGGGTTGCGAATATGGTAAATGCCGCATCTCTAACTCAGCTATGTATTTTATTCCTCTTCAATTTCCTGTATTTGTCTTCTGTCCTGTTTGGTTGTGCGTCCATTCATGTGCAGGTTCAAACACCACAAAATCACAGTTGAACATTATTCAGCATATAGTCTAGCAGCAGCATCGTTTTCTCGCGGAGAAACAATGATAGTAACCCACAGTGATGCAACACCTATGACAGCGACAAAGACGATAAGCTCCGACACTATTGCGCAACTCAGCTCTTCATCAAAAGGCACGACTCAGTTTGTAGCATCGGTCTTACGGCAATGATGACTCACAAGCAGCCCACACCAAGCAATATTTTGGATTCGGTTCAGTCGGTCCAAAATCCATAATTTCCACCACCGCCGGCAATGTTTCAATAGTAATTATTTGATTTTCAATAGCGAACCTGATAGAGTTGTTGCATTTGTTGTTGTCTCAATTATATGCCCAAGAATGATTTTGTTTTGAATTACCTGCATTCAGCTGTAGCAAGTTATTTACAAAGCATGTGAAAGGATGTTTTAAGCTGATAGATTGTTTTATGCTTAGATTTTTAACTTCATCATTTACTGGTTATAGAAAGATGCTGTATGTTGGAGATTTTGAATGCAGTTTAAGCAGCACAGGCTTTAGTCCGCAACAGTACTTCCAAGCAACGAAAGATGTGACATTTCGCAGCTTATCACGTCTCGAGCTTATGGTCCAACTCTGTTGTCTACAAAATCTCCAACGACAGAATAAAGTAATATTGACATCTTGCGCATCTCAGACTTACATCAGACAACACATTTCGTTTCATGGCAGCAACTTCGTGCATTAACTATGATAAGCCAGTCCTCCGTTTGCATTTCGGTTGGTCTCTACTGCTCGATTTTCTTGCGTTTTTATTCCATTTTATTACAGCTTGAGTGTATACACCATGAATAGGATTGTGTTACTTCTCTGTCGATTGTTATAGATCTTGGTATTGTATTCTTATTGTACATGTCATGCAGGTTCCGACTTCTGTTGGTGGATACACTTTGAGTGAGTTTATAAAAACTCAGTTGTTATATAACTCTTGGTTCAATTTCTGTTGAAGTTTTGGTGTTTATCTTTTTGCGGCGCGGTTACGATTTTGTTTGGATAATATTACAAGTGTGACAATCTTCGTATTGTTTTTGATTGGATGAATATTTAGTTTTATGTCGGCCTCGCTACATATGTTGTTTGTATTTGTTATGGGTTTTGCGTGCGTGATTACGGTTTATGTTGAACTTTCTTTTGGTTGTAAAGACATTTCAAATAAGTATAAAAGCGCATGATTTTGACATGCAATATTATGAGCATGTTTTATGTCCACGTTAGTTCAGGTTGCAGGAGGTAGTTTCTTGTGCTACTAAGTAAGGCTTTGCTCGTTTAATCTCCAAGTGACCAGCCGCTGGGAAAGTTAGAAGACTTTTGGTAATAAGGGTGAGCACGACCCATTGATTTTCTCGATTTTATATTAATTCTTTTATTGCAAAATCTTACTTTCTCTTAGCATATTTTAAGCTTTGAATTGGTTTAGAACTAATTAGCCCAATTAATTGATTATTTAACTTTGTTAATCATTTTTAATTAATCTAATTGTTTGATTCAATCGAATAATTTTAATAATTAATTCAGATTAATATAATTAAATGATTTATTAAACTTGGATCCATTTGATTTTGTTGGATAAGTTTGGATTAGGACAAAGAGATTCTAAAAAATTATATTCGCTCTATTTTATTCCCATTCAATAACAATGTACCCTCTCCCTCCAAATGTAATATTTACTTTCTTACTTATGCTTTAATGCTTCAAAATCATTTTTAAAATTAAATTCTCGATTTATCGAGCCCTTTTTCTATCCTTGTAAGTCGAAGTGCTTTCAAAGCCTCGCCATCAACCTTTTGGTCACATACACAGCATTTTAAAGCTTAATCCTGGGCTTCCTTACAGTGATACCTATTTGATCAATTATTTCTAATTGGTCACTTAGAAGACTAGCCCACTTTGCTAGTGCACACGTTAAAACGTAAATTTAAATCTCAAGCATTTTCTCAAATCATCTTCAAAGTTATTTGATTGAAAGAGAGTTTAGAGTCTTCTATTCTCTCTCTTAGTTCACTTGTCCAATTGTTTAAGTGTGAGGAGTCTTCTTCATACTTAAACAATTGTTTTTCTGAAAACCCTTAAATTGTTTTCACGCAATTTTCAAACCTTGATTCATATCAAGCAATTTTCTTTAAATCAAACTTAAAATACTTAATAACTACTCAAACAAAGTTTCAATAAAAGGATGAAAAAGAAAGAGTTCCAAGTCTTTGGTTCTCCCTCCCAATTGTTTGGGTCCGAGGAGTCTTTCTTAAGCTCGAACAATTGTCTCCTAAAAACGATAAACGAATTCAAATCTATTTTTCTTAAACACATAGATGAAAAAAGGAGTGTTCCAAGTCTTTGGTTCACTCTCCCGACTATTTAAAGTCCGAGAAGTCTTTCTTGGGCTTTGGGTAATCGTCATCCGATTAATACAATCTAATATTATTAAACATCTTTCAATACATTAGATGAGAAAAGGAGAGAGCTCCAAGTCTTTGGTTCACTCTTCCGATTATTTGAGGTCCGAGAAGTCTTTCTTAAGCTTCGATTAATCCTCATCTGTTAAAGTATTTTAACCACATCTTATCTTTCAAGCGCCATTCAAACAATTCCTTTTGCGATGAAAAAGAAAGTGTTCTAAGTCTTTGGTTCGCTTTCTCGATTACTTAGGGACCGAGGAGTCTTTCTCGAGCTTCGAGTAATCGTCATCCGATTAACCCACTCGAACCACATCTTATCCTTTTGCAATTGAGGTTGAAAAAGAGAGAGTTCCAAGTCTTTGGTTCACTCTCCCGATTACTTGGGTCCGAGAAGTCTTTCTTAAGCTTCAAGTAATCGTCGTCTGATACACTTACTCAAACTTTATCATTCAATCCTTTCGCATTTGAGGTTGAAAACGAGAGAGCTCCAAGTATTTGGTTCACTCTCCCGATTACTTGGGTCCGAGAAGTCTTTCTTAAGCTTCAGGTAATCGTCACCTCTAGCTAAACATACAATACATCTAAACACTATTCCTTCGCCCCCGCGCGACCAAAACCTTTAACAACCTATTCAAACCTATCTTCTTGTCTAAACCAAAATAATTAACACGATAAACTCTCTTTTCTCTCCCCATGCGATTGATACTTCTCAAACACTATTCCTCGCCCTCGCGCGACCTACCGTTCAAATAATCTTTCTTCAAAGAACATTGTTTAGTCCCTTCTTCCGCGCATAACAAACTTGTGCTTTAGCCTCCCCTAGCGAGTAGACAAGCCCATGTTTAGCAGTTAGAATGCGACCTAAAACTCTCGTTTGTTCCAAACACAAACCTTTTAGCGAACCATAGGCCGAACTACGGTTGCTCTGATTCTTCATTCCCTCTTGAATGTAAGATACGTAGGCACAAGATTGCGATGATCTTGGCGAGCACAATCCCCCTTTTTTCCCGTAGTCCCACGAACTACGAATGCTCTGATTTTCCACTTCTTATAAGTGAAGATACGTAGGCACAAGGGCCCCAATCCTTGGCGAGCACTCTATCCTATAACCACCCATTCCCCCTATAGGAGAAACGTTAGAAGAAAACAAACAAGCGTAACTAACTTTACTCTCGAAACGATCAAGAGGTTCCCGTTGAGTACAACGGACGTAGAGGGTGCTAATACCTTCCCTCTGCGTAACCGACTCTGGAACCTAGAATATTGGTTGCGATGACCATGTTCTTATCTCCTTTAAGGTTTTATCGATATTTTCCTATTCCATCCTTGGAATGAATAAAGTTCGGTGGCGACTCTGTTTCGAATAGTATTTTCCGCGTCCATCGCGAGGATCGTATTTTTCGAGGTACGACAGCGACCTCTTAAAGTTTGACTTCCCTTATAAGTCGAGCTATGACGGTTTAGCGTCGCATTGGTCCCGATTCAAAGCATCATCAAAGACCAAAAGATGAGAAGATTAGAATGGAGTTTGCGCATAATGTAAAGGGTCAGCGGAACCACTCCGTTCGGTAACATCTATCTAATTCAAGTCTTTTAATCAACCGCCGAGCGTTGTGAGTTCTTAGCAATAGATACGTGGGAAATGATGAGTGAGGGGCCTCCTCTCATTCGTCTAGGGTGTTTAGCGTATGTCCTTTGGACAATATGTGACGCATTCGCTCCTACGCCTTAGGTTCTAGCGTGTGTGTCCCGGGTTCCTTCCCGTTTAGGCGTGTTAGGTCTGTCTCCTCTTTTCCTTCGCCTCCGTGCGATCAAAACTCTTTCTCTCACGCCCTGGCGATTGAGACTTCCCCTTTTCTCTCGCATCCTGGCGATTGAGTTTCCTTCTCTTGCCCCCGTGCAATCGAGACCGTTTTCCGTAGTTAGCTGAACTACAACTGCTCTGATCTCTCATACCTGTCGAGAGTACGTAGGCATAGGATGCGATATCCTAGCAAGCACATTAACAACTAACTTCTTTATTCTCTCACTATCGTGCGATCGAGACTTCCCCGCTGACGACTAATCTTTCCTTTTATCTTGCCCTAGCGCAATTGAGACCAGACCGTAGTTCTAGAACCCGTAGGTTCCCATACCTTTAAACCCCGACATACTACATCCGTTCTACCGCAAAAAGGTAACGCCTAAGTCTCCAACGGTCGAGCAGCATACACCTAACTGCTAGAATGCGTACGCTAGTATCGTCAACCTTTTCTCTCACCCCCGTGTGACCAAGAATACCCTTTGCTTTCCCGTAGTTAGCCTGAACTACGTTTGATCTGATTTCTCGTACTAGACGAGGATACGTAGGCACAAGACATCGATGTCTTGGCGAGCAACCTTCCCCACTTTCACCCGTAGTTAGCCGAACTACGTTGACTCTGACTTCTCATTTCAGACGAGATACGTAGGCACAAAGCGCCGTTGCTTTGCCGAGTCACTTATTTTTTTTTGTCCTCAAGCCTGTAGTTAGATAGACTTACACCCTTTTAGACTAGACAACAAGCGTGGATCCCGTCGAGTACGATGGACGTGAGGGGTGCTAATACCTTCCCCTTGCGTAACCGACTCCCGAACCCGAGATTTGGTTGCGATGACCGGTCTTATCCCTCTTTTCGTCAGGTTTTCTCTGAGCGTTTCCTTTCCCTCTCTTGGGATAAATAACGCACGGTGGCGTTTCTTCTGTCATTTTCGGCCTCGATTTTCACAGTAGCGTCAAATACCATACAAGGTCCAGACAGAGGTCATAAGGTCTCAAATCAAAGTCAAGTCTCAGATGAATCTTAATTCTCAGTTATCACAAAATATCATATGAATCCCAAAGTGACAGATCAACCAAATTCTTAGATGAATCACTCCAAGCAAAAGAAAAGAAACCCTGGGTCTAAGTCCAATAGTCCAAAGCCCCAAAGCATATGATAGTAACACAAAGTCCAAATGAGAACCACATTAAAATTTTTAGGGTTTTGATTATTTATTAAAGTTTTTGGTCTTTTTAAGATAAAGAAAGCAAAAGTGCATAATGTAAGAGCAAAAAGTAAAATGCTAAAATGTAAATGAAAGAGAATAATGGCATAAAATAAACTCATTAATGTAAAGTGCATAAAGTAAATGTTAGCACAATTATTATTGTTTAATGTTAGTGTTAATGACAATTAAACCGATCTGGAACAAATTTAGCTCTATGTTAAGTAATTATAAGTGGACTTATATAAAAGTCATGCCTTTTAAAGGCCGATCAATAGTAATTTATGTGTCATACATGTTAAAAAAATGACACAAAGTCATCCTCCTAAAATAATGTAACACAAGTCAAAACCAAACAAGAAGAAGGAAGAGGAGAGAGATGGTCAACAAAAAAGGCAAAGGGGATTATCTATCATTAACTTCAATCAAACCTCTTCATGATACTTTGAGATAACATACCATCAATCCAAAGTAACAAAAGTGATCAAATGATCATTTAATGATATATTTGAAATGATGAAAGTTCAATCCATGAAAACATCAATCCAAAAGCTAATTGAATGAGACGAAGCACTAATCAACCACCAATGATCAAGGCCAACAAAAGTCAAAGCAGAAAATAAACCAAATATAATAATAAAATAATTAAAAACAATTTTAAAAGGTTTTTAAATGGAAGTTAAAAGGAAAATACCAAAGAGGTATCAAAACATCAAATAAAATGTCCCAAAATTTTTGAGAAAATCACAAACACTATAAGTATTGAGATCTCAAATGTTGGGATAAAAAATGTTTCAAAATGATGGAGAATTAAATGTTTAAAGATAATTAAAAATAAAATAAAGGGAAAATAGCAACAAAAAACGCTAAAAATCATTTTTAAAATCTGAAAATGACATATGTGATAGAAAATATTTTTAGTGATTTCTGGAAGAAAAAAATGGAGTGAAAAAGGTTTTTGGAGCTATTTAAAATAATTTTGAAAGAAAAGGAATTTAAAAATAATTTAAAAAGAAATAAAAAGAGCAACGACTAGGTTAGGTGTCATGCGCTGATTGGACAAGAGATTCAAATTTGCCATCATTGCATGCGAAGACATGTGTCGTCTTCAACCTCTAGCCAAATTTGCAGATCCTTGGACTATGAGTTTCAAGCTCAAACACCTAATTCTTAAGCTTATACTCATGTCATTGTTCTCATCTCTCTGCATTAGAGCTATTAATTCACTCCAAGCAGAGAGAATTTGGAAAATATACAAAAAATCCAGACCCTTGTAAAGGCAAAAACGTGTTCACCACAAGGTCAGCGAATATTGACGTCGTGTTGTGAAAATTTGCCATCATCGAAGTTGGCATGCCATATGGATGTTCACGACCATTCAAAGGTATTGTAAATCCAGACACATAAGACCTAGATATACTAGTTCCTACTAGAGGAGGGGTCACTGATTGACCCTACGTCCTCACAGGAGATAAAATTGGTCCATTGTGAGTGCTCGACAGTATAATCATCATTGCAATGCCTTAAACTGCTTTTAGGATTACTGACTGACCCCAAAAACCAACACGGGTCTTTTCAGCATGTTTTTTCTCACTTACACGCTTTTCGAGAAACTTCCCAAAAGGCCACCCATCCCTAAATTTCTCCAAGTCAAGCATGCTTAATTGTGGAGTTCATATGGAACGGGCTACCGAAAAGAAGATGCATCTTATTTTCGGTATCCCGTTCCATAAGAACTTCACATTTAAGCGTGCTTGACTTGCAATAATTTAGGGATGGGTGACCTTCTGGGAAGTTTCTCGGAAGGTGTGTAAGTGAGGACAAAACATGCTGAAAAGACATGTGTTAGTTTGTGGGGTCAGTCAGTAATCCTGAAAGCAATCATAGGAGTTACAAATGGTATCAGAGTAGACCACTCCCAGTATGATGTGGTTCAGAGACGAACCAAGTGGAAGCTGGTGGGCATATAACACTCAAGGGCGAGGGAGTGGTTTTCGATGCAGGAGGCATGACAATGAGACACTCGTAGCAGCTTGGTGAAGAAGTGGTTGTCGGTTCATGAGGCATGACAATGAGACACTCCTAACATCTTCTAGGAAAAACCAAATTCACATCAGAATGAGAGATATCCTGAGGTTGTGCAGATATGAGACTGCATGGTTGAAGGAATGCTTATAAGGATTAATTAGTACTGCCTATACCAACGAGATGCATCTTCTTTTTGGTAGCTTGTTCCATAAGAACTCCACAGTTAAGCATGCTTGACTTGGAGCAATTTAGGGATGGGTGACCTTCTGAAAAGTTTCTCGAAAGGTGTGTAAGTGAGGACAAAACATGTTGAAAAGACCCGTGTTGGTTTGTGGGATCAGTCGGTAGTCCTGAAAGTAGTCAAGGGCGTTACAGTCGTATTCGTCGTGGATGGAATTGCTTCGGAAACAGATGATGTGGTCGTATTCTCCCCTATCAAAAGAGGGGGTTCTCCTCTATTGTTATTTGGTGGACTCACCATCCTTCTTACGTATCTCCTTCATGATATTGCTTCGTTATGAGTGGATATTTTACCAATTCTTAATCTCATGCAACGAAGTTAGAGAAACCACAAATGAAGAATTTTCAAATATTTTGAAAAATTAAGTAAGAGGACTGGTCCCACCGGATGTGCCGATTTATTTACCGTCAAAATTTGTAAAGAAGTGCTAGTCTTACAAATTCTATGATTTAGTTACTCGTAGGATCGACTAGATTAATCCTAGGACATGTGCTTTTACTATTATTCAAGTTTTATTACTTATGAACATTTCAACAATGTTCTTTTAGTTAGAAAGTAACATTAAAGTTCTCAAGAAAATAAAGAAATGTAAATTGTAACGTAAATGACTTCAAAATAAATTTACAGCAAATGCAAATGACAAAATCTTGAATGATTTGATAAAAAGTGTAAAAATAATGGTGATCACATGTACATTGCACTCAGGAACTCGTTTCTCAGCAACACATATACTTTGAGTAATATTTGAGTTTTTGTACAAGATTGAACACATGAATCCTAATCACTAAGATTTCTATTTATACTAAACCGAAAATAATGGCAATAGACGATCTCTTCTCCAGAAGATGTCACATTTTCGATTGCATGCACTTCGCTGCTTACAACTTTCCACGTATCTTCTCAAAAAACGGATAAGGCCAAAAAACAGTTATTAGCCTTAATTTGAATTACGCTCGTCGAATGCAACTCAAGCAAACTTCATCGAACTTAAGTCTGAACCAAAAATATTTTTAAGTCCCAGACCAAAATCTCCCTTTATGTAAAGGGTCTTCTTCGACTATGTCCTCACCAGCTTTTCGTCAAAATTAACATGTTATTTTTCAGAATATATCTTTTAACTCCACTGGTTTATTTCAAATATTCACAAGCGTCAAAATTCCATCCCACAGTGGGTTTCTTGAACATATAGGACAAGCAGCATGATCGTGTTCATAATAGCTCAACTTGCACAGAGTAGTATGCATTTCAACTATAGATCTTCTTCTAAGCAGATTGATATAAAAAATTCGGTAATTTCTAGGACACCCGTCTACCATCTTCACAGTGGCATTGCCATGCTTAGGCAGCATATTTGATTGTACATTCGGCCCAGAGTCTTCAAACGACAGAATATCACTTCGAACTAGATTTTTCACTTCATACTTCAAAGGATAACAATTTTCAATATCATGCCCAGGGGCTCTTTGATGAAAGGCACAATGAGCTTCTGGCTTATACCTCCACAGAATACCCTTAGAAACAATCGGAGGAGTCTAGGTCTGAACAAGATTCTTTTGTATCAAAGATGGATATAATTCCGTATAAGACATCAGAATAGGATCAAATCATACTTTCTTTTAGACACAGTTTTGCTGATTACTTTGTTGGTGAGTATGTTGTTGATGGGCGGGAGTTGCCTGAACAATGAGAGTTGAATTAATAATAGGAGTAACAGATGCTACGTGTTGTTGATGATGATCCTTCCTACCATGATACTTTCTACGCCTGTCTTGGGAAATGGCATTGGCTTCGCCTTCTTTCTTCTTAGAAAGTCCCCCTCCGTACCTCTTAGAAATTCCAACAGAATTTTCTTCTTTAGTCAACCATCCTTCACGGACACCTTCTTCTAATATCATCCCCATGTTTACCATTTGTGTAAGATCTTTGTCATTTTTTTCTCTTCAAGTGGGGGATTGATTTGTGCAGCAATCTCACGTCACCTCTGCACATACCCCATAAAATGTTCTTTGTCCTTCTGGGACATAACACGGACCTGATCTCTGTCCAGTTCCATGTCAACATTATACTTTTATTGGCAAACAAAAGCTTCTCCCAAATAATTAAAGGTGTGAAT
Organism: Lathyrus sativus; assembly: GCA_963859935.3. Classification (NCBI taxonomy): domain Eukaryota; kingdom Viridiplantae; phylum Streptophyta; class Magnoliopsida; order Fabales; family Fabaceae; genus Lathyrus; species Lathyrus sativus. The sequence goes on from OZ012735.1 coordinate 809,815,871, forward strand.
CTGAGTACTATCCAGGACCATATACCATTTCAAAGTAGTGCCAGTTAGACTATCCTGAACATAGTGAATCAACAACTGATAATTATCCGTCTGAGTGGACATCTCATGAGCATACATCACTAAATAACTCAAAAGACAAGAATTGCCTTTATACTTCTAAAAGTCGGGAACTTTGAACTTGTGAGGAATCTTTACATTAGAAACCAAACAAAGATCGTGAGTATTCTTTCCAAAGATTTCCTTTCCCCTTAAGGCTTTAATCTCTTTTTTCATTTCTTCAAACTAATCTTGAACTCATCCATCTGATCATACATACCCTGACTTTTACTAGCTTCATCTTGAAAAACACGTTCATCATTATGTGGGACAACATGTACCACAGATGGAAGGATTGTCATCATAGGCTGAACAGTGGAAATTACAGCAGCAGGCTTGTATCCTTCAGGCATAAAGTTCATAGGCATACCCCAAGGAAATCCAAGAGGTATCTGATGAGAAGGAACACTAATAGGAGCCACTGAAACAGGCACAAAAACTACTTTATAAATAACAGTTATTTGAGGTAGAGTAGTTTGAGGAGTAGGAGGACGAGGAAATTGATTCTTCAAGGCAACCAAATACTCGACCAACACAGAGAGATATAACCTCTTCACGACGTTCACAATTCTCTTATTCTAAGTGATCCATCATCTTTCTTTGAGAATTAGCACGAGTATTGTATTGGTGCAACAACTTGACTTCTGAGAAAACCAAGAAGAAAGCAATAAGACACCTATCAAAGCAAGACCTAATGTAGAATGATGCGGATGAAACACAAATGTTCCGTTTCTTTTTCAAGGATCTTTAAGATATAAAGCAATTGTAAACATCCTAAAGAAATAATACTTTTTGAAATACTGATAAAAAACTCATTCTATTAATAATTGGAAAGAGTTACACTTGGAAGTACAAGTTACAAAGGATCAAAATACAATATGAAAAAGCTAGATCCTAAGGATTCTAAGGAATCACATATGAAGATGATCCAAACTGATACTTCCTTCGGAGTCTCTTGATCTCCCATTCATAGCTATTCTTTATGGTGGCCTTCTCTAACACGAGTTGGCCCACAATACATTTCCAAGCACCGAAAGTAGGAGGATGAGATGATGAAATAGTAAAGGAAAATAAATACTTGCCATGTCTCTTCGCAGCACGTTGCTCAAGCAACTCTATCAAGTCATATTTCTTCTTCATCTACTTCTGCAACTCTAGCTTCTCGAGGTTTGAAGCATGAAATATGGATTCCCAAAGATCCTTTTCTTTCCTCATCTTAGCTAAGGCATCTTGAAGTGCTTTCACATCTTCATAAGGTATTATGAGTGGTGTGGAAACCACTATAGACATAGGTTTTTCAAAAGCATAAGGCATTTTGAGCTCTTTAGCTCTCTCCTTCACCCAAAGCGTATAAGGTTCCAAAGCTATGCAAACCTGCTTTCCAAGCTCTCCTTTACCCTTCATATGAATGTTGCGCCAAGCATGAGCCATTCTTATCTTCAAACCAAGAGAGTCTCTCTCTTCTTGGATAAACAAACTCTTTAACATAACATTATTAGGTTTATCCTTCAAAGTATAACCAAGTTGTTGCCTTGCTAATCTAGAGTTGTAATTAATTCCACCTTCTGTACCAAGAAGAGACATATTGGAGAATTCCCCATAACTATCAATGATCTTGACATTCTCATATACATAAGAACACCAAGTAATATCAGCATAAGTAAGGGACATAACCCTCTGAGACCACCTTAAACAGCTCTTATTTTCCTTGAAAGTAGATGATTGTGGCAAGTGCAAAATAAACCACTTTACAGTAAAGGTGCACAATAAACGATAGTACCATTCCCCTTAGAAGTCCTATGATGGATATAGAAATAGGTATCACCAAATAGAGTCAGAACAGGGTTCCCTATTAAGAATATCTTAATAACGTTAACATCTACAAAGTTGTCAATGTTAGGGAACAAGACTAGTCTTTAGATAAGCAAAGCTAAAATATCCTCAAACGCCAACGTGCTACCAACATCAGCAAATAAAGTAGCTTTCTCAACCAAGAACTTAGAATTCAACCCTATATTGCCTCCTTTAACAACAAGGTTGGCATCTATATAAGATTTTTTAAAATGGACGGCTCCGATAATAACTTGCGACTTGGGATCTTCCTCCAAACCAGTATAAGGAACCTCATCAGAAACTGGTATACCTAAGAGATTAGCATACTCCTCCAAGGTCGGCAAGAGCTGATAATCAGGAAATGTAAAGCATCGGTAAACAAGATCATAGAATTGCACAAGAGTATTCAGAATTTTGTCTTCAATGTTGGTAGAAAGAATAGACAAGAGTATTCCATGACAAGATCTAAAATCCACTAAATCAACTACAAAAGATTCTAGCTTTTTCAAATCTCTAAGATTAGGAGCTCGAAAACTGTACTTCTGAGCATTTCTCCTTCTAATGTCCATAATCACAAAATTTATGATGTTTGCAAAGGAAAATCTCTGAGATCTTTGAAAACTGATTGAATCAAGATGTTCATGAATGCATGAGTGCATGATGCAACAAACACAAACAAGATCACAAACAAGGTTAAGGGTTATGAGTCATGAGCATGGAGCCAAGGGTAAGAACCACCCACAATGGTATGGATTAGGGTTTATATCCACCTGTACAACAAGGTTCTAAAAGATTCCAGAGTCATGATTCCATCTTTTTAGATATTATCAGCTTAAGCGACTACTCATCAGCCAACATTATTTTCAAGAGAAACTCATTTGAGTGTAGTATCGTGTAACAACTAATTCAAGTCTACACCTGAATGGTCACTGCAGTACACCCTAAAATGGCCAAGATGGGTTAAAGGGTTCTAAGGTCCTAAGCTTCTCAGGCTCCCAGGTCGAAAAAAGTAATGTCATATACGACTACTCATATGACATCAGTAATTCCAAAGGGGCCTCCATTGAGTGGGGGGTCTCAAGTCAGCTTAGTAAGGACTACTCCGCGTAAGCTGAACAAGACTATACCATCCCCTATCATAAGTGCTCACATGTCCGGGTATATGACTTATCTCACCATTCTGAGATCACCAAACACCAAAATAAAACAAACAAACAACAAACAATATAATAATAATACAGACATGGATAAGCAAGTAAGCTCAACCCACTAGGGAATACTCCCTAGAAGAGTCACCACTTTTTTTGGTAGCGGAAAAGTTTGAGATTAAGTTATTGATTAACTTAACTCAAAAAACAAGAGTCGCTACCACAATTTTATTTTTCCAAAGGAAATGGAAAAAAGCGAACAAAACCTAAAAAAGTTTTTAAATAAAAACTAATAAAAACAGAGACAATGGTAAGGGGTTTGGTTACGCAAAGGGAAGGTGTTAGCACCCAAAACATCTATAGTACTCTATAGGAGCCTCTTCAAAATCTAGCGTTTGACTTAAAAAGGTTTTGTTTGCAAAAGATTGGGGAGGTGAGAAAAGAAGTATTTTTCAATAATTTATGTGTTTGACAATACTTCTTGAGCCTCGTGGTTACGTACCCACAAAGTGCAATGAAAGATCAAAACCTCGTAGTTCATGGTAAAAATAACAAAATGGTTTGTTATTATTCATTTTAAATGAAAATAAAACTTGTCATTTTAGGGGAAAACTTTAACTAATCACCCACAAGTATGTGAAAATGGACATTTGCATCACCATGAGAATGACTCCAACTTGGATAAAATCAACAAGTATGTCACTAACTCTCTAAGGTGGAAAAGAATCAAATCATTTCAAACAATACTATGAGGATATAAGGATCACATCTCAACTATGGAAATGACCCATGTCTAAACTTTATGAAAAATTTTAAAAATAAAAAGTGCACAAAAGGCACAAAATGGTTTGAATGAGTCTTTTCTTTTTTAAGTCTTTTAAAAATGGTCTTGATACTCTTAAGATTGATTAGCATTTTTTAAGAAAATTCATTTGAAAATGCACTTGACAAAGTCAAGGTTTATTAAGAAAGTAATTATAGTTTGGAAAAAAGAAGGTTTTGAAAAAGGGAGAAAATTTTGAAAATTTAAAAAGGGGAGGAGATGAAGAGGCTATCCTAAAGCATAAAATAAAAGTTAGGGAAGGTAAGATCTAACAAAGATAGCAAGCCTTTGACATAAACAAGCCAAAACTCTCATTCTTTGGACCCAAGCAACGAGATAAACAAAGATAACTAAGCATAAAATGAAAGTCAAGTATCAAAGCCAAGTCTTCATAAGAGGTCAACTCAAGGTCAAAGGTATCAGATGAAATTCAAAGTCTCAAGTCACAACTCCAAAGCATGGGGCAAAGAACCTAATTCTAAATCCAAAACTCCAAATTCATGCAAGGGATGGTAACCAATAGTCTGAGGAAGCATTAAGAGTCTTTTAATGGTTTAAGCCTTTATTAATGTCTTAAAAAGGAAAAGAAAGTCCAAATAGACAAAGAGAAAAAAGGCATACACATAAATAAGATGAAAATATGATATGAAATGATAAGCATAAAATAAAGAGCATAAAGATAAAAGTGCATAAAATTAAATGACATAAAGTAAAAGTTAGCATAATTAAAGTTAATGTTAGTGTTAAAGTTAATGAAGAAGATGTTTTGTGGTAAAGTCAATATTATGGTAACTTGTTTGATTGAAAATGGAGCCTCAAACTACCTTGTCCAAAAGCGTTCGGAAGAGCTCTGAAACTGAATTTGGTTTGAGTGATTTAGAGACTCTTAGAGCTTGATTCTTGTTGCAGAAGCTTTAGAAGAACACATGGAGCTAACTGAATCAAGAAATTGGATTGAAACTAACTGGAAATCAAAACAGGATAGTTCACTCTTTGAAGAAAGTTTGAGAGTAGAGCAGGGGTTTTCTAGCTACCAAAAGCTTAGAAATGAAGGTAGCAAGGCTCTTTATATATAGTAGAAGACAATGAGCTCACACATGTGGAGTTTTGATCAGAATTCGTGTGAAATCATCAACACCAAAAGTGTGATCAAACTTGCACATAAGGTCACTCAAAACACAAATAAACTTGGCCATTATGAGTCGTTTTCACTTGGTAAACATCCTCTAGTATGATTAGAGTGAAAATCACGTGGTAATTTGGTCTGTAAACAAGTTTTGGTTGGGGTAAAAATTCTGATCATTGTGAAAATTTCAGTTCCAAGTAACCATGTTTACATTAATGAGGCATCTTGTACAGGAGGCTTTTTTATTCTATTCTTCTTGCATTTGGTTAATATCATAACAAAGATCATAATGTGCCAAGAAATGTTTCATTTGGATGTTTGAGCAAAAATTTGTGTCATGTTGAAGTTGGCACAAAAATTTGGCAAACCAAACTTGTTCTAAGTTCAAATGGTTGAAAATGACCTATAATGTATCAATGAATTCCATGGCCTTCCAAGCATAATTTGACTTTGACCTTTGAAGCAATATTTTAAAGGGTATCACAAATGATATTGTGCAACAAGAATGAGCTCCAAATGTTGAAAATTGAAGAAGTTGTGATTCTTGAAAGTTGAGAAAAAGTCACTTGAAAATAAACAAAATTTCACTAAGTCCACAAATGACCTATAATGTCTTCAAACTTTTGATGATCCTCCAAGAATAATTGGCTCTTGTCATGTAAAGAGAAGTTGAAGAGGATGTTGAGAGGAGTCATATGCTAAAATAAGCATTCAAAAATATTGATAATTGAAGGAGTTGCAATCTTTTGAACTTTAACTTGAAATGTTAACTTTTTAGGTCAAACTTCCTTGAACCAACTTGTAAACTTGGACTTTCCTTTCATTTTAAAGCACATGGATGCTTGAGGTAACTTATTGATGAAGGCATGGAAATAAACACATGAACCATTGACTTTTCTTGAGAGATAAGCTATTAAACCTTGGGATATCTTTGATCAAAATGAGATTGAATGATGCTTGAAATCTTGTACTTTTATATTAGAAGCCATGTTTTAATGAGATAGTCCTTGGAAATCAATAGTTGACCATACTTTAACCTTGAGGGAGCAAAACCCTAGCTGATAAATCATGCTTTGTGTTCTTGATATAGTACCCTTCCTTGCAAAGAAACTAAAGGATACAAGACATATTTTTGGTATTTTGATTAGTAGTTAGTAAAACATAAAACATATAAACGTAAAGGAAAAATATACACAAAGATGTGCTTGGTGATCTCTGCAAAACCAAACACAAAGATGAGAGGGTAAGAAAGCAACCAAGCTTGTGATCTTGTTTGTATGCAAAAATGCAAAAAGAGGATGAGATCTTAGGGTTAAAAATTAGGGTATAACGCATAGAACCTTGCCAAATCTTGTAGAGTTTTTTTTGAATGTCTAAGAAATGAAAGATATCACTTTGAGAGAACCTAGTCTTACGATTCAACCAAACGCCCGATGCAGAATTAATCAAAATAACTGATCTTGCAATATATTCATTGATAGAACGTTGAAGCCAATCAAGAACAATGGTGTTGCACCTAATCAATTGAAAAAATAAAGGGTCGGTGGCGTTAGGTTTAGGGAGAGTGTCATCAATGAACTTCCCCTTGTTCTTGGAGATCAATGTAATATGCATAGATCTAGCCCAAGAATGATAACTCTTGTTGTCCAAAGGTGGATAAAGAAGAATGAGCGCCAGGTTCTCATTAGGGTGAAGGTAATAGGGATTATAAGCGTTTGTATAAAAATCTCCATAATTGACAAGAGCCATTAAATAGTAACTTGTAACACAAGGCACTCATTCTCATTATCAATAAACAAGATAAAACTTTCATGAATGAATTACAAATATTATCTCACTATATATAGAGTCCAAAGTTAAGTTGGTTAAACAACAAAGAGTAACAACTAAGAACCCAACTATCAAACTAACTAAAGAAATAAATGGAAACTTGCATAACAAACAAATAAAAACCTACTCACTAACACATTGTCGAACAGGATGCTCCAGCATTAGTAAACTCATATAAAAAACATCCAACTATGATAAAATTATTTCAATGTCGCTCGTGAGTTTGTATTCTAGAGCAAAAGGCAATAGAGCAAAAGATTTGATCGTTGAGCTTAAATATGTCACATTATATGGACCAAGTTTAAAGTAAAAGGTTATTTCCTATCTTATTTTAGAAATTAAGAAAAAATATATATAATTAAAATATGGAATATAAAATACATTATATATATATATATATATATATATATATATATATATATATATATATATATTGTGATTAGGATGCCTTGAAACAAAATATAAACGATTTCTTTATGATCAAGAAACACACAAAGGTTAGGGTTAAAGGAAAAATAACCCAGAAGAACAAGAAAAAACAACAAGGATTGGTTATAAACTGCTATTCTTTCCTTTCTCTATCAAACAAGATTACAAGTATACAAGAATAACAAAATAATCTCTCTCTCTTGAATTAGGATTTTATCTTCCTATTTTTTCTTATGCAAGTTGAGAGGCTTAACATGCTATTTATGAAAAAACTAACACACTAACCTAATGAGATTTTTAACAATCACCCATTACAAGCTAACTTAAGGTACAATATAACTTAAACAATTGGGCTTACAAGCAAGGCCTAATTCAATATGCTAATAAACCTAGCAATATTGACTAATGCATATTAGAACAAACTTCGACTACAACATGCATTACTCCGACAACAGCATGTGAACAGACTTCGACCTCATGCTTAATTCATGTCGAACCGAAAGCTACAATTCGATCATACTAGAGTTCGATCCAATATCTCACAAATTTCCACCTTGGATCTAACTCTATAACATCAAGAAACAAACTAGCTTTCTTCATGCAGCTTTATCAACTGCATAGAGTGGAAAAACTTGCAAATGGGCAACGTCTTGGTGATCATATCAGCAACATTATGATCTATCGAAACCTTCAACACTTGGATTCTCTATGCTCGATTACCCCTGTCACACACTCATTTTCACCTTTAGCCTTTCATATCCTACATTCGTCATATCATACATTGTTCTATTGTATATCGAGCATGTGGGTTCACAAGGTAAGGATTGAGTCGGTCCTTTGTTTTCCATTTCAAATAAGAGAAATTGCCTATCATGGGCTACATTGAAGAAAAGGTTCATCATCTAAGGTTTGGTTCAAGTTGGAAAGTCTACTCATGTAGATTCCTTCAAGGATAAGTTACTTTAAAAACATTAGGATATTCAAGATCAATGTTCCTAATGTACATAAAATGCAATTCCTAATTCAAGATCTCTTCATCCGACTTTGTTTCAAATTCTTGATCAAGTGGAGTTCAAATTTGCAAAGTATGAGGCAAGATCACAAGTTCATAATTCAATACTTCATCCATTCCAAATAAGGGTATAAGGGAAATCAATCATTCAAGGTTCAAGATTCATGAATTCAAGACTAAAATTTTACAAAGGGAAATTTGATGATATTGCAAGAATGCCATTTGTTACAAAGTTTCCAACTCTAGGTAATGCTTAGAAAATTAAGTCACTTTTGATCTTAATTCAAGTTTCTTCATGTTATGGTACCCTTCATGCCTCATTAAGTCTACATGTTCCACATTATGATTCATAACCAATTAAATCTTCACATGAGCCTACAAACATCCAAGGAAAACAATTAATGTTTAATGCAATATTGGAACATTTAAAGATCAAGACCCGTTTGTGCTTATCCATAGGAAATTTCAAGACATTTTCAATTTATTCCAAAATAGCCCCATACATGCCCCATACATGCCCCATTCATATCTCAAGCTAGAAATAACTCATAACCAAACAACCCATGTCACAAACTTAAGGAACTAGTTCATGTTGGTTCACATGTATACCAAAATTCAGATTTTTAAAAATGTTGTCAAAAGTAGAAGCATGGACCACAAGGACAACCCAAGAATAAATGAACAAAGGAGAGTAGTGCAAAAACAGCAGCAAAAAAAGACAACACTAGGAAAGTGCAGCATCAAAAGCAAAAAGCAGCATGCTAGAAATGGAAAGAAATGGGGGTTGCACCAAGAAAGTGGTAATAAGAATTTCCAAGTATGGAAATTCTGAAACTTGAAGCATGTGCAAAATCTATTACTTTGGTACAGCAGCAAAAGTGCAGCAGAAAAGTAGGATTTCTATAGGAAAAGGGTGCACCAAGAAAGTGGCATTGGACATTTCTAAGTGTAGAAATTATGAAGTTTAAAGACATGTGCAAACCCTAATGCTTTAGGGATGAAAAAAAAAAGCAACAACAGTAGAAAAAGGGGGGACATTCACACATTAACACATTAACACATTGACACATAGAGAGATTGAGAGTAAGAAACATTGAGAAAAAATCAGAAAAGAGAGGAAGAGAAAAAAAAAAAAAAAAGAGAAACATTGAGAGCATTCACTAGCCATTGAGAGAACAAGAGAAGGATAGAAAACCAGAAGAATGAGGTAGACTATAGAAGCACATCCAACAAAGGCCATTGATGAAGGAAGATAATATCTCTTGGGTATCCTTCCCTTCAAACTCTTGTTTACATTTTTGCATATTTTCATGTGTTTATTTCTTATGTTGTATAACGGTAATAAGGTCTTGATATGACCAAAAAACTGTTGTAAAAGAGCAAAGGAAATAGAAACAACATAGTGTAGTTGACATAGTAAGATGAGTTGAAATATACTCATCTTTACTGTCATGTTCGCTGGCAGGTTCACCTACCGAACTTTGCCTTGTTTTCCCTCTGTTTCCATAAAAAATGCATATTCTGGGCAAAACAGCATGAAGTTCGCCTAGCAAACTTCTTGATGTTTTCTTGCTGTCATGTTCACTGGCACCTTCGCCTAGCAAACTTTTCCCCTTTTTGCCACTGTTTTCATTCGCTGGGGAGTTCGCCCAGCGAACTTCCGTTTGTTTTTTCTGGGCAGCTCCGCTGCAAGGTTCGCCTAGCGAACTTTGCCCCCTTTTGCCTTTGTTTGCGTTCGCTGGGAAGTTCGCCTAGTGAACTTCTTGATGTTTCTGGGAAGCTTTTCTATAGCCTTCGCCAAGCGAACTTCCCTTAGTTTTTCTAGTTTTTTTCCCAAAAATATTTTTTCAAGGAGTTCGCTTTGTTTTTGTGTTATGTGTTTTTCAAGCCGACTAACCCGATGTGGTTGCATGATCATCGTATGTGGTTGTTGTTACAGTCATTTTTTTATTTTAATTCTAAAAAATATTTTCAAAAATAAACTCTCGATTTTTTCGAGCCATTCTCACCCTTGTAAGTTAACCGCCTTGTGCGTTCACCATCGACCTTGTTCGCATCACTTCAAATATTTTTACAAACAATAAAACCCTTGACCCAACATCAAGTGGTATTTTTCTCATAAAAATCCCAAAAAACAATAAAGATACAATTGGGTTCATACACCATAAACTTTAAAGTGGTGGAAAAGGAATGAGAATGGACCCCTCCTACACTCGTTCCGAATGTTTTGAATACAAGGCACTTGACTTGGTTATTCGAAACATTCGTCTCTATCCAAAGTCTTTAGTGTGATCCTAATCCAAAACAATTTCTTCTCAAAAAATCTAAAAATAACATCAACTCATCAAACTTTTTTTCGCCTTAGGGCATAAATCCGAAAATCCTTTTTCAAGGTATAAAATCAACCAACACACAATCATTTCTCAAGTGGCCGAACTATGGCTGCTCTGATTTCTCATACCTGTTGAGAATACGTAGGCATAGGATTATGATGATCCTAGCGAGCACTTCTCTTTCTTTCCCACCTTTACTCATCCATTCCTCATCACCCAAAAAGGACATGTTACGCCCGTTCTATCGCAAACAGGTAACACATAAGAATCCACGAGCGAGTTGCAATACACCTAATGCTAGAATGCGCATGATAGCATCATCCACCCAAACTTCCCATCTTTCACCATAGTCCCGTAAACTACAAATGCTCTGATTCTTCACTTCCTACAAGTGAATATACGTAGGCACAAGGGCCCTAATCCTTGGCGAGTATTATAATAAAAAACAACCCCTCTTTTCTTTTAAGCAAGCAAACTTTTAGATTTAAAACACCCATTCAAGCTAAACAACCTAGAAGGTTCCCATCGAGTACGATGGATGTGAGGGGGTGCTAATACCTTCCCCTCGCATAACCGACTCCCGAACCCTAAAACTTGGTTACGATGACCATGCTCTTTTCCTAAAGGTTTTATTGTTATTTCCCTTTCCCTCCTTGAGATAAGTAACATCCAGTGGCGACTTTGTGTCATTTTTCGCGTCGCGACAACCCCTATGATGAAATGCAGCCTCACATCAATGTGCTTGGTTCGCTCATGATACGCTGAATTTTTCGACAGGTGTATTGCACTTTGACTATCACATTTAATAGTGATAACTCGACCTTGGAGTTTCAGCTCCTTTGCAAAACCTTCAAGCCACAATGCTTCCTTTACAACTTCAGTTAGGGTGATATATTCTGCTCCAGTGGTTGATAAGGCAACGACCTTCTAAAGTGTAGCTTTCCAACTAATTTTTATCCCAAACGTAGTGAAGACATATCCAGAAATAAATTTTCTGGAATCCATACAACCTGCATAATCAGAGTCGACATATCCTTCAATTTCTGCTTTACTATCTTCACCTAAGGCTCCACCATAAATTAGGACTCTATTTAGAGACCCATTTATGTACCATAGAATCCACTTCAATGCTTGCCAATGAGCCTTTCTAGAATTCGTCATGTACCTGCTTACAAGACATACTGCATATGCTATGTCAGGTCTAGTACATACCATAACATACATCAAGGAACCCACTATATTAGCATATAGAATTCTATTCATATAAGTTATTTCGACATCAGTGATGGGACACTGGTCTATACTCAGCTTGAATTGAGGGTTTGTCGGAGTCACAACAGGCTTTGAATTCGACATACCATAATTTTCAAGAATCTTCCATAGGTATGCCTCTTGAGATAAGCATAATTTCGACTGCTTTCTATCTCTTTAGATGTCAATCCCAAGAATCCTGGACACAGCTCCCAGATCCTTCATGTCAAACTCTTTGTTGAGTTAAACCTTCACCCTCATTACATCTTCGACATTGTTGCTTGCTATTAGAATATTATCCATATAAAGCAACAAAATAACAAATGAAATTACCAGATCGAAATCTGAAGTAAACACAGTGGTCGAACTAACTTTTATGTGTGTCATGAACTTGTCGAATCTTCTATTCCACTGTCGAGGAGACTGTTTCAGTCCATATAAAGATATATTCAGCTTGCACATATAATCTTCCTTCCCTTTTTTGATATACCTTTCAGGTTGCCTCATAAGGATTGTTTCATCTAGATCACCATACAAGAACGCAATCTTCACATCCATCTATTCTAGTTCAAGGTCGAACTGGGCCACTGTGGCAAGCAACATTCAAATGGGTACATGCTTCACAATAGGAGAGAACACATCATTGAAGTCGACACCTTATTTATGAGTGAAGCCCAAAGCGACCAATCTTGCCTTGTATCTCTTCGACGCCACTCCTTCGATTCTTTCCGTAACTTTGAAGTTCCATTTACAACTGACTAACCTGGCTCCAGCAGGTTCCTTGATTAGTTTCAAGGTGTTGTTATCATGAAGAGATTTCATCTCATCATTGATGGCCTTCAACTGTTCAGTCTTCTTTCGACTCCTTATAACTTCCTTATAATCTCTAGGTTCTTCATCTAGAACCTCACTTGAAGAGATTAAGACATAAGCTATAAGATCTGCATACCTAAGTCTCTGAGGTGGCTTGATGACTCTCCTCGGCCTGTCTCTTGCTAGCAGGTAGCCATTATCAGTCTCCTCATCTTCGACACCATCTTCTGCATCTTCTTCGACTTCATATGGGATACGCAATTCAGCATCAACATGCTCCACCTCAATAAGAATCTCTCATTGTTCCAGCTCTTCATCAGCATCATCAATTTTCTTGAAAGCCATCTCTGCTTCATTGAAAACTACATCTCGACTGGTGATACACCTCTTGTGACCTGGCTCTAAGCACCGTAACCTATAAGCTTTGACTCATTCAGGGTATCCCATGAACATGCATTGCCTAATGTGAGCATAGGCCATGCTGCCAAATACTCTCAGTCTGTCGAGACTAGGTGGATTTCCCGACCAAACTACTTTAGGTGTCTTCATTCCCAAGGCAGTCGAGGGACATCTATTTATCAGATAAGTTGTTGGTGAAACAACCTCTGTTCAAGACACCTTCTTCAATCTAGCACTAACCAACATGCATCTAACCCTTTCAAGGATTGTTCGATTGAATCTCTCAGCTAAACCATTTTATTGAGGAGTACTTGCTACAGTCTTATGCCTTGAAATACCTGTCGCTTGCGCGAAAATAAGGTGCTGGCACAACAGAAGAGTCGCCACCTTTCGTTATTTATCCCTCAGAGCGGGAAAGGAAACGATCGGAAAAACCTAACGAAGAAGGGTAAGACAAGGTCGTCGCAACCATTGTCTGGGTTCGGGAGTCGGTTACGCAAGAGGAAGGTATTAGCACCCCTCACGTCCGTCGTACTCGACGGGATCCACGCTTGTTGTGTTTATTTGGACGGGTTGGTTTTATCTATCTACCTATCAAGGCTGGCTTAAAAAGAAAAGAAAATGACTCGGCAAAGCGTCGCACTTTATGCCTACGTATTCTCATCAGAGAACGAGAAATCAGAGTCAACGTAGTTCGACCTACGACGAGTTATGGGGAAGGTAGCTCGCCAATACATCAGTATTGTGCCTACGTACTCTCAACAGGCATGAGAGATCAGAGCTTACGTAGTTCGGGACACTACGCATTATTTCCTGTCTTTTACAAAAGAAGTGTTTTTTATTGTGTTTGCAATTTCAATCGCACTAGAGACTATGACCTGAGAGTGAATGCGTCGCATGTCACCCAAAGGGTACCATACTAAACATCCAGACTGTGGAAAAGAAACTCTCCCACAATCCTTTCCCAGATAGCTTAAGGCTCGTAACGTACGAAAGAAATCATTCATGATTACTGTATCTTAAGCTGTTTTGAGATGAGAAGAGAACAGGCCCAACTAGGAGGGAGACTATCAAGTCCTACTGTTATCATGCCAAGGATTCATCCTATGGTTGAGGTTTGAACAGGGAACTCCTAGAAGTTGTCATGCATAGGTTTCAACCTAAAGTTCTATCATCAATTCCTTATCAAAGGAAATGAGAGTCCTAAGGGATCATGTCAATGATACACCAAACAGACAAAGCATCAGCTTAACAGTAAAATGCATGCAATGCAAGTGAGGGAGGAAATGTGTGTGGGGCTTCAGCCTCCACAAGCTCATCTCAACCTCAAGCCAGAATGAATAACAGTAATCATACTGAAAGTAAACAACATGCTATCAAGCAAACAGTAAACTGCAATCATACAGAAGAAATGAAATTAAATGCTATCAAGCAAAACAAACCACATGGGCAAGGGAGCTGGGCTCTACCGAATACCCGCAAGCAAAGCCACACAGTAACAATACAAGCAGAGGGAGCAACTCAACCTCTAGTGCAATCATGCTCCTAGATTCTACTTAGTTTAGATATGAACTTATTCTAATGCATCAAGCAAGTCAAACAAAACACATCAATACAGAGAAAAAGCAGATCAACTCCTCTCTCAACTCCAAGCTTCAGCTCTTCCAACAGCAACTCAGTCTTCAGACTTCAATCACTCTTGACAAATATCAATTTGCTTTTCTAGGTTTCAACCCTTTAACCTAAGTTTCAACTTAGTCTTCTTCTTCAAGCTTCAGCTCCTTAATCAGTTTCACCATCAGGCTTCACTATAACCACAAGTACCAAGTTGATCTCCTTCAGGACCTTCAAGTTTCAAAGTAAGTATCAACTTCCTTTGATCTTCAAGCTTCAGCTCTTCAGAATCAATCTCAATTGAATCCTCTTCCTAAGTATCAACTTAGTCTTCAAGCTCTCAAGCTCTCCTTGTTGTACCAGTCTCAACTTGGTCTTCTCTTCCTGTAAGCTTCAGCTTCTCAGAGTAATCTTCAATCACTTAGAAGTATCAACTTCATCCTTTCAACCTTTAAGCCTCAGCTCTTCATTCAGTCTTTACTGGATCTTCAGTGGGCCTTCAAGTATCAACTTGCTCTGTCTGCTCTTCAAGCTTCAGCTGGAATGGCAATCCTCAAGGAGTCATCCTCTTCTACACTCTTCAATGAAGTCTTCATCTTCAAACTCAAGCTCAACATCTCTCAAGGTATTCAAACCAGAGGAAATCACTTAACTGGATAAGCTGGGATGTTAAACTGCTTATTGACCACCAAAGGTGACCTATAAGGGTTCAACATCAAAGGAATGGTTCCCTCAAAAGTTCTACTTCCTAGGTACCATCACTTATCCCTACCAAGGAGAGAGGTGTATACCATGGAAGGACTTTGGATCATAGGGAGGAATGGAGGTGAAAGATACCATCCATGTTTAAGAAAGAACTTAACTAGGTCTAAACTCTTCCTAATCCCTAACCCTAAAACAACAACAAAACAAACAAGATTCTCAAGCTCTCAAGCTCCTCAATCAATCTCCAAGTCTTCTACCATGCTCCTCAAAGCAAAACCAAGCTCTCCAAGCCCACAAAGCAAAGCAAACAATAATACAAGCCCACAAGGGCAACACAAGCAATCATCAAATACAAAAATCATCTAAAAATAGTATACTACTATATTAAAATCTAATATAATTTCTAGGGGATCCTATATACCTACCCTTAATACCCATATATGTCCCAATATCTAACTTGACCTAGAAACCCAAAATTCTAGTGTTATTGTGGACCTATGTTAAGGATTAACCTAATTCTACACAAACTAATGTCATCTAATCCAAACTATCCTAAAATTAATCACAAAATTATGGAATAAATCCATAAGGGAGATAAAGTCCTAATCTAACTATCCTAAAAAGAATGGCCTAAAAATATGAAGGAAACTAGCTAAACAAAATTTTACAAAACCATGTATCAACATAAAAGAATTAAAAAGCTATTAAAATAGAAAATATACAAAAAATATTAAAAATGCATGAAATGCAAATATTTTGGTTTCATAATTTTCTAGACATTATCATGAAATGGGAGAAAAAATCCCCATGCAAAAACCATTAATTTCCTATTTATTATGATTTTTCAAAGATTAATGAAAAATGGAGAAAAAGAAATTAAAATATGAAATGTTTGGTGTGAATAGCAAGTATATTCAGTTCAGATTTCATATGGGCTCAAAATGGGGGTGGGGATAGTGAGGCGCGCTAGGCCCAATTAACCAGAAAAATCAATTGAAAAATCATAAAGAAAAAGAAAAGGATACGGTGCAGAAAGTAATAAAATGCAGTACAAAATCCAATGGGCCATGAATTGGGGGTGTGGTTAGCAACTGAGCCCAATCCCCCTTTTAAATGAAACGCAGCGTACAAGCTCTTCATAACTTCCCTCTACAAACGAAATCAAATCTCAGCCCGGTGCAGAAAGTAATAAAATGCAGTACAAAATCCAATGGGCCATGAATTGGGGGTGTGGTTAGCAACTGAGCCCAATCCCCCTTTTAAATGAAACGCAGCGTACAAGCTCTTCAGAACTTCCCTCTACAAACGAAATCAAATCTCAGCCGTGGGATTCAAGCCTCAGTCAATGAGTCTAACATGATCTAATGGTCACGCATTCGTCTTCTTCCTCTAGCCAAGGTCTGAACATGAAGAATCCATGGAAGCAGCTTCATAGCTCAAACTTACCCTAACTCGTATAACCTCAAATCTCCATGAAAACTTAAAATTCAAAACCCTAATCCATCCAGAATTTCATCCTGAATCTAACCATGGCCTTGAAATCAATTGAAACATCCTAAATCTTCAAACCCGATCCAAGATCAAAGATAGGCTCAGACATCAACTTCAACCATTCTTGAAATTAAATACCTCAGATTGATCACCAACTCACACCGATTGATTCTTGATATCTAATTCATTCTATAGCTCACCATAGCTCGAGTTCTTGGTCCAAACAAAAATGGTGACACCAACTGAAACCTCACCAATTGCTCTCAAACTTCTCAGAATCCATCTCCTATTGGTCTCTAACAGTTCTAACCTAACCATTCTTGCTAATTATGCCTAAATCATGGTGAAGAAGAAAAGTTACTAACCTGTTGAATCTTGATTAACAGATGGAGTAAATCTTCACTGCAAGCCTTCAAACTCTTCAGAATCAATCCTTGGATGATGATAGAGCTTCTGTTTGCAAAAGATTGGACCAAGAAAGCTTCAATCTCCAAAATCGATTATGACTTGCAACCTTGAAAATCCAAATGCTATCTCTTCAAATCTCCATGGTTTTGCTCTCAAATTGGTCTGCACAGCTTCACTATGATCAGAGGAATGTGTTTAGATTGAAAGAATGGATGGAATTGAATCAGAATGTGGATTTTGCTTTCAACTTGCAATAGAAGCAAGTGAAATGGCCAACTCTCTCTTCTCTCAAATCTTACACCAACCTTACATCTGAGCAAGTTCTATACATTATATAGAGTGGTTTAGAATCATCTAGAACCATCTGGAACCATCCAATGAGAAATTAGAATTCTCATGTCATGAGTTTATGGATTCATCTCATCTCATGCCTCACCTCATGTCATAACCCTTGCAGCTCTTGCAATTGACTTGAAATTATCCTTATATGAGATATAGGATGTGTTAAAACCCTTAACTAACTTGTACATTGAGTTTTCTTATGTTTTGCATTTGTGCCTTATTATGCAAGCAAGCAATTTCCAAAGCAGCCCCATGATCTAGGCTTCAAATCAAAATTGTGGCTGAACCATTGTTCTTAGAATGTATTTTAGAGTCAAAATGACCTATTATATTCCATGGTTTGGATGTGCAACTTGGGATTTCCAATTTCCAATTTGAACTTATTTAACTTATGCCTCCATTTTAGGTCATTTTTATCACTTTTTGCTACAAGCCTTTTCAACACCTCATGACCTCTCTACTAGCCTTAAAACATCATTCTAAGCAAGTTTGATGTTTAAGATTTTTCCATTTGAAGCTTGGAAATAGGAGATATGGCCTTATGCTTGAAATGACCTATAATGTCCAAATGACCAAAATGCCCTTGACTTGTCAAAGCCATAAGTTGAGTTCTACAAATCCTATCAAGGACTTATAGTACTCTATAGAAAGCTAAGAAGATGAGGAAAAACATTCATGTTGACCAAGAGTCCATAGGAATCATCCTTCTTGGGCAAAAGTTGGGTGCAAGTTGGGTGACTTTCAAGGACCCAGATTCACATACCTCAGATGACCTGTAACTTGTCAAAGTCATAACTTGAGCTCTACAAATCCTATCAAGGACTTCTAGTACTCAAATTAAAGCTAAGAGCAAGCTCTACAACATTCATGTTGTAGGTAAGATGATATGACAATCACATCTTGAGCTAAACTGCCTTGAAGATAGGGATCAAACTAGGGGATTTTACATTGTCAAGCCTTAGAAACCCTAGCTTAAAACTTCTCAAACCCCTCAATCATGATGATTTGGTCTAGGAATCATACTTATAGCATCTCAATGCATCAATCCATGATCACATGGCTCTTGGATTAGGTCTCAACCCTCTCCAAATCATCAGTTGACCTAGGGTTGACCCAGTCAAACCCTAATTACACCACTCATGGCTAAGTTTTCTGATTCTTGTACAATGACCTCTCTAGGCCTCATGGTGGCTTTCAAGACATCTCATAAGCTCTCTCAAAGCTTCAAATCCATCCTCATAGCCTCAGAATCATCTGAGGAGCTCCCACAACTCTCAAGTTAGGAGGCACACAACCTTGACTTCAACCAATCTCTCTGAGGATCTCTTAACTTCTCTGACAAGGATATCAATCCTTGAACACTTGAATAACCTTCTTGGCTAGCTTCAAAGTCTCATATAACCCTTGCTGGGTAATCATACCTCTTGACCTACTGCACACATATCAATGAGAAGCAGATGATCATGCTAGTGAACACAAGCTAGGTAAATAAATGTTGGTCAAATTTTGGGGTGCAACAATACCAAACTCAACACAGTAATTGTCGAACGCTTCGTTTCAGAACTTAAGGCCATTTTCAATTATCAACCTCTTAACCTTTCTGCAAGTTTGAGTTTCGACAAGAACCTTCCAACTTTTGAAATTCTCAAAAGTTTCATCCTCCGTCTTCTGGATGAATACCCATAGATTTCTGCAAAAGTCCTCAACGATGGATAGAAAATACTTTGCACCTGAGTGTGAAGGATTCCTTGCAGGCCTCCAAAGATCAGCATTAATGTAATCCAGAGATCCATGTGTTGTTTGCTCGCCTTTGTTAAACTTCACATTACAGGATTTACCAAATACACAAGATTCATAAAACTCAAACTTTTCGACTTTGTCACCTCTTAGCAGGTTCTGCTTCCCCAATTCGACCAGAACTCTTTCACTCACATGGCACAATCTCATGTGCCATAATTTTGTCTTCGACACAGGTTTCGTGGATGCAACATTTGTCGAACCACTTACAACCTCAACCTCAAGGGTATACAAGCCTTGTTTTTTCACGCCTCTTAAGACTTCCTTCGACCCCTTCATGACTCTTAGGATATTTTTTGTCCTTGAAAAACATATCCCTTCCTGTTGAATTCACCAAGAGAAATCAAATTTCTCTTCAAATCAGGTACATACCCGACTTCAGTCAATAACCTTATTGACTCATCATGGAGCTTGAATCTCACAGATCCAATACCTGCAATTTTGCAAGATTTATTGTTTCCCAGCAGCACCGATCCATCATCTTGATCCCATAGCTCCTCGAACAATTCTCTGTTTGGAGTCATGTGCCAAGTGCAGCCTGAATCTATAATCCACTCTTTTCTTGAGTCGCCACTTGAAACCACAAGAACATCAAATGAGTCAAAATTATCTTGAGCAATGGTTGCATTATCATTATCCTTACCTCCATGATCTTTCAAGCGTTCAAGGCACACCTTTCTTGTGTGACCCTCCTTCTTACAGTGATAATATTGAGTACCAGATATTTCATCACTATAAGACTTCTGCTGACTTTTATCTTTCTTCTTGTCGAACTTACCATCTTTTTGCAAGAATTTTCCCTTAAAGGCCAAACCTTCGCCCACCGTCGAAGATTTATGCTTCTTTCGTTCGTTCAAGTCCTTAAAATACAAGGCTAATCGAACTTCCTCAAAGCTTATGGACTCCCTTTTGTCGTACCTCGAAAAATACGATCCTCGCGATGGACGCGGAAAAAACGTTCGAACAGAGTCGCCATCGAACTTTATTCATTCCAAGGAAGGGATAGGAAAATATCGGTAAAACCTTTAAAAGAGATAAGAACATGGTCATCACAACCAAATTCTAGGTTTGGGAGTCGGTTACGCAAAGGGAAGGTATTAACACCCTCTACGTCCGTTGTACTCAACGGGAACCTCTTGATTCAATTCATGAGAGAAATTAGCTAAGTTTGTTTATCTTCTAAAGGATTTGCTTCTAAGGGGGGAAATGGGTGATTTTTATATTATGGTGCTCACCAAGGATTGAGGACCTTGTGCCTACATACTCCCTCGTGCAATAGGAAAGTCAGAGCATTGTAGTTCATGGAACTACGGGAGAAAAGAGAGGAGGTTAAAAGAAAAAGGTAGCTCGCTAGGATCTCACAATCCTATGCCTACGTATTATAATATATGAATGAGAAATCAGAGCGTCCGTAGTTCGGAAAACTACGGTTGGTTGGTTTGTGTTTTTAACGAACAAGAGCTTAGGTCACATTCTAACTGCTACACGTTGGCTTGTCTGCTCGCTATGGGGGCTGAAGCACTAGTTCATATGCGCGGAAGAAGGGACTAAACAATGTTCTATGCAAAAGATTTTTTGAGTTATGGATCGCACGGGGGCGAGGAATTAGTGCTTTGAGAAGCTTCAATCGCACGGGGACGAGAAAAGAGATGTTGTCGTATTGGATACTTTGCTAGAGGTGACGATTACCTGAAGCTTAAGAAAGGCTCCTCGGGCCTAAGTAATCGAGAAAGTGAGTCAAAGGCTTGACTCCCTCTCTTTTCAACCTTAATTGTGAAAGGATTTTGTTATAGTTAGAGTAAATTAATTGGATGGCGATTACTCGAAGCTTAAGAAAGGCTCATCGGACTCAAGTAATTAGGAAAGTAAGTCAAAGGCTTGACTCCCTCTCTTTTTCATCTAAGTGTTTAGGAAAATAGATTTGATTTAGTTTATTAGGTTAGAAATGCTTTTATATAAGACAATTGTTCGAGCTTAAGAAAGGCTCCTCGGGCCCAAACAATTGAGAAGAGGAACCGAAGACTCCATTCCAACTCCCTTTTCATCTTTATTGAAGTTGTCTTTAAGTATGGTTAAGTATATTAAATTAATTTTGATAAAATACTCGATGTTGATCGAGTTTTTTGAATTGGCATGCGAAATAATTAAGGTTTGAACTAGATGTTAAGGAGGTCCTAATGGTTTAGGGTAAGTTTGATGGCGAGGCAAAAGCGCTCGACTTACAAGTTGGACATGGTAAATGAATAAGCAATTAAATTGAGTTTTAATCATGTATATTAGCAAAGTGCGCTAGTCTTTTAAATGACCAACTAAAAATAATTGATCAAATAGGTCTCACTGTAAGGAAGCCCAGGAGTAAGCTTTGAATGTTAGGTATTATGATGAAAAGGTTGATGGTGATGCTTTGAAAGCAACCAACTTACAAGGGTGGAAAATGGCTCGACTTTGAATCGAGAATTATTTATTTTGAAAAGGGTTTTAAGCATTAAAGTGCAATCAAGGCAAAAGTGATAAAATTATTACATTTTGTGGGCATGGGATACATTTGTCGAATGGGGATGGAATAACATGAAAGCGAACACATAAGGCGAATCGAGTCGAATTTGTCACGATGTGCTACAAATCCAGTTTGTACATAACGACCACATAATCGAAATATTGTATGTATGAGTCATAACACGGAGAATTATTCAAATTTATATGTAGAGAATTTTTGGCATGTCAGTATTGAGTTACCGAATCCACGACTAAAATTAAATTAATAAACTAAATTTAAACGCATTAGCACTACACTATTCACAAAGATTAATGGGCCTAAAACTTGAATCAGAATCATTTTTGATAATCTTTATATGGGATGGATAAAAAGACATACTTGACTTTTATTTTACAATGGACCCAACATGATGTATATTTTAAAACAAAAACCAACAATAGTTAATACCCTGAAATCCAAATACAAGACACTTATTTAGCCCCTCTTTTAATGCCAAAGCAGACTTACATAGTGACACAAAAGAAACCGATATTTCCACAGCCTTTCCAAGTTTAACGTATAAGAAAAAGACCATAACCACGAGAACCACATCAACTCGACACCACGAGTATTTTCTATTCTAGCCATTCATAAAATTAAACAACACTTACAAGGACATAACTTTACTGCCTATATACTGCGAGCAACGACATATTAATAAACATCAGCATTTTCAGCACACCGCAACACAATCGAATTGCAACATTAACACACATGGATTTATTTTCAACAAATCGAATCGAAAACACAATCGAAAAAATATGCAACAGTAAATATCAAACAGGATAACAAGGTGAAAAGGAAATAACATAAAATCTAGGAATGTTCACAAACCATGCCAGATATACAAGTTTAATCCTATTCGAACATACGTCAATATTTGTAACAAAACTTGAAATCAAACTCACAATCGCCAACATAAATCAAAACCCAAATGGCTCAGCTCAAACCAAATCTCGCAATCAAAACACTATTATAATAAAATAAAAAAACACAACACATTGATGCTGCAAGTGATATTTGCATTCAAACAAAACAGCCTGGACACATAGCAATTGCAGCCACTATTCATATATTCATTACCCCTGCGGTTGAACAAATATGCAGATCTGAAGGCGCAAACTCGCAATATCGACAAAACATTGATTACAAACCAAACTTGCAATTTTACCAAGTTGCAACTATCGTAAACCGAAATAATGGATCAGGTTGGTGAAGCAAATTTAAATCGAACTGTTATCAAGATGAATAATCATCAAGAATTGATCTCAACATCAATACATTAGTCCCTTAACAACATAGATGCAGTATGAAGAACCACTTTAAACAAAAAAATGCCTAAAATTCAGAACAGGACTTGTGAGAAAAGCCAAAACACATCGCTCAAACATAAGAAATAAAACCGCAATAATATTCACGCCATGAAATAAAAACATTAAATATGATTTAAACAAAATCTATCAAATCGATCTGAAGATTACCGATGCGTGAGTTGTTGTTGTTTTGCTTTGTTGTTGTTGACGTTGTATTAATGTTGCAATGTTGTTGTAAATTGAAGCATAAACTATAACATAATCGAAATATCGACAATCGCAGCCATGTTTGAAAATTGTTGTCGTCACCCGTCACCATTTGCGATGCCGGAACTGATGTCATTGTTAATGAAACATTGTTGTGGCTTGCTGAAATGTGACGAAGACGGTGAGGGTTTTTGTGATGTGTGATCGGTGGTCTTTACACGTTATTTTACCGTTTGTTTCAGTTAATCAATTGTTATGTCTTATCACATTTTATTTATTTTTATTACATTTTACGCGTCGATTTGGTATTTTCACTGTTTCTAGGTTCAGGTAAACAACAAAGGAGAAGCAGAGCGAAAACCGGGGAAAATGGAAAGAATTCAGAATAGTTTTGAAATAAAAACATCAAATATGATTTAAACAAAATCTATCAAATCTCATACTTTGTTGAAGGCATCTTCTCCATGCTCACCGCACCAATTTGTTGTGAATATGATGCCTTGAAACAACATATAAACAGTTTCTTTATGATCAAGAAACACATAAGGGTTAGGGCTAACGGAAAAATAACCAAGAAGAACAAGAAGAAACAACAAGGATTGGTTATAAACTGTTATTCTTTTCTTTCTCTATCAAACAAGATTACAAGTATACCAGAATAATCTCTCTCTCTTAAATTATGATTTTATCTTCTTATTTTTCTTATGCAAGTTGAGAGACTTAGCATGCTATTTATAAGAAAACTAACACACTAACTTAATGGACTTTTTTAACAATTATCTATTACAAACTAACTTAAACAATTGAGCTTACAAGCAAGACTCAATTCAATATGCTAACAAACTTAGCAATATTGACTAATGCATGTTAGAAACTTCGACTACAACACGCATTATTCTGACAATAGCATGTGAACAGACTTCGATCTCATGCTTAATTCCTGTCGAACCGAAACCTACCATTCGATCATATTAGAGTTCGATCCAATATCTCAAAATTAAATTAATTTATTGATTTTTATTTTTGTTTTTTATAAGTTTTGGTGTCTCACTTTATTTTAATGTAAATTTTGTTGACGTGACCATATTTAGATAATTAAATTTAATATTCATATCATAAATTGATTGAGAGATGTTATCAAAATTAACTCTAAAATAAGTTGATTATAAAATTAACTCTAAAATAAGTTGGTTAAAATAAATTATATATACATATACAAGAGTAAGTATTTTTAACTTACTCTAAATCATAACCTTTGAATTGAATTTATTTAATAGTTAAATTAGCATTTTACTTAATTAACCATTAGATTATATTCAATTTAAAGACTATGATTTGAAATAAGTTAAAAAAATTTACTCTTGAAGTAAGTCGATCCTTAAGTCGATCCTTATATATATTATGATTAATATATCCTTTCAAAGACTATATATATTATGATTAAGTTTTTTTAACTCTTTGAAATCATAGTCTTTTTAACTTATAAGTTAAATCTCTTTGAAATAGTTAAAAGAGATTTGAAGTAACTCTTTGAAAGACTATATATATTATGATTTGAAATAAGTTTTTTTAATTTGTATAAGGATCGACTCACTTTAAGAGTAAGTTTTTTTAACTTATTTCAAATTATATTCTTTGAATTGAATATAATTTAATAGTTAATTAAGTAAAATGCTAATTTAACTATTAAATAAATTCAATTCAAAAGTTATGATTTAGAGTATGTTAAAAATACTTAATCTTGTAATAAGTTAAAAAATTAATATATATGTATATATAATTTATTTTAATCAACTTATTTTAGAGTTAATTTTATAATCAACTTATTTTAGAGTTAATTTTAATAACATCTCTCAATCAATTTATGATATGAATATTAAATTTGATTATCTAAACATGGTCACGTCAACAAAGTTTACTTTAAAATAAAATGAGAGACCAAAACTTATAAAAAACAAAAGTAAAAATCAATAAATCAATTTAATTTTTATAAAAATATTTATAAGAAAATCAAAATTATATTTAAATCGTTTATAAGTTTAATATCACTAACACTTTATCTTGTAAAGAGTTTTATAATAGTCAAATGATTATTAGTATTTTTTAAATAATATATTATTCTCTCGTTGTAAAATAAATATTATATTTATTAAAATTATTTATTTTAAAATAAGTGTTACTTCTAGTTTGTCATGTATTTTTAAATTTAATCTCTTAATTATATTCTTAATTAATACTCATACTTTACTATCTTTTTATATTTGTATTAATCATAGTTAAAATACTTTATCATATTTTTTTAATTTATATAAAAGGGTCTACTAAAATACTTATTTTAGGATAGAAGTATTATGTAAATTGGAGTGGTCTTTATATAAAATATGGGTAATGTTAACTTGTGCTCCAAAGACACATATTAAAAAAATATATAAATAAAAAATTTGTATCGAGAAAAACAATAAACTCATTAATTATAATCTTTTATTAATGTTAATACACAATTTCTAATAAATTTTTACTATATTTATCTCTTAACTTGTGCCCTTGGCCACAAGTTAGCATTACCCATAAAATATATATAAATATATATATATATATATATATATATATATATATATAAATATATATATATATATATATATATATATATATATATATATATATATATATATATATATATATATATATATATATATATATATATATATATATATATATATATATATATATATATATATATATATATATATATATATATATATATATATATATATATATATATATATATATATATATATATATATATATATATATATATATAAAAGAATGGAGTCCTAGTACATGGTTTATTGAGGCAGTAGTTTATCCCCACTGATTGCGTAATCCTTTCCCGTAAAACCCTGTTTACGGTCAAAATATAATAGACGTAGTAGTGTATGGTGCCATTTCCAATAATAAAATGGAAATTTATGCCATAAGTCGGCATTCTCAAATTCCAATTCTCTTTATCCCTTAAAAAAAAAAAGACTCAGTTTCCAGTGTTGGTTGGTTCTACCAAAACATTTTTTTGTCCTTCCTATGGTACCCGTGGTAACTTCGCAAAACCACTTCAGTTTTTACTTCTTAGAATTTAATTTCTATACTGTAAAATATTTCCATACATACATTAAATATCAAAGTATTTTGTAACTATTTGTTTACGTTATTTTTTTAAATAATTGTACGAATATCTTTAATCTGGTTTAATGAGGTGAACATATAGTAAATATTTTTTAAAGTCGGCTTATTATTTTTGTACTCACTATTATAAAACTGCTTTACTTTTACTCAGTATAGTAAAACAAGCATTATTTGAATTTTTTCATTTAACAAACCTCATTATGATGAGCTTTAAATTAATGGTTGTTAGAAAAAAACTATAAAAATCATTCGGTCAAAATACTTTCAGCCAGAAACATTTTCCATCAATGAATATTTACATACAACTAGTACCGTACTTCATTGGTTAATTTTTTATTTGAATTTCAACTGAATAAGCAAATACAGAAAACTAATCTTATTGCATTGCAATGAGAAAAAAAGGCAAGCATCTCCAAACGAAACTAAACGGTTACACGTGCAGCAAAAAATGCTCACACGCTCAACAAAAAAGCGCGTACTCAAACGCGCTGCATAACCACACCAATGTTACGAAAGGCACGGTCAACAACGTTGGTTGACTACAGTGTTTTAATGCACTAACGTTGTTTCCTTGCTTGTTTGCACTTCTCTATAATAAATCACCGCGCCGCCCCAACGCCGAGAGAGCGTGACAGTGGGTCCCACCAAAAACATTAATAATTGCGTGACACAGGGCCGCCCCTATCCACGCTGCTTCTTTATAAACATAACACGTGTTTCTAAAATAAACATTTGCCGAGGAGGCGGCGTTTCATATTTAACGGTGGTTAAGTGTAACGTTACTTTTTAAGGGAGAATGTTATGACGGCGTTTGAAAATGATTATTGCGGAGATATTTGTCGGTATTCTCCGCCTCTTCGCCGCGTGAGATGCATTAGGATTATGAGAAATTGATCATACTGCGAGGAAATTTGTTTGGATTTGTCTGATGGATCGGACGGTTGAAAATCGAGATGGCTTAAGAGGATGACACGTGTGTTTGGATCCCTGGCGAGAGACACGCACAGGAATATGGCACCATCTTTAGCCAGAAATGTCATCATCTATATTGCCGTCCTTTTTTTCCTTCCTTTTTCACTTTCACACCGTTGAAATTCTTTTTCCCGTAACAACCTTTTTTTAATATATATAAATGTTTATTTTATTTTTGTTCTAGAAACAAAAAACTAGTGAAGATTCATAAATTGTCGAAATGACTATAAACGAAAATAAATCCTATTGAATAAAAATAAAATTTATATAATATTTGTTGTCTTTAATAAAATAAATATTTATATACTTCATACTTTTATATTCCTTTTAATGATCTTTTTTTAATATAAGACTATTTTATTTTTATAATTTTTATATTCTTTTTAACAATCAAATCTTATTTTTAATATAAGACTACTTTATTTTATATTTTTTCTTTTATATAAAATTATTTTAAATATTTTATTGGAGTGGTGTAATTGATGTGTACCATTAGATAATAAAATCAAGGTTTAAATAGTTTGTTGGTCTATGTAAGTTAGCGAGTTTTTAAGTTTAGTCTCCGTAATTTTTTTTTGTCTGAGTTCTTATATCACATTATTTGCGTGTAGTATAGTTCATAAATCTAAAATTTGCAGGTTTCCTATAGATTTTCTTTTAATTTCTCTATTGGATTTTGACTTTAGGGACTAAAATGCATGCAATAAGTGAAATATATGGACACAGACAAAAAATAAATAAGTTACAGGGACTATACTTAAAAACTCGCTAACTTACAGGGACAAAAAATGTATTTAAGTTTAAAATCAATATCACAATATGACACATATTCTTTGAGAAGTTGTTCAAAAACAATATTCTGAAATTTTTGAATCAAACATGATCACATTTAGGCTAACTAACATTTTAAGGATTGTCGTAAGATAAAGTCAACATATTCTTTGAAACTTTTTCTCTTGAATAATTATCATAAAAAAAGATTTTATGGTTTATAAATTTTAGAAGATTACCATAAAGTCTAACATTTTTCCTCCCGTTCTGGAAGACTCTCATGAACGTGTCATGTTTTGAATTTATCATGGTTTGAATTTATCACCTTGATGGGTTATCCTGTGTCTGCAACAATGCAACGTCTGAATGAAGAACGTCCCATAGAAGGCGTTCGACTCGCCTTGATGACTACGCAAGAAACTCTCAACAAAATCCTCTTTATGAAATATATCACCATGTTTGTAGAAGCAACTTCCTTCGTCCCTGGCATGGCTCCCTTTGTGCATCGACGATTTGGTTTGTCGTGGTTTTAAAATCCATCTCATGGTGCTTCCTAAAAAACGACAGTAAGGTCAAATTCTATATAGAGAGCGTTTCTAACTCCCACCATGTTATCGTTTCGAATTGAGATTGGAAACACAAGCTATGGGTTTATGAATTACCTGCTCAACTTGGTGGTCCGACAATTTGGTTTGAGCCAACTGCTACCAAATTCCTTGGTGCGACATTCCTCTAACATTATATGGGCTGGTCAACGGTTAAACCTGACAGGCCACAAGAACTGCCTCAAGTTTGCTAGGTCGACTCAACGCCTTGAGTTACCTATTTTTTCTTTTCAACCATCCTTCTTTACAACAGAGGGTTTTAGTATATGGTAGTCAGAGTACCAAAACCATCAAGGGACTTCACCAGCAAGGGCAGTTGGTGCCACATAGGACACCTCAAGGAAGGTACCTTCTTTGCTCTTCTTCTGCATTTTATTAATTGCCAATAGCTAATCATCTATGCTTATTCCCCATGGTCGAAAAAGGGAACCAGTTACTGCACCGACCTCGACTAGGCTGGCAAAGAAACAGAAAACCCTGAATCTCCAAGTACCACACGTTTTTGGTGATTCTTTACACTTGTCTTCTTTCGTCAACTTACCCTGTTTTTTGTTAGGTTCTTGAAAAGGTGTTGACTCCTGAAGGTGGCGCGTCGGGTGAAAGCACCCAATCTCAAGTCTTTCCTTCTGAAACATCAAACTCTCCTCCTGCTACCCTAATGGCCAAGAAGAAAAGAGTTCCTACAAAAAAGACACCCTCTAAAGCGGTCACTTCGACCGTGAAACTTGTTGTTCCTGATAATCTGGCTGAAGTTTTTCAGTCTGTCGCCACTGAAATCCCTCCTTCGAAACATCCTGCTGAGGTATTTATCATCTTTTCCTTTCGGTCCACATATTACCTAGGTGTTTTCTTACTTAAACTTCCTTCTGCAAGATACCGTTGTCGACTCAACCGTTATTGTAAATGCTGATAATGCCATGACTACCGTTGGAAATCCACCTGAGACGACGCCCCTTTTTAGCCCTTATAAGGTCGATGAATTCCAAGGGGCTTCGACAGAAGAAGACCCTGCGGCGAAAACGCCTCCTATTGACAACGCCAATAATGAGGCTAGTAAGGATGGTACAGTCACCAGCGGTAAAGAAAACTCCTTGATTATCCCAACTGCTACCAAAGGCACTCCGAATCCCCTAGGTTCTGCTAAAGGTGGCCCCTCTATCGAAAGAATGTTTACTCCAGAAGGAGATTCTGGCTATGAAGCAATCAAATCCAGCAGATACTTTGAAGGCCCTGCTTAAGCTTTGTAAGTCGTCTGTGGATGCAACCCATGTTGGTTCGACGACCCCTCTTGACCCAGAAATGGATGATTCTTTTGCCCTCAAACTCCAACAAATGAGGATGTACCTCTTCGATGATGATTTTCTGGACGCCGTCATAGAGGAGTCAGTTGTAGCCTATGATGTCTTCAAAATACTGAACGAACTTTCCCAGTTTAGAGTGCCTGCTCCTATGGCCAAATATTTCATTGAATTCACGGCTTTCTTCACCCAGCAGATATTTGACTATCAGGCCCAGATGGCTGAGCTTGCAAGAAAGGTTGCTGAGGTCGAAAAGCAGAAAGCCTTCTTGGACTCTGACAAACCTCTACCCGCTTAAGAGGTCATCATCCAAGAAGTGTCTCAAGGGATTGCTCATGTTGAAACGACCCTTGCGCTGAAAGGTACTATTGACAAGATGCGGCAGAAGAAATTTCTCCTGGAAAGTAAAGTGGCTCATGAGAAAAACCTTTTTGAAGACTTTAAATCAAAATTCCCAGCATAACTGTATTTTATAGTTATTTGAACTTTTGTAACTCTGCTCTAGAGCTTTTTGTAAACTGTCTTGGCCTTCTACCCACGTGGGCCAATTTATTAATGAAAAGTTATTTATGGATTTGAACCTCATGTAACATAGGCTTATATTTTTTTCAAATATTTCTCATTTTCTCTTATAATTCGTTGATCCATGCCTATCTCCTGAATCTCGTATGTGTTGTTACTAAACGCTTGGATTACTTGGAATTCCTCCCAACTTGGTAACCATTTTTCTAACGTTCGATCCCTTCGATCCCCAAGCAACACTGCGTTCCACACATAATCATTGACTGCAAAGGTCTTCTTTCTGACCTTCTTATTATATGCTCTGGCCATCTGTACTTTTTGGCGTAATAGCCTACCTAGCGATGTCATCCTTTCTTCGTCCAAGTCCACAGTTTCGTCTAGCATTATGCTCTAGTATTGCTCCAACGGGATGTCATGCTGACGTTGCACCCTAATTAACTGTAAATAAATCTCGGTTGGCAAAACAGTGTCATGACCGAACATCAAATGAAACAGAGTCAAATTGGTTGAATCCTTAGGGGATGTTCGAAAAGCCCATAAAGTTTGATCTAAAGTCTTGTGCCAATTCTTGGGTTTCTTAGCAACGTGTTTTTTGATGAGTCCGATTACTACTTTGTTGGCGGCTTCGACTTGATCGTTTGCCTGAGCATAATATGATGTTTAATTGACCAACTTAAAACCTGTCTCTGCCGCAAACTCTTGCTTTTTATGGCCAACAAATACGGAACCTTGGTCCGTAGTGATGGTTTCAGGGATCTCGAATCTATACAAAATATGGTTTTGGATAAATTCGATCACACTCTCCTGGTCTATTTTTACCCGAGGTACAACCTCTATCCACTTTGTGAAATAGCCTATACCCACAAGGATGAATTTTTGTTGTTTCGATGAGGCTAGTCGAATTTCATCTATGATATCCAACACCCATCCACGAAAGGGCAATGGCTTAACGATTGTGTGTAATTCGCTGGCTGGTACGTGCTGGACGTTCACATGTCTTTGACAATCCTGGAACTCCTCTGCAAAGTCTATGCAATGCATGACCAATATACACCTTGTCGAAACAACAACCATTTCATTTTATGGCCAGCTTGGTGAGCCCCGCATGTCCCACTATGGACTTCCGAAATTGCTAGGTACGCATCTGTGTCTCCTAGACATTTAAGCAACACCCCTTCTGGCGTCTTTTTCAGCAACTCATTTCCCATTAGGATGTAACTTAAAGCTCTGTACTTAATCTTCCTATCAGTACTTCCCACCGAATTTTCCAAATACTCGACGATTGGCCTTCTCCAATGTGACGGTGATAGATTGCTGATAGCGAAGATCTCACAGTTTCCCAAACTTTAAACTAAGCTCTTTGTCGGGACACTTTTCCCCCAACTTCTGATAAGCCTGATGATGGTAGTACGTTCAACATCATATTTTCCTTAATTTCGATATAATCTCTCAGCTTCCCTTTCGACACTTTATACTCATAAGCAATTTATGCTAAAATCATTTGCCTCTTGATTTTCTATTCTGGGCACATGCGTAATGCTGACAACCTCGAAGCGTTCCAAGAGTCGCTTTGCCATCGTGAAGTACACCATAAGGTGTTTGTCACGGTGAGAATTGGATGTCAAATTATTAATTAATTTGAATCTTAATTCATTTAGTTCACCATCGGTCTTTTATTTTTCCAAAGGAAGGGAAAAAGATCGAATTACCCACAATGCAATGCAAATGCAAAAGCTAGAGAGTTTAGGTTCGGGGGTTGGTTAAACGTAGGGAATGTGTTAGCATCCTAAGTTTTTGTAGTACTCTACAGGAACCTCTTGTTTTAATGTTGTTTATTGATATGGGTTATCTGCTTAAGGGTGAAAGACCTAGTGGTTTATTTCTAAGTATACTCGCCAAGACGTTGCATCTTGTGCCTACATATCCTGACGGGAATAGAATCAGAGTATTTGTAGTTCCCCTAAAGGGTTTGAGGAACCGTTGACTGTTGGTCAAAGTTCCAAAGGGAAAGGGCTTATTGATTGATTGATTCTAGGAGAAAAGACGAGCCGTCGTCTCGAGGGAGAACACTCGACTTAACCACCACAACTTGTAGGAGATGGTCTTTGCATTGTATTGAGAGAAAGGCTCAAACACTCGGATTTTTAACGAGTATGCCACTATCTCTCTCAAGCGGAAAAGATCTACATCACTCGATTGCATTATGGGGCAGGAGATTTATTTCTCGACTGTCAAGATGACTAACATCTTATTCTCTAATAGGGAGAATAGTTTGATTGAGTTGAATAGTTTATCTATGTTGTAAAAAAGGAAAAGGTCCTCCTTATGGGGTAGGGACTAAACTTAAGTCGATTAACTTGAAAAGATCAATGATCGAGTGGGGAAAACGGTGCAAGACGAGATGCAATACACACAAGTGTTAAGTCATGCGTATGTTCTTCCTTTGGACATGATGCGATGCGATAAAATAAGTGACGATAAAGTAAAGAGCAACAGATAAATAAATCCACACAATAGATAAATGTGGTTAAACCAAGACAAGTGCGGGAGTCGTGCATATTTGAATTGAGTCGGAGCGAGGGATAGAAAGAGAGCGCGTGTTGATTAGGTTCTACGCAAATTGTTTTTAAGAAAAAAAGGTTGAATTTTTAGTGAAATAAAATTATAAATTAATTAAGTTTGGGGTAAACATATTTTTAAATAAATAATGATTATTATAAAAAAAAGGGTCCTTCTTTTTAGGTAGATTTATTAAATGGAAGTTATATTAAATTAAAAAGGCATAGATTTCTATTATTGAAAAAAAGTTTGTTATTATAAAAATTACTTATTTAAATTAGAAAAACGGGGCTTTTATTAATATGAACAAAAATATACATGATATTTAAATTAAAAAGTTGATGAAATAAATAAAATATTAAATAAGTAGATTAATGAAATAAATTAATTTTTAAAAAGATTATTAATTAAATAGATTGATTAATTAATAAAGAACTAATTAAAAAAAGAGCTATTAGTTATTTTTTTAAAAAGGGGCTGACTTAAAAGAGAGTAATTAATTGTTGATTAAGTAATTAAATAAAAAGTGAATAATTAGTTAAGTTAAATGGCAGATTAAGGTTTAATGAGTAGTTAATTAGAAGTTAAGTGGGAGGTTAATGGCGTGTGATTGGGTGTGGTGCACAGGCATGGGGTGTATTAGTAGGGAGCAGTGTGTACGAATTGATTAGATTCTGATGATGATGGACGGTTGTGATGGCGGTGGTTCAGGGTAACTACCGTGGGTGCGCATACATGATACAACATATAAAAACAAATCAATCAGAAAAAAAACCTGAATCACTCTACTCTCCCCCCTTTCCGCCGCTACTCTCTCTTCCTGCTTCTCTCCCTCTTCTTTCGATCTCCAACGTCGCCTCCCTCATCTTCTTCCATTTTCTTCTCGCTTTCGATTCGTCTTCTTATCCTACTTTTTTTGATTTCATGCTTAAACAAACAACAATAAATTAACGTTAGCCAAAAGAAAGGAAATCTCACGGTTTTTTGTAATGGATTTCGCAGGTTTTCGAAGGTAGTTGTCCAAGGTGGTTCCGGAAACGGTGCAAAGGTTTGAGATGATGATTCGTGGTGGAAGATGATCTCCGGCGAAGATCTTTGCGACGGATGGCGATTCCCGACAAAGTGTAAATGGTTGAGGTTCGAGACGGTTTCGACGGTGAAAAAGATGAGTTTTCCCCTTTCGATTTCTTAGAGTTCGACTTGGGATTTCTGTGGGGCTTTCGATTTGGTATGGTTTTTTTGAATCTGGATTTTTGAATTTTCCATTGTGCATCTTCCCCCCGCTCTCATATCAAAACTTCTTCTTTTTATATGCCCTTCAAAGTTTCTATTTATGACAGATTTTTGCTTGATGACCTTCAATGATGTTTTGATTGTGTCGGTTCTGTTAATTACTGATTTTTGAATACCCTTTGACAGGATTTCCTTTTTTTGGAAGAGACATGTCCGCGACATGTCGGGATACCGTTTTGGCAAGTTTTTGAATTGGTTTTTTGACGATTGAGGCTTGCCGTTAATTGTGTTATTGCTGCTGCAAGTTGTGGAAACTTCCGTGTTTAGCATTGCAATGAATTCTTTCCTTCCATTTCAACACGTTTGAAGATAATTTTGGAAAGAACTGAGAACTTACCACTATTTGAAATTGCTTTTGGATCATTTGGAACCTTTTTGATGAATTTTTGGATTTTGTTTCTGAACCGTATTAACATTTCTTCTTCTTCTTTCAGGAAACCTCTTTAGTTTTAGATATTGCCTATCTTATGCCGTCGAGAAAGAGTTTTCGTATCCGGTGATGATGACATAATAGTCTGAACCAAGAGGGCTTGAAATCATTGTTGTTGCTTCTGATTTGTTTGGTGTCTTATGATGCTTCTGAGTTATGTTGAAGGTTGTCCGAAAATTGTTTTGTCCGATATTGGAAGATGGTAGTGAGTGCTCCATTGCCCTTCCTTGCCCAATGATGATTTCAAAATATGAGGGCTTACAAATATAATTTTTGTACTTGAACTATTGGAATTCTTGTTGGCTTTTAAGAAAGGCAGGATTTGGAGGTTGGCGGTTGTCGTCCTAAGACCGACGCTGCCCTTCCCCTGCTTGGTTGCTTGCGAACCCGATGATGATTTCAAATCTGAGGGCGCCATACCTCTTTTTAATTAAACTGAAACGATATTTGAATGGTTAAGTTCAATCAAAAATGCTGATATATGTCTTTTTTTCTTTCATGTAGGATGATAACGAAACATATTCTGCGGCAGCAGTAACAATGGAGGTTCTTGAAGTTCTTGTATGAATTGTTGAAGTTCAAGGCTCTTCTAATAAAGATTGTAACAAATTAATGTGAATTGCTTAGCCTTAGGTTTACATTTGTAATCTTGGAGTATGAGTACATTTGAATTTGGAAAGGCTTGATGTTGTAATTTCTGAAGTTCCAAATTGTAATGCCTTGTATTGTAATGTCTTGTATGTTTGTAAATAAATTTTGAAAGAAAATCTTGAGTTGGCATATCATAATAGCAAATACTCCTGCTGCTGTTTTGTCAAATTGTAATCTCGTATTAACGCATGTACTAAATCCAATGGGTAAACATATAATTTGCAATATGTGTAACTTGCAACATATTTGTCATAAAGTTCACAAATCTAAAATAAAAGCCCCAAGTGGATCTTGACCTTTCACTAGATGGCTTGATTTGCTTTGGAAAGATCTTGAGTTAAGGCTCTTTTAAAGTTAAAGGACAATATGAAATAGCCAGATAGCCTTGCATTTGGAGAAAAGAAACGATGGGCCTTGAATTGATGAGTTCCTATTCAAAAAAAACCTTAAATGGTGCAAAGAAACTCCCAGTCTTATATTACCTTATCTCTTTGATCTTGCAAATTGAATGGCAAATTCCTTGACGTCATAAGAAAACCATAAGCCGACAAATAAATAAGTTTAAAGCACAACTGAACTTCAAACCCAAATCCAAGCTATCTCCTTAGGCAAATCTATTTCCAAAATAAGCTTTTCTTGCCCTGATGAAGTAATGACTCGAGAAGAAACAGAGACCCAAGTCCAAGTATTCTATGCTGAGGTAGTGGTGAAGTATTAACCATGCGCTATAGTATATGAATCTTAAACCACCCTTGGCTCATAAGAAAACTAATTTGATTATGACTTTAATGAGATATAGCCAGAAAGTCCATCCAAGTTGTCTTAAAAATATTGATCCAAGAGTGACCCAAGAAGGAAGAATTCGTGAGAATGAGCATTATCTCTATTTGAAAATTAACATCCCTACGCAAACCTGCACAAACTGGTTAGTGATAATAAACATACATATAAAAGTAAAATAAAACAAGCAAGAAAATAAGCACAAGGGGGTGGGATCTTAAGGTCAAAAATTAAGGTGTGACAGTGTTCTTTGATGCATTTATACTCTCTTGTGATCTGTTTAATCACCAGTTCAGAGTCACGTCTTATTTTAACTCTCTTAACACCCAGATCTTTAAGAACTTTGAGGCCAGTGATTAAGGCTTCATATTCTGCCTCATTATTGGAACATTTTCCGTCGACCCTACACTTGAGTTTAGTAGGAATTCCACGCGGGGATATTATTAAGATCCCAATACCTGTTCCATTCTTATGACTTAACCCATCGAAGTATAACTTCCAAGGATCAATGTCGACCATCAACAACGACGATTCGACCACCACGTGGTCGACAATAAAGTCTGCCACTATTTGACCTTTCATTACCCTTAGAGGGACATACGTCAAAGCGAATTCAGTTAACGCTAGTGCCCATTTCCCAATTCGACTATGCAGAATGGGTTTAGACAACATATGCTTAATAACATCAAAATTCAACAAAACATAAACCTTAAATAGTTTAATATATTGTTTTAATTTCATACATGAGAAGTACAAGCATAGGCACAACTTTCGATCATAGTGTACCTAGTTTTAGCATCTATTAACATTCGACTAAGGTAATAAATGGGTCTTTCGATGCCACAATCATCCTCTTGTGCTAACATGCTTTCTATGGTTGTGTCTAACACATCAACATACAACTTCATGCTCTTATTTATACTAGGTGGCAATAAAATGGGAGGCCTTATAAGGTAATCTTTAATGGTGTCGAAAGCCTCTAGCTGCTCCTTTCTCCAATGAAAATGACTTTCTTTCTTGGCCTTGAGTAATGACGAGAACACCTTCGTCTTGCCACTTACATTTGATATAAACATTCTCAAGAAGTTTATCTTCCCCAACAAAGACTGGAGTTGTTTCTTCGTCGAAGGAGACTTGAGATCCAAAATTGCCTTGGTTTTGTTTTGATTGATCTCGATGCCTTTTTTGTGGACTACGATCCCAGGAAGTCTCCTGCACGTACACAAAAAGCACATTTTAGTAGATTCATTTTTAATCCATATTTTCTCATTCTCTCAAATGAACGTCGAAGGTGTTCTAAGTGACCGTTCTCCGATGAGGATTTTATGACAATGTCATAAATGTACATCTGTATAAATTTCTCAATAAAATCATGAAATATAGCATTCACGACTCTTTGATAAGTTGCTCCGACATTTTTTAAACCAAATGGAGTTATAACCCATTCGTATGTTCCCAAGGCCCCGGGGCACCTGAACACTGTTTTGGGAACATCATCTTCAGCTATGAGGATTTGGTGGAGTACCCATCGAGCATACTCAAACATTTGAAACCCGCGGCCGAACCGACCAACATTTCTACCACAAGCATTGAATACTCATCTTTGAGGGTAGCATTGTTCAGGTCCCTAGAATCTATACAGACTTACAGAGTCCCATTCTTCTTGATAACATGAACTATGTTCGCTATCCATTCGACGTACCTTACAGTTTTGATGAACAGGCTTTTGAGCAGTCTCTTGATCTCCTGCTTGATCTTTAGAGTGATTTCTGGAGCGAATCGTCATGGCTACTATTTTACTGGCTTTTTTCCTGGCTAGATTGGTAGTCAATGTTCCACTACACTCCGAATCAAACTAGGCATTTCTCCATAATCCCAGACAAAGTAATCTTTGTATTCTTTCAATAACTCAATTAGCTTGGCTTTCATATTTGACCCAATCTTAGCACTTACGTACATAGGTCTTTTTGTTGCCTCATCTCCTAAGTCAATCTCTTCGAGTGGGTCTTGCACCTGCATTCTTTGCAGCTCAATGGATGGGTTTTTCTCAAACCCTAAAGGCTCATTGTCATAGATTCAATCAAGCCTCCGGCTTTCTGAAGCTGTTGTCTGACCTTGTCGGCCACTTGACTGTGCATTGCTATCGGTCTCACCAGCTATGTTTTGTCGTTTTTTTGCTTCCAATACCGACTTTCATTTGTTTTCAGCCAAATAGGCCGAAATTCGAGTCAAGCTCTCTGACTCAATAGTCATTTTCATCAAATGTTGGTCACCCTGTGGGTGGAAGTCCTTTTGTAGGCTCCATTGTTTCGTCAGTAACATCCCAAATGAATCCATAATCAGGATCCAAATTTAGGATGTGACCCGTGTCGATAGAAGTATAATCGTCACAAGGTGCCACATTTGCTAGGTGCTGGTCGAAAGATTTCTTCGTACCTTTTGCTTCATCGATCTTATAATAGCTCTGTTCGACTTCGATATTTTCGACGATGCCATCTTTACTCCAAATGCTTAATCTCTGATATAGAGTTGAGGTACTGCCCCTATCCCATAAATCCACTATCGACCCAACAATAGGTTGAAATTGGCCTTTGAGTTTATGACCATGAAGAGTGCTGACTGGATAGTTGTACCTACAACTAAATCAACTTAGACAACCCCAAGAATGTTGCTAGTTTTTCCTTCATAATTAGATAAAACTATGTTATGTTGTCAGAGATCAGCTTCAGTCTTCCCAATCTTCTTGAACAACGTATGAGGCATTAAATTGACAGCTGCCCCTCCGTCTACAAACACTTTATTGACTGCCACTCCGTCAACCTTTTCTTTTATGAACAACGACTTTAAATGGTACATCATTCCAAGACAAGGTCGTTCAAACATCGTCGCCCGTTCATCCACCATGCCATTGTTCATCACATAGTAACATAGTGGCTTGTCTCCTGTAGCCTCGCCTGGCACGAAATCTTCTTCTGTTTCAGAGACTTTCGACACCGTATCATATTTCGCCGGAAGTATCAACATGATGCCGCATTTTACAATGAAATCCTCACTTGACTTGTCATCATTGGTGTCGCCGTACTTGTCCTCGTCGAAATCGCCTTCTGGTAACGGGGTATACTCTTCATCTAACTGGGGAATATACTCTGGTTCTTCTTCATCTGACTGGGGAGTGTACTTTGGCTCTTTCTTGTTCTCAACTCCAGATGTGTACTTCGAGCTCTGGGTTGACACCACCCTTTTCTCTCCTGAAGCTTCCACAGTCACTGTCGTAGTCTGATTTCTCACGATTTTCTCCTTCTCGACCCACCTTGCCTTTGGATATTGCCTTTTTAGTCCAGAGGTTCCGACAGGCTTCAATTGTGACGCCAAGCCTCTTTGGCAGCCTTTTTATTTCGCTGATATCAGATCCATTGGATCCTTGTCATAGGATTCTTCCCTTTGTAATTAGGGGAAACCACATATCCCATGGGTTCAGCCCTCTTGTCGGAGACCTTTACCTCCTTTTCTAGCTCTAACACTTTCCATTTCAGCCTCTTGCTCCCCTTCTGGCTCACGGGTGCCACCCACTTATCCCGTGGAGTGTCTGATGGCGGCACAAAAGTCTTGAGTCGCGCTTGCTAGAACAGCTTCTTGTACTCTTCATTTCGTCGAGGAGCACCGTTCTGTCGAACACAAACCTTGGGACTGGTGGCTTACTGTCTTGCAGTGCCATTTTCCTATCCACTTCGTACTTCTCAGCAGCCTTTTCATCAAAGTCGGTGTTGCATCTTGGGCATAACATAGCCTTCGACCCGCTCACCCTACATTTCTCTTGGAAATCTGTCAGACTTTCACCAGCTTGAGGGTAAACTGTCTTGAGTTTCTCCTCAGACTTCATGTCGGGACCATTAGTAGTCTCGACCATCATAAATTCAAAAGCTTCGATTGTTAAGTGCTTGTTAAGACCTTCAGTAGCCTCAACCATAATGCAATCATACAACTCAGTATATAAAGCTTCTTCGACCTTCAGAGGATCTGTGTCCACCTGCATCTTTGGCCTTTTGCCAAATTGAAGTCGGCCTTCCTTCAAAGCTTTCTGCACCAAATCCCTGAAAAGAAAACATTGAGATGTCTTATGACCAAGGAAATTATGAAATTTACAAAATTCCTTTTTCTTCTTTTATTCTAAAGGGTTTTTTTTGCCCCAGGAGGGACAATAATCTGACCATCTTTAACTAATAAATCACATATTTTGTCGCACTTAGATACATCAAAAGTATATGTTTTCGCAACGTATTTATCTGTTTTTTCAGTTTCGACAGGATTTTTTTCATTTGATGGTTTTAATAATTTACACGTGTACGGAGGCCCTGGCTTCAGTTTAGCCACGTTAACCTTGCTTTCGCCGACGAGTTCCTCATCGTTAGAAGAATATTCGTCAGCGGCCACGTATGAAACTTTCTCTTTCTTGCGGTATTTGTTAGCCTGAGTTTTTTCATTTTTTAAGCGTTCAACCCGTCGGACCCTATCAGCTAGCTATGCCATATCTCTGAGATATTATGTGTCTAACTTTTTCTTGATTGAATAATCTAGGCCGCTAGCCGCCATTTCGACTAGATCATGTTCAGGGACTTGCATGAAGCATCGAGCTTTCAAAAGTCTAAACCTGTTAAGATATTGGTCCACCGACTCTGTGGCCTTTCTTTTGACACTGGCTAACTCTTTCAGACTAATTTTCGACTGTCCCATGTAAAAATGTTCATGAAACAACCTTTCTAATTCTGCGCATGTGTGGATAGACTGTCGGGGTAATATGGTAAACCACGTAAATGCATTCTTTACGAGGGAACTTGGGAAATACTTCATTTTCAAGTCCTCGTTGTTTGCTATGTCACCAACTTCAGTTTGATATTTGACAACATCTTCGACAGTGGAGTCTTTGGTCTCTTTGGAGAATTTGGTGAACTTTGGCACCTTCCACCCCTAGGCAGCTCTGTTTGCAAAACAAAGTCTGATAGTAGGGACATATTTTCTCCATTGCGATTCATAATCCGTTCCACCATAGCTTCTAAGTTGGGCTCGCCAGCCATGGCTTCGCGTCGAACCTGTATGACCACATAGTCTGGGTCTTGGTTCTTATGAACTAAAACAACGGGAGGCCTTTGTGCCACCCTAGGTGTGTGTTCAAGCTCACGGGGTCGCTGGTCAATTGTTTCGTCAAAGACTTCGTCTTGTCGAATTGGCATCTCTGGTCGAGGCGGAGACGTTTGTCAATCCGGGGCTCTATGAGTGCCTAAAAACTCTCCTATCCGTGTCATCTGAGTCGCTAATTGTTGGTAACTATGAGTTGAATCTTGTGTTAATGGTCTTAACATGGTTCCCATTTGCTGGGTCAACATGTGAACCATTTCGTGATTACTTTCATCCATCTGCTGTCTCATAACGGCGACAGAACTTGAGGTGAAAGATGGGATCGAATATGAAGGGAGACTAAACCCTGGGGGCCTAGTAACTTGGTTCACCAAAGGCCCTAATCCCTGATACGCTGAAAAAGCTGACGAGGAACTTTCTCCAAAGAGTGGGCCACTATGATGCAAGCTCGACATGAACTCTGCTGGCATCCCAAAGGCTCGGGGCGTGGACATTGTGAAACTAGGCATATACTTCCCCCAGTTCCTATCATCGTAGGCCTAGGTTCAGGATGACATGGCGTCACAACAGGCCCAATATGTGCAGTTGAAGCCGCAGTCACAGTGTCAACACCAACATCGGTTATTTGCATCACAACTATATTTCCCTCCGAAGACGATTCTTCGTTTGGACGTGTTGAAAAAATATAGCTACATCCAATGAGTTTGAATTATACCAAAATAACTTCTAACAATAAAGCTACAAATCTCCACCTTAGAACTAACTCAAAACCATGAAACAAACTAGTTATCATCATGCAGTTTTAGCAACTACATACAATGGACGAACTTGCAACTTGCCAATGACTTGGTGATCATATCAGAAGCATTGTGATCACTCAAAACCTTAATCATCTTTACTTCTTCCTTTTTAATTTTCTCACTGAAAAAATGCAGCCTAACATCAATATGTTTTTTCCTTTCATGATAAGCTAAATTCTTCGACAAATGTTTGCCACTTTTACTATCACATATAATAGTGATTGCTTGACCTTAGAGTTTCAGCTTCTTGGAAAAACCTTCAAGCCACAATGCTTATTTCACACTTTTAGTGAGGGAAATGTATTCCACTTTAGTGGTTGATAATGCCACAACCTTCTGAAGTGTTGCCTTCCAACTAATTTTTGTGTCAAACATAGTGAAAACATATCCGGACAGAGATTTTATGATGCCCATAAGTCCTGCATAGTTAGAGTCCACAAATCCTTCGATTTCCCTTTGGTCATCTCGACCAATGGCTCAACTATAAATCAGGACCTTATTTAGAGATCCTTTTATGTATCTTAGGATCCATTTCAAATCTTGCCAATGAGTTTTTCACGGGTTAGCCATATACCTACTTACAAGGCTTATTGCATAAGCTATGTTTGGCATGGTACAAACCATATATTACATCAAAGAACCCATTACACTAGCATATTTAATGTTACCCATATAGGTGTTCACACGCAGTTTTCGCGCGAACAACCTTTGACCTCCTAATGCAGGTTTACTTGCGGTACCGGCTAAACAAGTCCCAGAACTATCTGGTCGAGTATATGCGACGGTGGTAGAATGGTGTTTGTTAGAACAAATTGGAAATAATCTTGAATAAAAGATGTGTATACTTGAATGAAATACGAATAAAGTAAACGAGAAAAAGCGACAAGATATCTTAAAGTTGGTAATGTAAATTGCTTTTAAAAGGAAATGTGGACGCGATCGTACATTTTGCAGGAATGAAACTCTTTTCTCTTAACGCTTGGTACTCAAAGTGTTTTTCTCTTACAATGTTATAAAATGTGCCCCTCAAAAATGCACATGGGCGTTGTCTTAAATAGAAAAGAAAATAACTGCTATGTTGGTTTTAGTGTTGCCACGTGTCCCTCCACCACCTTTTTAACTTCCCACGTTCTCAGCTTTTCAAAATTTCTTCTTGCTCAAACATTCTCATGCTTCGTGCCGGTTTCGTTGACCATCAGTCGACGCCTTCGATGGAATAGACTCTATTTGACTTACAAACTCCCTCTGCTAGCGTCGACTCATCTGGTTTCCTTCACCAACTTTCCTAGTATGTCGACCCACAAGCCAACTTCTATGTTACCTTCTCCCAGTCGAAAACTCCCAGTCAACAATAGGCTTTTTCGAATTTAGTACTAGGAATTCGAGTTACACTTAGCTTGAATATTTGAGTTGTTGGCGTTATAACAGGTTTTGAGTTTGACATAGCAAACATGTCGAGAATATTTATTAGATATGACTCTTAAGATAAGCATAATGTCGACTGCTTTCTATCTATCTTGATGTCAATACCCATAATCCTGGTTGCATCTCCAAGGTCCTTCATTTTGAATTCCTGATAGAGTTCAACCTTCACCCTCATTAGTTCTTCGACGATGTTACTTGCTATGAGGATGTCATCTACATAGAGAAATAATATGACAAGTAAATTTTCATGTGAGAACCTGAAATAGACACAACAATCAGAGTTGCTCCTTGTGAAACCTATGTGTGCCATGAACTTGTCGAATCTCCTCTTCTAATTCTTTGGAGACTGCTTCAGGCCATAAAGCGACTAGCCACACCATCATCATTGTTTTTAAAAGCTATCACAACTTCATTGAAAATAATATCACAACTAATGATGCACCTATTATAACGAGGTTTTAGGAACCATGGTCTATAAGCCTTGATTTCCTCAAGATACCCAAGGAACATGCATCTCACACCTATATGTTTGAATTTATCTTTCCTAATATGAGCATAGGATACACAACCAAATACTCTAATTCTGTCGAGATTTGATGGATGAGTTGACCAAACTTCTTTAGATGTCTTCATCCCCAAGGCAGTTGAGGAACACCTATTTATCTGGTAGGCTTCAATCACAACATCCTTATCCCAAAACATCTTTCCTGTATGACCT
Source organism: Lathyrus sativus (assembly GCA_963859935.3). Classification (NCBI taxonomy): domain Eukaryota; kingdom Viridiplantae; phylum Streptophyta; class Magnoliopsida; order Fabales; family Fabaceae; genus Lathyrus; species Lathyrus sativus. Next base: position 809,860,514 of record OZ012735.1, read on the forward strand.
TCCTTCTTACAGTAGTAGCACTTAATCAAAGGAGCATCACCACCATAAGACTTTTGTCGAACTTTACCGTTCTTCTTCTCAAATTTACCATCTTTCTTTGAGAATTTCCCCTTTATCGATGAGCCTTTTACAACTGAAGATGGCTTATGCTTCTTCCTCTAATTAAAGTCCTTAAAATACAATACCAGTTTAACTTCTTCAAATGCCAGGGACTCCCTTCGATACGAAAGAGTTTCTTTAAAATGAGCATGGGATTTTGGTAAAGCACAAAGCAGCAACAATGCTTGATCTTCATCTCTGATGCTAACATCATTGCTTTCCAGATCAAGAATAAATTTATTAAATATATCCAATTGCTTGGTCAAGAATTTCTCTTCACTTATCTTGAATGAATACAAAGCTTGTTTTAGGTAGAGACGATTGATCAAAGACTTGGTCATGTAAAAACCTTAAACTTTGATCCAAACATCTGATGCAATTTTCTCCTTCGATACCTGCCTGAGAAACTTACCACGAAGGCTCAGTATATTGGCATTGTTGGATTTCTCAAACATCATCATCTTCCCCCTTTCTATTATTGTAGAATCCATGTTTTCACATCCCTCCAGCGCTTCTACCAGACCTTTCTAAACAAGAAGGAGCTGCATCTTAAAGCGCCATAATCTGAAATTATTTTCTCCTTTGAATTTTTTAATCTCATACTTTGTTGAAGGCATCTTGATCCATGCTCACCGCACTAGTTTGTTGAGAAATTCAATGCCAAGAACAAAGTAATATTGTAAGAAAGAGAGAGTTTCTTGAAAACCAAGAAACCTTTAGGTTCAAGGAGAGAGAAGAGAGAAGAGATAACAAAGATGGTTAAAATAAGTTTTTTATTCACTTTCACAAAGAGCGTTATTGTTTACAAGTGAATAACCAATCATCTCTCGTACAAAGTGAGAGAGCATAACCTATTTATGCACTACTAGTATATAGATCTAATGAATGAAAATTAAACCACTACATGACAAACATAACTATTACATACATGCTGAATGCTATAATATACATGTACCAACTTCGACTACACCATTCTCCATATTTTGACTCTGCGAAAATCTCAAGTCTTCGACTTTGTAATAAAAACTACAATTATAACCAATGAGTTTAAGTTTGATCTAACTAGGTTCTAACAAAAGAGCTACACTTATGTTAGGCTTGCAGGCATCAATACATCACCTTTCAATGTTTCCACACACTTTAGTTGAACTAAGATTGCTTGCATCTTCACTTTCCACAATCAAAAATCATTGTCTCTGGAAAAAAAATTGTATCCTATTTAGAACCCACGTTGTTTAACTTAACTCTTTTACCTTACGATGGAAACCATTTATTGTAAAACTGGAAGGTTCAACCACACTGAGAACTTTTATGTATGAGACAAATAACACATGAACAAAAATAAAAGGTCTTAAGCAAAATTAATCGACCAAACATTGTAAGTAAATCACAATAAGAAGAATAAATTAAAGTGGCGACTACACATACAAAGTTTGTTTACTCAATTTGATAAAAACTATACATTCTATGGGAGAGAGGAAGTATTTAATCAATTATACTTCTAGAATTGTTACAAGATATTACAAAATGAGTTCAAGAAAATAACTCTCCAAGTTCATAAAAACATCTCCTGTTTTCTACCCAAGTGTTTTTCGATATCTCTTATACTCAATATGAATCATACAAAACTAAGATGATTAAAAATATTTCTCAATCACTTTAGATACCCCAAAATTCTTCTGATTCTTAGTATAATGAATACTAAGAATCTCTCCCTTTACATCTCTAAATTTCTTTCACTAAGATTTTACCTCTCTTTAAAATTTGATTCCAAAACAAATTGAAAAATGTCTTTTTATAAGTGTCAGGGGACACATAATATTTTAAAAACACACACGAGCGCACTCAATAATGCCAAACATAACACATTATCGCAAAATTTCTTCTATAGTTTTTAAAGCCAAACTCCACAAAACCCATTAGGTGCATATGTAAATCTTCCTTAAATGTAAATCAAGTTCTCATGATGAACTTGTAAAATAAAATAAAAAACTATGAAAATTTATATAATTAAAATATGTAATTAATAAAAGTATAATACGTGACAACCCCTTGTTGAGTAGAGATGTCATAGCTTCTTTTAGCGTTGTTGTGGTGTTAGAGAAAGCTCATGCAAGGATAGTGAGAAGCTATGTATCTGGTGTTTTTTGTAGTTAATTGGATATCACCAGCGTATTTCTCAAAGAAGGTGATCTTGGATTCTGGGGATTTCATCTTGCCTATATCAGAACTAGTGGACGAGCCCTCGATGGTTTGGATTTGGTGAACGTACCTTTTGCGGGAGGAAGTAGTCTCTCCACCCTGGAAAAATCCTCGTGCAATGGTATTAAAGGTGTGGTGTATGGTTCTGTCCTCGCCTCCTTACTTGGTTCCTTGCCCTTTTTGGACCCTAAACTCTCTGAAGAAACTTTCCTTTGAGAGAAGGATTCACTTGGCATTTGGGCAGTGTCACCCTTGACATATTTTTTTAGATGACCCTCTTGGATAAGGCAATCTACCTCTTTGAGTTGATAGGAATCTTCATTGTGGTGCCCATTGACCTTTTGAAACTTACATCATATGCTAGAATTAAGCCCCTTGACATCTAACTTAGGCGTTGGTGGTTGCAGAATGTCGTGCATGTGGACGAATTTACGCCATATATGCTCACAGAGAGTGTTAAAAGGCATGGAGCTTTCTATAGATTTTCCGCTTCGCTTGAATGCCGCCATATCTCTGATGGGCGAAGTGTAGTGATTTTTTCGTGACTACTGTGAGCTGTTAGGGTTATTAGCCATACGTTCTTTGATATCTCTGGTCTTCTTTTCAACATTTATTTTCTCACCCTTTATATAACATTATGCATGTCTCACCACCTCAACCAAGAAATCTGCAGGCCTTTGGACAATGGATTCATTAAAATGTCCTACCCTGGGCCCATTTTTAAATGGTTCTATGAAGATTTTCTAGTTGGGATGGACGACCTTGATTGTCGCCTCATTGAAATGGGCAAGATACTCCCTCAGAGATTTGGAAGGACCTTGATAAATATTGAAAAGGCTGGTGGCGACTATCTTTCTATGTCTGCTTTGTGAAAACTAATGAACCAATTTTTTCACCAAGTCTTGGTAGCTGGTAACCGAGAGTCGAAACATGTCTATATACCATCTTAAGACTGCGTCTCTGAAGGTGTCTGAGAGAAGTTTTCACTTTAATGAATAAGAATCTCCAATAATCTCCATCTATGTGTTGATAGAGGCGACATGCTCATGGAAGTTATTGCGCTTATCAAACATGGCCAATGATGATAGTTTGAAGTTCTCTTGCACCAGCGCTCCCATTTTTCATCTGTGAGAGGTTAGGGTCTAGGATTTCAACCTCTTATGTAGGGTCAACCTCTTGTTGAAGATGTTGGATATGAAAGACGTTATCCTCCAAAATTTGATTATGGAGGATTAAGTCGTCCAAGACGACACACATCTCTGCCATGACATTCTCCTCGTCGTCAAACTCATAATTGGCCAAAATTGTCACCTTCTTATTCACCATATTAGACTGAGGGGTTGAATGTGAAAATAGCAATCTATCTGAAAATATTAATGGTGCATGTCAGTTTTACTGTCACCCTAGAACTAATTGTAGTTTTAACAAATATAAAATGTATTAACAATCAAACAATTCAAGTATTAAAAAAATCAAAGACTTCATTTACTTCACTAATAACTCTAAAAACTAAATAAAAGTTATTAACTTAAATTAGAAACTAATTTAAAACACTCTAATTTTCCCCAAAACTTCATTTATTTCATTGCAGAACCAGTAACATCCCCAAAACATCATCTACCATTTAGATTAAGTATTCCCTTACATTTGGGTGTGATTGATGATAGATCTACACTAGAATAATATCAAATATGAGTAATCAAAAGGAATATAAACTTAAAAATAGTTTTTTTTCATATCCTCTAAAGAGGCAACATTACAATATAAATACTAGGGTTTCTAACTATGGTCATGGGCCAACCTAATAATTATTTTAAACCCATTAAGGATTAAAAAAGCAAAAGGCACCCTCACTTAGAAATGATAAAAATCTTTAAACCAAAAGGGCTTTTTCCTTTCCCTAATAAACTTATTGGGCTTGGAACTTTGTGGCCTATCAATACTCCCTGATTCAATGGGAACCTTGTCCTCAAGGTTCAAAGGTGGATTGGGCCGTGTGACACTATTGTGAGGGGCCCATGTTGAAGTGAAATCCGTAAGAGAGGAAGTGGGGAATTTAAGTTGGGTGGTACAGCTGGCTGGAGAAAGGAACGGTGTGGTACAATTGTTTGATGGAGAATTTGAAGCGTGACAGCTGGAGGCGTGATAAGGTTAGGGAGACCGAGGGATATTAATGTGGTATGGGAAAGGGAAGCTTCTAGCATGTGGTAAGTGAGAGTTACGAGGGTCAGTTGCACGTGAAGGAGAGAGAGAGAGTTCAAAGGAGTACTTGGAGATTGAGACTGAAAGTTGGTGGAGGATATATAAGAAGGAGTAACCCTAGATTGCATGTTCTTTGTGGTCTTCAAAGTACCACCGCCGTTTCGAGATAACATCTCCCCACTCTTCTCTTTGTCAAAAAGCTTCTCACTCTGGCTTGCATGTCCATTGGCAGTTATCAATGGTGCAGGTAAAACAATCTTGTTTGGATCTGCGGTAGCCGTTTCTCTTTTTTTTTTCCCGTCATTTGAGAGTTGTTTGCTAACAACAGTCGTATTGTGTATCGTTTTGTCTCGCAGGAAGACATCAGAGAGGTGTAAAGGAAGGTCCTGTTCTTGGTGGTGGTTCGCTTTGCCGAAGAAAGGACGAAGGAGCGACACATGCACGGTAAGATGGATCCTGGAAGATGAAGGTAGATCCAGTTCGTAGGCCACCTCTCCTACGCGTCGAATGATATTGAAAGGTCCATGAAAATATTTTGAAAGTTTTTGTGACGTTCTTTTCATGACCATCTGTTAACGATAAGGCTGCAAGCGAAGCAGTACAAGATCTTCTGTCTGAAAGGTAATATCGAGTCTTTTTTTGTTGGCCTGAGTCTCCATTTGTTTTCTACTTTTCTGTAAGTTATGTTTGAGCTGACTCAAAATTTCTTGGCGATGTTGAAACGAGGATTCTAAGGAATCAATGGTGGCAGAGTCTTTGATGTAATCCAGAATAGATGGAGGTGGACGCCCGTATAGAGCCTGGAATGGTGACATCTTAATAGCCGAGTGATACGTTGTGTTGAACCAGAGTTCGGCCAGATGCAAGTATTTGAACCAGTGCTTAGGATGGTCGCTAACAAAACACCGTAAGTATGTTTCTAAACTTCTATTCACAACTTCCGACTGTCCATCTATTTCTGGATGGTATGTCGTACTAAACTTTAGCATTGTCCCTTGAACTTTGAACAGTTGTTTCCAAAATAAACTCAAAAACAAGGGATCCCTGTCCGAGGCAATCGATTTGGGAATATCGTGGAGACGACAAATCTCAACAGAAAATCTTGTTTCCAAATCCTATGCAGTGTATCGAGTTGGAAGAGCAATGAAGTACACATACTTCGTGAGTCGATCACAGATGACCCAGATCACTGTGTGACCGAAGGAATTTAGAAGATGAGTTATGAAGTCCATGATGAGTTCCTCCCACACCTGACTTGGTATTGGTAAGGGTTACAATAATCCTTTCTTTTTCTGTGTTTGATAATTGCTTTGTTGGCAAACTATGCAGTGTTTGATGAAATACTTGACCTCGGTGTGGAGTCCTGGCCAAGCAAAGGGAGCAGCAAGTCTAGCAACTGTAGGTTTGACGCCTGAGTGACCCGAAGTTGGTGTTCTATGAAACTCATCAATGAGTGCCAACCGTAAATGATTAAAAGGTATGTAAAGTTTTTCTCGAAAAAACAGTAGACCTTTTGAATATGTGTAATCATTTTTTTCCATCTCAGTTGTATTTTTCACTAACTATTGTCCTTCCAAATCTGTGGCATAGTAATGGCGGAGGTGGTTGACTAGATCTGGAATGGCAGACGAGAGAGCCATTAGAAGAGGAGGTTCTTGAGCATAAAACTTGCGGCTTAAAGCATCTGCTGCAAGGTTCGAGCGACCAGGTTTGTAAAAAATTTCAAAATTGAACCCTTGAAGTTTTGAAGCCTACTTTTGTTGTTTTGGCGTTTGAATTCTTTGCAATAGGAGATCCTTTAAACTCTTTTGATCTGTGTAAATCTGAAACTTTTGACCAATTAAGTATTGACGCCATTTTTTTACTGATTCTGTTACAGCGTACATCTCACGGACATAAACTGAGTTGGACTGCATATGGGGGCACATGTTTTTGCTGAAAAAGGCGAGGGGATAGCCATTCTGAGAGAGGACGACAACAATTGCAACTCCGGAAGCATCTGTCTCAATGATAAATGTTTTTGTAAAGTCTGGCAAAGCCAGCACCGGCATGTCGGTCATTTTCTTTTTCAATTCTGTAAAGGCCAAAACAGCCTCTGTACTCCATGAAAATTTAGTAGAACGCAATAAATCAGTGAGAGGAGCGGCGAGAGTGGCGTAGTGGCGCACAAAGCGTCTACAGAAACCGGTGAGACCGAGGAAACCCTGCAATGCCGTGAGAGATTGTGGCACCGGCCAATCCACTATGGCTTGAATTTTTTCTAGATCTGCAGCAACACTACCATCTGATATAACATGACCCAAATAATTCACCTTGTTAACTGCAAAAACACACTTTAAAAATTTTGCAACAAATGAATTGGACTTTAAAACATTAAAAATGATATCTAAATTGACCAAGTGATCGCTCATGGATGAGCTAAAAATGAGTATATCATCAAAGAAAACCAAAACAAACCGTCGAAGGTAAGGTCTTAAGAGTTCGTCCATAGCGGATTAAAATGTAGATGGTGCATTTGTTAGCCCAAAGAGCATAACTAGGAACTCGTAATGACTGTCAAATGTGCGAAATGTTGTTTTATGAGTATCTTCCGATGAAACTCGTATTTGATGATAACCTGAGCGTAGATCTATCTTGGTAAATATTGTTGCATTACCCAACTCATCTAAGAGTTCATCAATAGTTGGAATAGGGAAACGATCTTTGATTGTTACTGCGTTTAGGGCGCGATAATCAACACAAAATCACCAGCTGCCATCCTTTTTCTTGACAAGAAGGACTGGAGAGGAAAAATGATTGTTATTAGGGATAATAATGCCTTCCCTTAACATATCCTGAACGAGGGAGGTCATGGCGTCTTTTTGGGAGTGTGGGTATCTGTATGGTTTAACATTAATAGGTGCAGTAGATGGAAGTAGTGGAATACGATGGTCATAAGGTCTTGAGGGTGGAAGGCTTAGGGTTCCATGGAAGATAGTTGAGTATTTTTCAATGAGACTGACAATGTTAGGATCGAGAGGAGAATTGGTGGATTGAAGAACATTTGGTGGTTCAATGGATTTGGGTGAGTGAAGTTTGGATTTGGAAGGTACTAGTTGGACTGGTTGTATGAGCTGGTTTTCTGTTTCAGTAGGTAGGAAAGTCATGAGGTGGAGGGAAGCAATGAAATCTGTATGAATAAGATGGCGAAGTTGGTGAAAGGTTATTAAGGAGGGTAAAGTTTTTGGGTCGCCTTTGAGGGTAATGAGTGTGTCTTGGTGAGTGAAGGTAATAGAGGGAATGGAGAAATCAGCATTGATGGGTCCAAGAGTGCGTAGCCATGCCATGCCTAAAACAACATCTGCACCCTCTATTGGTAAAAGGTAGAATGGAAGTGAAAAATGCTTGTTTTGTAAAGTAAGTTTGACATTGTTACAAATGCCCTCACATTGGAGATGAGATCCATTTCCAACCATAACTGAAAATTGGGGAATAGGGGTAGTTTGGAGATTAAGATGGTGGGCAATCCTTGGTTGAAGGATGTTATGAGTGCTGCCCGTATCCACTAGGACCATAACCAGAAGTCCTCCAATCAATCCTTGAAACTTAAGTGTTTGGGGGTGAAAACTGGCCTGTCAAGGCTTGGGGAGATAATTGAAAATAGGTGTTACTTGAATCGGTTTCAGCAACTTCTTCTTGAGACTCATCATCCCCTTGGGTGGGATCGAATAATTCATCTTCAGCAAGAAGTAATAGGAATCTGTTTGAAAGGCATTTGTGGCCCGGGATGAATTTTTCATCATAATTAAAACAAAGTCCTTGGGCTCGGCGTTCTTGCATTTGGATATTAGATAGGCGTCGAATAGGAAGTTTTATAGGTTGGGGGTTGGTAGGTGGTTTTGGGTCAGTAGGAGGTTTGCTGTAGGATGGTATGCGATTAAAGGTGTTTGCGTAAGTTTTGGAGGATTTTTGTTTGGGATCATGTAGCTTAGATTCAATGAGTTTTGCTAGACCAATAGCTTGTGAAATAGATGATGGGTGATGGATCGCCATTTCATTCCGGATTTCAGCTTTTAATCCGGAAATAAAACAATTCAGAATAGCCTCTTGTGGTAATCCCAGAACTTGGTTCCCTAATTTTTCAAACCGTGTTTGGTAATCAACAACAAATCCTTCTTGTTTCAATTTAAATAACTCAGCCTGATGATTGTCATAAGTAGATGGACCAAAGCGTAATTCCAAAGCCCTTATAAAAGAGAACCAATATGTTAAAAGGTGATTCTGGTGCATCCATTTAAACCAAGATAAAGCATCTCCTTTCATATAAAAAGAAATCGATGATAAACGATTTTCTGGTGGCAAATTGTAAAAACTAAAAAATTGATCCGCTTGAAATAACCATTCCAATGGATTAGAATCGTCAAACATAACAAGTTCAAGTTTAGGTGTTCGAAAGGGGGTAAGGGTTGAATGTTAGGGATTTGGTTATAAGGAATTTGGGGCAGATATGGGAAATCATAGGGTTGTGATGAAACGATTGGAATAGGAGTTCAAAGGTATGGTGGGTAAGGTTGTGGGGTCAGTGCTACAATAGCACGCGGTTGAACAGTAATAGTAGGCTGTAGTGGGGAGTTAGAGAACAAAGGGGAGTGACGTAATGGGGACTAGGTAGGGGTAAAATTCTGGGTTAATGGGGGTGGAAATCACGGAAATAGGAGTAAAATTTTGGGATATACCTGAGGAGCTTGCTCTTGATAGAACTGTAGCAGGAACAAGGTCTTTTTGCTTAGCAAGCTTGTGAAGAACATTCATGAGAGATTCATATCTGGAATCTTCAACAGTCTTGTCATTCTCCAGTCTTGTATGAATTTGTCCCACTTGTTGGGCTAACTGAGCCAGATCTGCAGCATGCTTGTCAAATCTCTCATCCATTTGTGCTTGGGTTTCATTCATAGCATTGTTGAGATGGAGGGTTGAGAGTTGTATAACTTCCTCTATAAGTTCCTTAAAAGAAGGGTTAGGTGGTTTGGGGGGAGCCATGGAAGGATTGAGATGCAATAATGAAAGCATCAATGATAGATCTACACTAGAATAATATCAAATATGAGTAATCAAAAGGAAGATAAACTTAAAAACATTTTTGTTTTTTTCATATCCTCTCAAGAGGCAACATTACAATATAAATACTAGGGTTTCTAACTATGGTCATGGGGCAACCTAATAATTATTTTAAACTCATTAAGGATTAAAAAAGCTAAAGGCACCCTCACTTAGAAATGATAAAAATCTTTAAACCAAAAGAGCTTTTTTCTTTCCCTAATAAACTTATTGGGCTTGAAACTTTGTGGCCTATCAATTGACATCACATGTCTCATATCACACTACCATTACTACCACATATTCAAAATGCAATCTATATAAATTTTTACTATGTGTTATTATGAGTGGTTCACAAAATCCACAATGAAATGTCCAACTACAAGTGTCAAGTGTCACATAAAAAATGTGTAGATTAGATAATTCTTATCTTAGTTAAAAACACGTGATTTTGACCTTCAATACATTTTCTTAATCATTAAATATAGTTAGACAATAACTCACATGAGACTATCTCACAAAAATATTTTTAATTACTTACATTATATAAAATTCAACACGCACATTTTAAATATTCTCTCATACACACGTTAATACGATTTTTCACTCATTCACTAAATAGAACACTTATTTATTTGTTAACGTTGAATGTCCACCCTACCTTCTGACACCAAAAACTCACTTCATACCTTCTGACACCAAAAACTCACTTCATTTCACTTCGATTTCATTTTATTTCCATGTATGCCCAACACATCACATATAGTAAGAAATCTTGAATAGACAGTTCATAGAGAAGCTATTTTATTTGTCATTGAATAAGCCTACAACAACTATTGTAAGTCGATAGTATCCACTAAATTGTGAATTCCATGTGTAGAAACATAAATGGATTGCGTAGCTAACATACTGACCTGTCACAAACATTTTCCTGATTTTGTCTTATTCTTCCTTTTAATTTAGATTAATTTAAGAGGTCGATACAAAGTCACAAACTATACGGAATCAAATACATATACATCAACCACTGAAATTTTAAAACCGATATTCTTTGCTGAATTTAGAAGCAAGAGAATCATAAGAAAACAAATGATATTAATGGAAATATGCATCATTAGAATTTCACATAATTATATTAGTTAGTTTTCAAAACAAGTTTTAAGGGTCGGTGTGACAAAGAACCTCCTGAATTAAGACGTTTCCCATATTAATGCATAATTGATAGAAAATTAAATGAAAATTTGTGGAGGCGTGGCTACAACATAAATTCTATTTTTAGATATATTAGGACATGGATTATTGTCATGAATTTATTGTTATTTGTCTTCAAAATAGTTGTCATTTTCAATATTTGAAATCACCTTGTCATAAATTGTGTGTGCTCCTTTTATATACGTTTGCACGATTTTACCTTTTATTGATTAATCATAAAATTAGTTGATATATTAATTAATCATTAGTTAATATATTAAACACAACTGAAACTGAAGTTGCAAATTACTCAATTGTTCTTATATATATATATATATATATATATATATATATATATATATATATATATATATATATATATATATATATATATATATATATATATATATATATATATATATATATATATATATATATATATATATATATATATATATATATATAAAACAATTAATCTTACATTAACAAATATTGTTAATTTGTATGAAAATAAGTGTTACTTTATATAGTTATATTTCATTGATATTAAAAAAAATGAGAAATTTCTTTTTAGGAAGAAATTTTAGATCTCCAAAAAAACTCAAACATTAGTATTTATTAAATATAACAATATAATTCTCAGTTGTACATTTAACTCAGTTGGTAAAATTGACAAAGAATATCTTACACATTTTGTGTTTATGATAAAACTATAGTGAGGAGAATTTCTTATATTGTTTTTTAATAAAGTCAAAAGTTTTTTAGTTATTTAATAGTTTTATATTTATAAATAAAAGCAAATATTATCTATTTAATCATAAAAATAAACTTAATATTTAGTTTTTAATATTTAGTTTTATAATTAAACATATTTTTAAATTTGATATTTTTTTATCTTTATCGTGAATTAAAAGTAAAATATATATATTTTATATAAATAAAATAATATTTAATTCAAAATTTTAAATTAAATGGACTATTAATAATTATAAATTTTAGGCAAAATATCCTTTTTGGTCCCTTAACTATACCTTGGTGTTCATTTTGGTCCCTTAACTTTAAAAAGTTCCATATTGGTCACTTAACTCTTCAAATGTTCCATATTAGTCCTTTTTGACCTATTAGCGACGGATTTAGCGACGGTTTTTTGATTTTTTTCCGTCGCTAATAGGTCAAAAAGGACTAATATAGAATGTTTGAAGAGTTAAGGGACCAATATAAAACCTTTTAAAATTAAGGGACCAAAATGAACCCCGAGGTATAGTTAAGGGATAAAAAAGATATTTTGCCTAAATTTTATTACTAAAAATGTTTTTATTTTTATTTTTAAACTTTTTTTTTTACTCTTCCTTATATAAAACACTTCTAAAAAAAATTGATAAATAAATTTTTTTAGTTTAATCAAAATAGTAAGAGAGATGTTACAATGAATCAAAGAAAATCACATGTTATATTTGTGAAATAGTTCATTTGAATGATAACTCAATTCTAAACAAAAACAAAAGTAAATATTTTAATGTGATTTTATTATAATTTTATAACAAATTTTAAATATATCTTAGAATATTTTTTTAAAATTAAATATTTTAGTTACAATTGAGAAAAAAAAACTTCATTTGTGTATTTATTTTAAGCTTGACCAACGCTATAATTTTTCTAACTTGCTCCAAGGTGTTGCAATCTTCTTATCCAAACAACAACAAATCTAAATGTCTAAGCAATTGCTATCAGGCATAATTCTCTTTGATAACCCTAATTTGGGTCTTCCCTTTTGCTCAAGTGCACAACAAAATCTACAATTTAGCCTTAACAACTCTTTTGTAGAAGACTCTTTATCTCAGTACTCTGGGGGGTTCCATATTTTGTTGTGATTCCATTGGAGATTCTGATGTTAATCAAAGTAATTTTTGTAACAGCCCAATTTTCAATAATTAATTATTTGTGTTAATTAATTGGTTTATTTGCATTATTCTAATTATTTGAATAATTAGATGATTGTTTAAATGGATTGATAGATGTTTTGAGAGAGGGATTAAATTGGAGAGAAACCGAAGGGAAGGATTAAGAAGGGGAAGCGGAACGAAAATTTAAAATAGAAAACATGAAAGAAAAGTGGAGGAAGAAGAGAAAGTAGAAGGAAAAATAAGTAAAAGCTTGGAAAGCTCAAGAACGACTTCTAGCTTCCGATTAATCGAGGTAAGGGTGTGAAATCTTACTATCTTAATCAATGTGTATGATTATGTATGTGTGTGTTTGGATTTGTTGGGTGTTTCCTACATTTTCCATTTTAGGTCGAAATGAGTTTAATCGGTAGAAACCGAGTTTGAACGGGTAGAATCTAGAATTGACGGTGTAATATAGTCGGGTGATGAGTGGGCCGTGCTACTGGAACTGATTTGGATTAAATCGGTCGGTTTGTGAGGTTTGGGCTTTTGGAGCAACCATGGGAGTTCTGAGTTCGCAGGTTCACCAGGCGAATGGCAGCGAAGCTTCGCCGGGCGAAGCCCAACGAGCAGCAGCGAACCAAGTCAGAAGCATCCACCCTGTCTTTGTTGGCAAGTTCGCCAGGCGAATGGGTATGGCGAAGGTTCGCCAGACGAGTGTGCTAGCGAGTAATTCCAGAATAACTCCCAGTAGTCTTCGCTGGCAAGTTCGTCAGGCGAACGAAGTAGCGAAGGTTCGCCAGAGGCTTCGCCAGGCGAAGGGCAGCGAATGTGACATCATTTGCTTTATTTTGGTTGGTTCCATCCAATGTTTATGTATTTGATATAATTATGTAACGTATAGCTTGTGCGTTGTTATATGATGTGTTGTGGGTAGCCGTATGGCGTGAATCCTAGATTATGAATCGATTGTGAATATGTGGCCTTTTGGCATATGTGATGCATTGTTTAAATTGATTAAAATGCATGATGAGTGTGATTGAGTTTGTTGCCGTTTGGCACGATAATTGTAAGTGTATATTGCTTGTATGCGATGGTGGGTGAAGAATGCATGAGAATATATATGGCGAGTACATGTGTATTGTTTGGTAATGTAAGAATGGTGTGGGAAATGTGTATATGTGTTGAGTCGTACTCACTGGGGTAGAATGGCAAGTTGTCATTCCTAGTGGAGTAATCACTGGGGTAGAATAACAGGATGTTATTCCTAGTGAGGTATAGTGTTGTGGTTGTATACACCGGGGTAGAATGACTAAGATGTCGTTCTTGGTGGAATGATTACCGGGGTAGAATAACTGAGATGTTGTTCCTGGTAGGGTATAAGTGATGTACCCATACTCCCAAAAAGGGATTGGTGTTAACTGATGAGTTTTATATGAGCCATATGGCATAAATATCATTGTTGTATGAAGGATGCTGAGGTGTATGAATTGTTGAATTGTGAGTTGTAAATGTGAACCATGTTTGAATAGTGTGAATGAAATGATGAATATATGTATATATTGCGATATGTATATATTGTGAGTGCATAATGAATATATGTGATTAATGTGATGAATGCATGAGTATGTTTGTAAACATGTGTGCATTTCAAGGGTGTCATGAGTCATGTTGCATGTGAAGCATCATGGTATGCATTCTTGTGTCGATTGATCCCTCGGTGGATCTGCAGAACCTCGTGTGCCCTTGTGGGGTGTGAGCGATGATTATTTATTGATCCCTCAGTGGATCTGCAGAACCTCGTGTGCCCTTGTGGGGTGTGAGCGATGGTTATTTATTGATTCCTCGGTGAATCTGCAGAACCTCGTGTGCCCTTGTGGGGTGTGAGCGATGGTTATTATTGATCCCTCAGTGGATTTGCAGAACCTCGTATGTTGCGATGGTTATATTTGATTCCGCGTAGAATCTGCAGAACCTCGTGTGCCCATGTGGGGTGTGAGCGATGGTTATTTGGTTCTTCAATTGAACCTGCTGAAATGAGTCGGTACCGCATTTGCATTTGCATCTGCATAGAGTCGTGAGTCGGTCTCTATGAGTTATATTTATCATCTTCATATGGTGCATTGGTGAAATAAACATGAATGTGAATGTTTATGTGAATTGGTGATGAAAAGAACATATTTTGTATGTTTATATGGATTGACTGGAATTGTGGATGTACGCATGTTAAATATGCTTGATGATTATCCATAATTGTTTATATGTAGATAGCGATGTATATGAGTGAATCGTGAATGTATGCACGATGAGATGCTTGGTTATATATATATGTATACATTGTAATGTATGTTGTGAGCGGTGATGTATGGTGGTAAGAAGTATAATATAGATATTCTATGTTATAGAAATATATTATATGCTTTGTTATTGTGTTAATATGCATTGTGGTGAGAAAAGGTAGAATATATATGTCCTGTACTTGTGCATTTATATATATGATTATGTGCATTGATTATTATGGTAATGTTTCTCACCCTTCTGCTGGAATGATGTCCTACATGACATCGTGCAGGTACCAAGGAGTAGTACTGTTAGTAGTTGTGAGTTCGTTGTTGGTGCAGCTGTTAGTATTTAATAATGTTGGGTCAAGTCATGCTCTGGTTATGTAACACTGGGATCGCGGGGTTTATGCCTTAGAGATTTTGTGTATTCTAAGTTGTGTTTTAAATGTATTTGAAATATGTGATGATGGCCTCTGTGCCTAAGTGTTGATGATTATGTGATGAACTTGAATATTCTGTAAAGGGATTTATGTAAATAAATTGAATCCGCTGCTACATGCAAGATGAAAATTTAATAGCATGGCTATTTATTTCAACGTTACATGAGTATGACTGGTGAATGTTGAGATTTTGTAAAATTGTGTGACGCCCTTTTGTGAAAGCATGTTAATTTACTCTAATTAATTATGTATTAAGATGTGGGCTTAGAAGGGTGTTACATTAGTGGTATCAGAGCAGGTCAGTTCATCCGGCCAAGTTGTCTAATGTTAGTTGTTCCCTTGTATGCGACATGTGTGTGCAACACTGTTGGTACGTGTTTGTTGTCTAGCCTTTGTCTGCATAAGTGGGGATGATCCAAGTGGGGGAGAAACTTGTGCTTCTTCAGGTTGCTGCAAGTGTGGAGATGTAGCTTAGTGTGGTTGAATGCTCTTATAGTTTGGTAAAGATGGTTTATACCCCATCATAATTTTCGACTGTCTATCGGCAAATTGAGGAACTGATCACCCTTAATCCCTTGTTGATAGTAGTTGGGATTGTGTTGGATGGGATAGATGTGTCTTGCAAGCTTAGATGGTGTGGTGCAGTGAATTGTTTTGAGTGAAGTCGAGCGTTTAAGAATTGTTTTGATGAGTCGGCGCAGAACCGTGATGAGATGTTTAATTTTGATGGGAATTTTGAGTATTAATGAAAGTGGAGAAGCTGGTGGTTTACCGGTTGAGTATGGTTGTCTGAGAGTTATCCTGACAAGATAAGTGATATACAGACTAGTTGCGGAAACTAGTCATATATTGAGAGCTCCATATGGTATGTCTGTTTGGGTGGCTAAAGAATTAAAAAATTGAGTGAGTAATTTTGAGACTTGTGTCTGGTGTGTATGCTACGACAACAGGTTGTGGAGTCGAGTATAAAGATGGATAATGACTTGCAGTGATTATTACAGAAAGTAATATGTGGAATACAATGTTGGTATAATTAGACCTTTGAAATTTCAAGAGTTGAAAATGCGTTGAGTGGACTTCGGAGTGTGACAATGTTGTTTTCATATTTTGACGCACGATTCGAAGCGTTGGACGCTATTTTAATGCTCTATGTGATGGTGAAGTAGTGGCATGGAGATTAATTAATTCATTGATGGAATGTATTTGATAAATTCGAAGAATATAAAGGATCATGCTGAGCATCGGAAACTTGTGTTATCAGTGTTGGAGGAGAAGCGGTGATATGCCACTGTGAAGAAAGTTCAGAGGGTTTTGGGAGAGCTGTCAACAGCTCGTGTGTGGATTCTTGCCGAATTCGACAGAACTGTTTGTTGTGTCTTGTGATGTCTCGTGGGTATGATTGAGAGATATGTTAAGTGCAACATCAACAAGTTTAGTTGCTTGGAGGCAATTTAAAGTATATAAGAGGGATTATCTGGCAAGAGACTTAGAGTTGGTCGTCATTGTGTTTGTGCCGGAGTTAGAAGCTCCAATTGATTAGTGAGAGCTTTGAAATAGTTGGTGATCTAAAGAGCTTAAGGTATTGGTTGGAATTGGGAGAATTGAATATGAGGCGGAGGAAAACAATTGGAATTCCTGAGGGATTATGGCTTAAGATTGAATTACCATTCGGGTAGAGCAACGCGGTAACTGATACATCGATTTGGAGATTTGGTATATACTGATGATGATGGTTGAATTTAATGAATTAAGTCGAAGGAATGATTTTCGTATTAATGGGAATGGTGTCATGAGATGTCGTGATAAATTTGTGTTATAGATATTATTAAGTGGGATAAGAGTATTGTGGTAGATGGAGTATCCATCCTAGTGCTATAAAGATGTAACCGGATTTGAGGAAATTATTTTGATGGCCATAGATGAAGAGAGAAGTGGTTAGTTATATGTGCTGGTTAGACTTGTCGGAAGTCGAAGAATGAACGTCTGAGACTGTTGGGTCTGACGTAACCGTTGTATATCCCAGAGTTGTAATTGGATAGTATTTCCATGGATTTTGCGTTGGGTTTTCCGGGGAATTTGAGGAATATGGTTTTAATTGAGTGATTTTGGATGGAATGACTAGATTGGCTCTTTCCTACCAATGAGGATTAATCATTCTATGCTGGAGCCGGTTGAGATGTATATCACTGAAGTGATAAAGATTGTATGAGCTGTCATCTAGTGTGGTGTCAGATGGGAATTTGAAGCTTTGTATGGCAAGAGGTGTAAAAATCCTTTGTATTGATATGATTCAGGCGAGGGTATTGTGCTCGGACCCGAGGATTATGTAAGAGATGACTGAAAAGATCAAGGAGATCCAAGAAAGTACATGTTCTGAGGGTTACAGTAGTGACGGGTGTTGATCGAGCTTTGAAGTCTCGGAAGCACACACCGTGTTTTATTGCTTAGTATCAGAGTGGCGCAGCGGAAGCGTGGGAGAAGTATCATGTTAGATTATCTTACCGTTGTCGCTTGCAAATTTACATGATGTGGTATGTGCCTAATTGAGGAAGTGCAAGTGCATTCATTCAGACAAATGGTGTACAAGTGAGGAAGGATTTGACTGTTGAGACATTGCTAGTTCAGATTGATGAGTAAGAAGTAATTTAGAGGCAATGAAGATTTCTTCGGTAAAGACAGTTGGGGGAACCAGCTAGAGAAAGTGGGATTTGAGAGATTGGGATGAGGAAGTCGTATCCGACTCGGTTCATTGAAGTAACATTTTCGAGGACGAAAATTCCTAAAGTGAGGGAGAGTTGTAACAGCCCAATTTTCAATAATTAATTATTTGTGTTAAGTAATTGGTTTATTTGGATTATTCTAATTATTTGAATAATTAGATGATTGTTGAAATGGATTGATAGATGTTTTGAGAAAGGGATTAAATTGGAGAGAAACCGAAGGGAAGGATATAAGAAGGGGAAGCGGAACGAAAATGTAAAATAGAAAACATGAAAGAAAAGTGGAGGAAGAAGAGAAAGTAGAAGGAAAAAGAAGGAAAAGCTTGGAAAGCTCAAGAATGACTTCTAGCTTCCGATTAATTGAGGTAAGGGTGTGAAATCTTACTATCTTAATCAATGTGTATGATTATGTATGTGTGTGTTTGGATTTGTTGGGTGTTTCCTACATTTTCCATTTTAGGTCGAAATGAGTTTAATCGGTAGAAACCGAGTTTGAACGGGTAGAATCTGGAATTGACGGTGTAATATAGTCGGGTGATGAGTGGGTTGTGCTACTGGAACTGATTTGGATTAAATCAGTCGGTTTATGAGGTTTGGACTTTTGGAGCAGCCATGGGAGTTCTGAGTTCGCAGGTTCGCCAGGCGAAACCCAGCGAGCAGCAGCGAACCAAGTCAGAAGCATCCACCCTGTCTTTGCTGGCAATTTCGCCAGGCGAATAGGTATGACGAAGGTTCGCCAAGCGAGTGTGCTAGCGAGTAATTCCAGAATAACTCCCAGTGGTCTTCGCTGGCAAGTTCGCTAAGCGAACGAAGTAGCGAAGGTTCGCCAGGCGAAGGACAGCGAATGTGACAGCATTTGCTTTATTTTGGTTAGTTCCATCCAATGTTGATGTATTTGATATAATTATGTAACGTATAGCTTGTGCGCTGTTATATGATGTGTTGTGGGTAGCCGTATGGCGTGAAACCTAGATTATGAATCGATTGTGAATATGTGGCCTTTTGGCATATGTGATGCATTGTTTAAATTGATTAAAATGCATGATAAGTGTGATTAAGTTTGTTGCCGTTTGGCACGATAATTGTAAGTGTATATTGCTTGTATGCGATGGTGGGTGAAGAATGCATGAGAATATATATGGCGAGTACATGTGTATTGTTTGGTAATGTAAGAATGGTGTGGGAAATGTGTATATGTGTTGAGTCGTACTCACTGGGGTAGAATGGCATGTTGTCGTTCCTAGTGGAGTAATCACTGGGGTAGAATAACAGGATGTTATTCCTAGTGAGATATAGTGTCGTGGTTGTATACACTGGGGTAGAATGACTAAGATGTCGTTCTTGGTGGAATGATTACCGAGGTAGAATAACTGAGATGTTGTTTCTGGTAGGGTATAAGTGATATACCCATACTCCCAAAAAGGGATTGGTGTTAATTGATGAGTTTTATATGAGCCATATGGCATAAATATCATTGTTGTATGAAGGATGCTGAGGTGTATGAATTGTGAGTTGTAAATGTGAACCATGTTTGAATAGTGTGAATGAAATGATGAATATGTGTATATATTGCGATATGTATATATTGTGAGTGCATAATGAATATATGTGATTAATGTGATGAATGCATGAGTATGTTTGTAAACATGTGTGCATTTCAAGGGTGTCATGAGTCATGTTGCATGTGAAGCATCATGGTATGCATTCTTGTGTCGATTGATCCCTCGGTGGATCTGCAGAACCTCATGTGCCCTTGTGGGGTGTGAGCGATGGTTATTTATTGATCCCTCGGTGGATCTGCAGAACCTCGTGTGCCCTTGTGGGGTGTGAGCGATGGTTATTTATTGATTCCTCGGTGAATCTGCAGAACCTCGTGTGCCCTTGTGGGGTGTGAGCGATGGTTATTATTGATCCCTCGGTGGATTTGCAGAACCTCGTATGTTGCGATGGTTATATTTGATTCCGCGTAGAATCTGCAGAACCTCGTGTGCCCATGTGGGGTGTGAGCGATGGTTATTTGGTTCTTCAATTGAACCTGCTGAAATGAGTCGGTACCCGCATTTGCATTTGCATATGCATAGAGTCGTGAGTCGGTCTCTATGAGTTGCATTTATCATCTTCATATGGTGCATTGGTGAAATAAACATGAATGTGAATGTTTATGTGAATTGGTGATGAAAAGAACATATTTTGTATGTTTATATGGATTGACTGGAATTGTGGATGTACGCATGTTAAATATGCTTGATGATTATCCATAATTGTTTATATGTAGATAGCGATGTATATGAGTGAATTGTGAATGTATGCACGATGAGATGCTTGGTTATATATATATATGTATACATTGTAATGTATGTTGTGAGCGGTGATGTATGGTGGTAAGAAGTATAATATGGATATTCTATGTTATATAAATATATTATATGCTTTGTTATTGTGTTAATATGCATTGTGGTGAGAAAAGGTAGAATATATATGTCCTGTACTTGTGCATTTATATATATGATTATGTGCATTGATTATTATGGTAATGTTTCTCACCCTTCTGCTGGAATGATGTCCTACATGACATCGTGCAGGTACCAAGGAGTAGTACTGTTAGTAGTTGCGAGTTCGCTGTTGGTGCAGCTGTTAGTATTTAATAATGTTGGGTCAAGTCATACTCTGGTTATGCAACACTGGGATCGCGGGGTTTATGCCTTAGAGATTTTGTGTATTCTAAGTTGTGTTTTAAATGTATTTAAAATATGTGATGATGGCCTCTGTGCCTAAGTGTTGATGATTATGTGATGAACTTGAATATTCTGTAAAGGGATTTATGTAAATAAATTGAATCCGCTGCTACATGCAAGATGAAAATTTAATAGCATGGCTATTTATTTCAACGTTACATGAGTATGACTGGTGAATGTTGAGATTTTGTAAAATTGTGTGACGCCCTTTTGTGAAAGCATGTTAATTTACTCTGATTAATTATGTATTAAGATGTGGGGTTAAAAGGGTGTTACAATTCTCGCATCTTGAGAAAATTCGAGGATGTGCCAAGTAAGGTGCGGGAGTCGATTAAAAAGATGGGCATTGAAGGAGATAAGGATGACGAAGTATTCCAGGGCATCATCAGAACAATGGAAGCTAATGATAGAAGATCAAGTCAAGCTAAGAGGGGGTTGAAAGCTCGTGTAGATGAATTTTATTACCTTCAACATCAGAGGATGCAGTGGCATAATAAATGCAGGAGAATTAAACAAATTGTCACAAAAGGGCAGGCAAATGCGTGCTTCATTCAAGAAACAAAGTGTCAAAACATGGTTGATAGCATGGTGCAAAGTATTTGGAGGGATGCAGATTTTTAGTGGTCTGCTACTGATTCAAGAGGACTAGCAGGTGGTATTCTTACCATTTGGAGGAAGGATTATTTGTGCCTTATTTCAAGTTTTCGGGGGAATGGCTATCTGGGTTTAATTCCATATGGAAAGGGAAGAATTGCTATCTTATCAACATTTATTCTTCATGTTGCTTGGCTGAAAAGAGGCAAATATGGTATGAAATCTTAGAATGGAAAGTGAAATTTGAACCGGGGGAGTGGCTTGTAGGGGAGATTTCAACGCAACAAAAAATAAGGAGGAGAGTAAGGGTAAGGGTTTGCATAGTAGGGCTAAAATGGAGGACTTTGGGGCTTTTGTTGATCTAATGGAACTAGTTAACCTACCAACTTTTGGTAACAATTTTACTTGGTTTTGATCTAATGGTATGAGTTGTAGTCGTTTAGACATACTTTTGATCACAGATGGCCTGTTAAACGATTGAAATACTGCGGTGCAAATGGTTGGTAATAGAGATGTATCAAATCATACGCATGTATGGGTCAATGCTAGGAATGTGAATTGGGGCCTAAACCCTTTAAAACTTTTAATTGCTGGTTTGAACATTTTGATTTCATTTTGTTTGTTAAAGCGGAATGGAATTCGTTTGTGTTTGAGGAAAGTGTTTCATATGTGCTAACTAAGAAGTTCAAACTACTAAAAGAAATACTAAGATGGTGGAACAAACACATCTTTGAATGACTTAATTTGAATGTGGAACGTGAGTCTGATACTATCAATGAGGTGGAAGATATCTTGGCTGATGCTTCTGGAAGTCTTTCAGATCAAGATTTGAAGAGGAGAGGTGTCACACCCTCATTTTTACCTTTAGCCTTTCATACCCTACGTTCGTCATATCATACATCGTTCTATTGCATATCGAGCATGTGGGTTCACAAGGTAAGGATTGGGTCGGTTCGTTGTTTTCCATTCCAAGTAAGATAAATGGCCTATCATGGGCTACATGGAAGAAAAAAGGTTCATCACCTAAGGTTTGATTCAAGTTGGAAAGTTTACTCATGTAGATTTCTTCAAGGAGAAGTTACTTGAAAAATATTAGGATATTCAAGATCAATATTCCTAATGAACATGAAGTGCAAGGCCTAATTCAAGATTTCTTCATCCAACTTTGTTTCAAATTCTATGTTCAAGTAGAATTCAAAAGATCACAAGTTCATAATTCAAGACTTCATCCCTTTCAAATTCAATGGCATAAGGGAGATACATCATTCCAAATTCAAGATTCATGAATTCAAGATTAGATTCAAAAATATTACAAAAGGAAATTTCATGACATTGCAAGAATGTCACATTTGTTACAAAGTTTCTAACTCTAAGTAATGCTTAGAAAATTAAGTTATTTCTAATCTTAATTCAAGTTTCTAATCAACTTCATGCTATGGTGGGGCCACATCAATTTCTCTAAATTAATTTAATAACAATAATAAAAATAATTGGTATAATAATAAGTGACAAGCATTATTGACTCTTTCAAAATTAAAGTAAAAAAATTACTTTTAGAACATATAAACACAAGAGCACTCATTTCCTTCACACTCAGTTCTTCTCACTCTCTCAATTCTCAAATCAACAAAATAACACTTCACAAATTGCATCCTCATTTTTTTTCACATAAATTCAACATCAGGAAACATAAATTTATTACAACAACTAATAATAAAAAACAAGAAAAGCTAAGAAAATTTATCAATTGGGGAGTCACGACAGATCTTGCGGAGGAGGGTGTTGACTTCAGATGCGGCGGTTGTCGAAAACGGTTTATGCACGTCAAGAATATCGAACTCCAACTTCTTAGTGTTAGTTTTTTTCCTTATTATTCTGTTTTTTGTATCTTGTGTATGCGTGTGTATTTCTGAACTTTTTTCCTGCCTTTTTCTTGTTGTTTTTTCTCTTTTTTTGTTGTGTACCCTTATTTTTTCTAATGCATATATATAGGACTAGAAAATAGACAAGAATGATAATAACAATTAACATAATGTTTTTTTTTTTTTATAATAAGAAAAGAATAAAAGGAATTAAAAATTATATTTTGTGTTTTTTATGATAGATAAGAATAAAAAGAATTAAATATCATGTTTTTGTGTTTTTTATGATAAGACAAAAATAAAAAGAATTAAAAATTATGTTTTAAAAAAGAAAATATTAATAAACAAATTAAAAATAAAATTAATTAATAAAAATAAAAATTTATATTAAATATCTAATTAAATCTAAATAAATTAAATGATTATTTAAATAAAAATGATTAAAAAACAAAATAAAAAATCGGACAGAAAAGTTCTTGAAAAAATAAAATGAACACACCAAAATAATCAACGCGAAATAATCATATTGAAAAAATACAGCGTTTGATCAGATTTTGAAATAAATTTAGACCTGTTTGTTTGTAACTCCAACAAATTTATTCTGACTGACATTTTGGACACTATGCAAGATGAAGTGCATGTTATGTTATGCAGATGATGCAAAACAGAATATTAGGGTAAAAAATTAGGGTATGACATCTCCGCTGTTGAAGGGTCTGAAAGTGGATTGAGTCATGCATAGTCATTGAACCAGTCTAAAATAATATATATATATATATATATTATATATATATATATATATATATATATATATTATATATATATATATATATATTATATATATATATATATATATATATATATATATATATATATATATATATATATATATATATATATATAAGGAGCATATCAAATGAGAGTGATTTTAAATGAGAGATGAGAGTAACAAACAACAACCATTAGATCAAATTAATAAGAGAGATGAAATTCAAATTAATAAGAGAGAGAAATTAATAGTCACATTAATAAATAAGTTTAATCATGATCTAATAGTTGTTGTTTGTTCCTCTCATCTCTCATTTTAAAATCCCTCTCACTTAATATGCCCTTATATATATATATATATATATATATAATATATATATATATATATATATATATATATATATATATATATATATATATATATATATATATATATATATATATATATATATATATATATATATATATATATATATATATATATATATATATATATATATATATATATATATATATATTATATATATATATAATATATATATATATATATATATATATATATATATATATATATATATATATATATATATATATATATATATATATATATATATATATATATATATATATATATATATATATATATATATATATATATATATATATATATATATATATATATATATATATATATATATATATATATATATTATATATATATATATATATATATATATATATATATATATATATTATATATATATATATATATATATAATATATATATATATATATATATATATATATATATATATATATATATATATATATATTATATATATATATATATATATATATATATATATATATATATATATATATATATATATATTATATATATATATATATATATATATATATATATATATATAATATATATATATATATATATATATATATATATAATATATATATATATATATATATATATAATATATATATTATATATATATATATATATAATATATATATATATATATATATATATATATATATATATATATATATATATATATATATATATATATATATATATATATATATATATATATATATATATATATATATATATATATATATATATATATATATATATATATATATATATATAATATATATATATATATTATATATATATATATATATATATATATATATATATATATATATATATATATATATATATATATATATATATATATATATATATAATATATATATATATATATATATATATATATATATATATATATATATATATATATATATATATATATATATATATATATACATACATAAAAGTATAGAGTAAGCTTTTTACAGAGTAAGTGGCTTGTTCTCGCAGCTATGTTAGAAAATCTATGTAAATATAAAAAGTAATGAATAAAATCTATTTAAAATATTTATCAATTAACGTCTATATTTATCAAATTTTTTTTTTATATCTTTGATCACATCATCTTAAAAACATATATTTATTCTCTTTATTTTTTTTTCTTTTTTCATTTAAAATCACACTTGAGTAATCATGGCTTAACTAATTTTTTTCCTCAAAATTAACTAAAATTATTTTAATGGACCAACTCAAAGCCCGTTTATCAAACTTAGACCGACCATGAAAAAATAGACCCAATGGCATGAGTCAAAAAGATAGAATGGTGTTTTTTTAAACTTTGTTACAGTACAGCTCGCATTAAAATATAGGACTCGTAGTTGAGCCAAACTCATTTTGACAACTCTCCTTATAGAACATTTCGTATGCTTGAGTTTTTTAATGCATCCATTTGCTTTTGCTACTTAAAATAAATTATATCTATTTATTTCTTTTATTATCCGTGTAGATTTTGTTAATAATACAAAAGGAAATAAAAGTAGTACGCAACTCATAAAAACAAAACTACTAATGCTACTAGAAAGTAGAAACTAGTAGCAAACTTTCCCAGAGGTTATGATCCAGCAACTACTAATATGTAGAAACTAGTAGCAAATTAGTAACCAAAACTACGAGTGAGATGCATCAAATGATTCACTTGTGTTCTCAGTTCGAAAAACTCTTATCTTCTTATCAGCATCTTTGGCTTCTAACAAAATCTATGTGGGGAAGCCTTGGTCAAAAAATAACAGCATGACTTTGCTCCAAACTAAACTCTACCAGCACAAACACATTTAATTAAACAAAACACCAAAATTAATGCAGAATTATATAGTTTAACATTAAATCAGAAAAAAGAAAGAAAAATAAAACAGCACTACAGCTGATCCAAGCAGAGGCAAAAGACCAAAAGCTACAATCGTCAGCATCATCTGTCTTTAATGCAATTTTTCACAATAATAAGAATCACAAACACAGTTTAAAACCTTGATTGAAAACAGAACATGAAAGCCATGGTTGAATACTCTCTGAGATGAAAAACGAGATAAAGAAGCAAACCAAGCAAGTAATGACACACAAGATTCAAGCAAAAATTCAAAATGTATAGGTGTAGTTTTTCGCACCACATTTTCTAAGCAATGAATGGTTCAAAAATAACGAAAAACCACATTAGAAGTGAAGAGAAGAAGATGATAATTGATCAAAATGTAGTCGTCGATGTCCCGTAGGGAATGACAGTTACTGCTTACTGCAAATGAAAACTAAAATAATGATAGTGAATGGTTGAAATCACCTGCTATAACATTGAATAATATCTTGCATAAGCTGTGTCCTATAAGTACTATTACATGGAAGGATAATATGTCTAACATTGTTGTGACTAACAAGATCGGTAGTTTTCTCATTTGATTTAAGAAATCTTGCTACAAAAATTTGCTAGATAAGGGAACAAACAAGTCATACAAACAACATAATATGCACAAACAATGAATTCATAACAAGAAAGGATCACATAGGTTCATACTTACTTAACCCAACTTGGAAAAGTGGCACTTAAAAGAAGTGTCTGAACTTAGTACATATTGTACCTTGCCTACAAAAATCAGATAATAGCCCATAAGTTTAAATATGGAGTAACTCCGCAAGCAACATTATGCCGACTTTTATATGTACAAGACAGATTGCACGTTTAAAGATTGTAAGGGGAGAAAATAAACTTTAAAGATTACAAGTTAGAACAGGCTAAAATACATACAGACCATCTAGAAGCAAAAGAATCAATTACCATGATAGAGATTCGCGAAGCTCTTTTTGGACAAAAATGCTAGAATTTAAGATTCATACCGGTAGCCGTGTCACAGCAGAAAACAGCATATGCACAAAAAGAAGCCATGTTACAGCAGCAACAGAAGTACATATTAAGATACGGCAAGACTTGAAAAAACTTTTTTAACAGAATATGTGTTGATTAACACTTGATATGTTATTACGGGAGGCTACTGTCTGCCATGGTTGAAAGATACCAGGGTCTGCTACGTAAGGGGTAAGGTTATATAGAGAAATAAGTTACAAATTGTATATACCTTTTTTTATCAAGCATATGCAACTTTTAATGATAATTTACATATTATAACTTGAATATAAAAACCACTTTACACATATATTTACAATATCAGCTGAAAAATCTTACCAATCACGAAAAGCTCAAAGTGAGTCCCAGCTTCTTGAAATGGTAAGACAAACAGAGCTTCTTGAAACTTTTTATTTATTAATAAACTCTTAGTAGCTGTCATCATAATCTAGAATTGAAACATAGACTTTAAATCCAGCGCATCAAATTGCTCATTAGACAAATATCAACATGCATATCCAAGAAACAGAAACACGAGGTGGAGACCACAGAGCAATCACCTCAAGTTTATACCACAGACATATAAAGAATTCTAAGCAACGAGAACCTAAACCAAACAAACTCACAACATCAAATATCGACTGCTTTTAGCAACAAAATCTTCCATACAATTAAGAGAGCCAAATAAGATCAACCTAAATTGTCCAAAGTAATCACAATCAACTCCTTCCTATACAATCAATATACATACCAATAACTAATTTAAGTGAAACATGAAAAACCTAATCAATAATTAATTTTAAAGATCGACAGTTCTACTCAAATACTGAGACATATTTTTTGAAAAACCATTCAAAACAGTTTAAGATCATGTGTGAAAAATATACATAATATTAAGTGCTTATAAAATATAAAATATTAAAGGAAAATAATTATTTATAATATATTGAAAATTTTGGCCAAATACTAAAATATAAAATTTAATTATTTACTTAGAAATGAAGGTCAAACAGAGGATGAATGTGTATGGTTACACAAATTTAACTAGTTGTGTAGCCTACAAGACAGTCAAATAATTACAACAGTTGTCTAAACTGTCGTGTGAAATGTGTAAAAATCTTTAACATAGTGCGACGGTTGGATCCCAACTGTCGCAGTACTAAATGTTAGAAAATGACTATTTTCTTGTAGTGTGGACCAGGCATATAAAGAGATGAAAATGTTAAAAATTTTCAAGAAGGCTGAGGTGAATATTCTGCCCCTTGAGTCAATGGAACCAAACACAAACCACATTACATTCAACTCATTTTTACCTGAAATCAATTTTAATCGTTGCAAAACCAAACATCCCCTAAAAGTTTTTGGATCTTAAAATTCATTACAAAGAACACACATTTGGTTTTGTTAGATGTCCTTCAATATTACAAAGAACACACATTTGGTTTTGTTAGATGTCCTTCAAGAAGATATAAATATATATTGGACGGAAACTACAATTATTTACTTTTCTGATGCTTTACCCATTTTTCAAGTCCTAAGTAAATTCTAAATCGTACATGTGTAGTTCAAACAAAACTCTACCTGCCAATCTGAACTACAGATATGCATAAAAAATTGAACAATCCTTTCAACTGGACCAACAATCCTTTCAATTGGACCAACAATCAAAGGATTCAAACATTAGATGCCTCAACATTAGTTCCTTCTTGTTTTCCTGTGCTCTCATTCAACTGACCGTTCATGGAAATAACTAATTTCTCTGTTCTCGGTTCCAGCACCATCCCCTTAGATGTCATTTCCCTGAAATAACGCATAGCATCCTTTATCCTCCCATTTTCAAAGTGTCCATGAATCATGATGGTATATGATCGTCGGTCCGGTCCCAATCCATTTCTCTCCATTTCCTCCCATATTTTTCTCAATCCATCAAGATCACCCCATTTCATATACAACCTCAAGACCAAATTGTAGACATCATCACTCATTGCACATCCATTTCTCTCCATTCTCTCCAAAATCCCAAGAACTTCCTCCGGTGCCTTCAAAGACTTTAGCAAATAACTATAAGTAACAGCATTAGGCAAACAATCTCCACTCGTCCTCTCCATATCCTCTACCAATTCATAAACCTTCTCCATTCTCCTTATCTTACAAAGATGCTTAATCAATGAATTATAAGTAGCTACATTCGGTAGACAACCTCGTTCCTTCATGTCATGAAAAATCTGCAATGCCTCAGGAACTCTCTTCTTGAAACAAAGAGCATCAATCACACAATTGCATATCACAACATCAGGTTTACAGCTCTCATCTTTCCACATTCCATTGAACAGCTTTAAAGCAGTTCCCAATTTCCCTTTCTTTGTCATTGCCTTGATGAAAGTTGAATAGGTGAAAATATCAGGTTTGCATTTAGATGCTAAGATGTCTTTCCATAACCTTTTTGCTTCATGCGTATTCCCTAAAACACACCAACCATTGAGAATCACATTCCACGTCTTTATATCATGACAAAACTGAAACCTATTCAAATTTCTATGAAACAAAGTTTCAGCATCTTCAACATGCTTGTACCTACACAGCCACATCAAAAGAGTACGAAAAGCTTCCGAATCAAGTTCATTCTCCAAACCAAACTCTTCCCTTCTATGGAACATGTTAATTGCTTCGTCCACTTTATGTGCGGCCACAAACCTACGAATTAAAGTGGAAAATATTTCTTCATTGATGAGTTCTTTTCTATGTGACATTTCATCGAGCACTTGGTGTACCTCTTCAAAACGGTTCATTTTGCCGAGGATGTTGATAATCTCGTTGTACACGTGACAAGTGGGTGTGTATATGTTTGTTTTGGAGGCCCATTTGAAGAAAACGAGCGCGGGTTTCCAATCGGAACGGTGTCGTTGCAAAACGTCGAGGACGAGGTGGTCGTTGGGGTGAATTCCGGTGAGGTTGAGAGCTTGTTCGATTTGTTCTGTGGGTTTGTCTCGACGAAATTTAAGAAGGTTTTGGATGAATGCAGCTTGTGGTGAGTGGTGATGCGAATGAAGGAATCGACGATGGGATACGAAGGTTGCGAGAATGCGTTGGTTGTTTTCGCAGGAGAGTGTTCTTATTGCTCGCATGTTGATATGCATGCTTGTTGCTGTTAATCTGATTTTGTTTGCATGGATTGAATTCAATGATTTATTGACTATGGATGCATTCTCTCTTGAAAATGTTGAATGGATTTAATCAATAGAAATACTAAGCTTGTATATGAAAATTCAGTTTTCTTAGTTTAGTATTTTTTGTGGTTTCCTTTTAGAAAAAACGGTATTTTATAGGTTTAATTCAAAAAAATAAATAACTAAGGTGGATTAGATCATACAATGTGTATTTAAGGATATAATTCATCACTAAAGTGTTTCTTTTAGCTTGTTAGATTTTATGCAACAATCTTCATATTCTTTATAACCTTAAGCATCACACCTCATGTTTGTTAAGAAAATAAATGTTAATACTTATTTTATGGTGGAATCAATAATAGAAAACACGATTGTAATGAGATATGTTGTTTCGACATTGAATGCTTTTGATATGATATGGTGAAGAATGATGAACATATAAGGTTAACATTTTGATTCTCAAGTGAATTCTTAAGTGAGTAAAATATTTTTGAAACAATTCAAATTAAAAGTGAAAAAAAGAAAACTAAAAATTGGCGTGTGTGGAGGTTAAATAAGGTGAGTGGTTAAAGCACTCTTAGTTTAATAGCGTGAGACAAATTGAATGTAAGATCTTCTATTTTGCACTTAGCTGAGGCCTCATATATTTCTGTTTATTATTTGCGCCTTCTGTATTAGGCATTTGTCCACACACTCCAGCACACTTGTCTCCTAAGCCCTAATAACTACTTGTTCAAGTTAGGATTGTGTGGTTCGGGTTACCCTTGTCGTCCACTAGGTTTTTTAATCGGTCTTGTAACACCCCATTTAATTATTTAGTCGTTTTGTGATTTATTTTGTGTGATTGTTTTGACATTGTCTTGGTTAAGGATATGTGTGTAAGAGTGAGTGTGAGAAATTAGTATAACATAAGTTAGTTTGAATGAAACTTAGAATAGTATTATTATGATAATAATGATATAAATGTTAGTGGGGAATATCTTACTATTATTATTATTATTATTATTATTATTATTATTATTATTATTATTATTATTATTATTATTATATGGAATACTTATTCCTAATAATAAGAGTAATAATAATATTATTATTATGATTAAAAAAGAAATAAAACATAATTAGGAGAGATTAGTGAGAGGTTACATTATCAGTTTTCACGTGAAAAGAGAAAGGGAAAGAGAAGCAGAGTTAGGGCAAGTAGAGCAAGAGGATTTTCCACCATTGTTGAAAAAAGGAAAAACTTGAAAATTCAAGTAAGGGGGAGAATGGGTTATGTACTGGTGATCTGAACATGAGAGGGTAGTGAGGGTTCATTTCCCTCTTAGGATTTTATGCACACTCTTTCTCCTTCTTGTTTTGATTTTCGTATCTGGATGATTGTTGTTGTGATTTGCGTTTTGTGTACTGATTTTGATCTGAAAATTTGTGTAAATTGTATGTTGTTGTTGTGTTCATCATGAAATAAGATCTGAAAATTTATGGGTTTTGGGGGATGACGAGATGTGGTTTTAAAATGTGAAAAACTTGAATAGAATGATAGTTTAATGAATTAGAATGAAACCATTAAGATTAAACTAGTATAGATACTGTTTTGGGTCTGAATTAGGAGCTTGGAAGTACTCTAATGGGGGAAAATCGCACTGATGCGAAAATGAGTTTTTTTTTGTGTGCAGACTGGCCATACGTGTAACGCATGAGGGGACTCTCCCAGGGGCATACGTGTATGGTACACACCCTGTCCCCAGAGCCAGCACTGCCCTTTGGTCGCACGCGTAAGGTACGCGTAAGGGGAAGTGGGTCATACGGGTATGGGCTTGCCAATACGCGTATGGGAGGTTTTGGAGGGAAATCCTCTCTGGTCATATGCCTAAGGGCTAGGGAAATATGCATATGAAGGCCTGGGGATAGAGGCCCTACACGTAGTATACGCTGGCCTGGAATGAGGAAAGCTGGTCCATACGCGTATGCGAAGGGCCGTAGTGAAATTTTTTCGTTTTTGCAATTTCTATCTCGATTTTGCGTGTAATGCAATTTCTCTTGATCCGTAAGACTGAGATGGTATAATTGGACATAGAGGGAACCAGTAATGACATTAAATAGGATAAAACATGAAATTTTTATGTGATTGTCTGTATGAGACGTGTTTGATGATTGTGCGTCAAGATTGTCGTATGTGGACGGTCTTGGGTTATGGTGGTAATTCTGGAGGGAATTACGGTGAGCATGTGGCTCACGTGTGATCATTAAGGATCGTGGGTTATGCATGAATGATTATTATATTATGCATAATTTTGTGTCATGCATTCATGTGATGTTATGGGAAGATGACCTAGGTGGGAATCTATGATGGGTGCCTAGTCTCGTCCGAACTCCATATGAGAGTCGAGTGGAGATAAGTTGTAGTTCAGAGGAACGTATACGACTTATCCAGATTTCGACAGGAATCAGGTTCAATGAAGGAACTGTATGGATTGTGATGGTACTGCATGCATTGTGTCGTGTCAGTTGAGTCGCATTACATATGTATATGATTGATTGTGGGCTAAATATGCCGAGTATTTTTGTGCCACTTGTATGTGCGTGGTGATAGTATGACTTGTGTGATTTGTGTGATAACTACTTTTTAGCATGTGATTTTCATCGTGTATTATTGGATGTAATTCTCACCCTTTTTCTGTTGTTGTGTTTGTGCTCCTTGGGAAGTATAAATGATCAGGTACCTGAGTAGTGCTTGGAGTACGTGTTGCTATTGTTCGAGTCTTAAGAGTCACTCTGATACATAACATGGGAAGGATATGGATTTCGTTATTTTCTTTATGTTATTTGGCATTTGTTATTTGTTACGTATCTTGTTTTATTTAATATTGTTGAACCACGAATTTTGTGGAGATTTGATGTATTGGAGCTTTAATGCTGAACCATTTGATTTGTTTCCGCTATTTAATCAATTAATTCATTTTTATGAGGAAATAAGTTATGAAGTGATCGATACTTCATGATGATGTTTTATTGATGTGGCATTCTACGTGTGTAACTCATTAATTTCTGTAAACTATTTTCATATTTTTACTTATTATGCGAATGGGTAGAGTAGGGTGTTACAATTAGTATCAGAACCTGTCGGCCCGTTCGACCAGGGTCGTAGTAGAGTCTGACTATAGAGTGTATATAGTCATGTGTTTCTTCTAACTTGTATTTTCTTTGGTGTTGAGTAGTATGGCTGGTAGGAATGATGTTGTGATTGCTACTGCGTTACAAGCTATTGCGCAGGCGGTACATAATACCACTCAGAATGCTGGGGATGTCGAGTTCCGCAATTTGGAAAAGTTCCAAAATAACAAGCCATCTAAGTTCGAGGGAAGGCACAAACCAGATGTAGTGCAGAACTGGCTGAAGGATATTGAAAAGATCTTCAGAGTCATGGGATGCACTAAAGCTCAAAATGTGTAGTTTGGCACTCATATGTTGACTGAGGAAGCTGAAGATTGTAGGGATAACACCCGTTAGAGGTTAAAGGCTGCAGGTAGTCCCATTAATTGGACGGTGTTCAGGGCTGCGTTTCTGGAGTGGTATTTCCTAGAAGATGTTTGTGGTAAGAAAGAGATTGAGTTCATAGAATTGAAAGACGAAAACTCGATCTTTGTAGAATATGCAGTCATGTTCGAGGAACTAGTGAAGTATTCTCCTCATTATAATATTGATGCTGCTATGAGTTTGAAGTGTATCAAGTTTGAGAACGGGCTGCGTCCCAAGGTCAAACAAGGTATCGGTTATCAAAAGATCAAATACTTCCCTGAGTTGGTGAATAGGTGTCAGATTTATGATGAAGATAACAGGGCTTGGGTTGCTCACTACAAGGTCCTGAGTGACAAAAGGGGTAAACAAAGACACGGTAGTACACCATACAGTGCTTTGACTAATAAAGGGAAGCAGAAAGCTGTTGTTGGCAAGAAGCCAAGTGGGGAAGGAAATTCTTCCAACCGTATCAAGTGTTTCAGATATGGTGGCGCGGGTCAGCGTGTTAATGAATGTTAGAATGAGGTGAAGAAATGTTTCAAATGCGGAAAGCCAAATCATGTTGTGGCAAATTGTAGGACCAATTTACCCCTACCTGTTACAACTCTGGTGAATAGGGTCACATCAGCACCCACTGTTAAAAGCCGAAGAAGTTGCAGACCATTGAGAATATATTTGCATTGGTGGGGGCTCAGCCTATCGGTGAGGATCGTTTGGTCATAGGTACTTATTACATTCATAACACTCCTTTAATTGATATCATTGATACGAGTGTGACCACTCATTTATTTATGTTGATTGTGTGAAGAAACTAGGACTTGTGCCGTCTACTTTGAGTAAAGGTGTTGCACCCCAAAATTTGACCAACCATTTCTCATTATTTAGCTTATGTTTCAACTCATTTCATTTTGCATCCGCATATCACTTTCATTGCATTTTTTTCAATCAGATTGACTTTATCGGGATTACAGCCTTTTCCGGGCATTTCTGGCAGTTCAGGCCAGTTCGAATACGAGGATTTATTTTGGGAGTAGTGATCTTCCCGGTGTTTTCAGCTTTTACTGTTGTTTTTGAGGATATTTCGGTGTCCGGTTTTTACCGTTTATTTCTCTATATTCTCGCACATTTTTTTAATCGGTTTAATTGACCTTCCTTGCATTTTTAGATTTTTCCCTTAATTTCTAGAATATTAAATAGATTTTAAATAGTTTAATTATTTTTCTAGATTTTAAATAGATTTTAAAATAGTTTTTAGAGGTTAAATTCTTTTTCTAGAATATTTTTTTAGATATTATTAGATATTAATAGTTTTCTATTTTTAATAGATTTAATTCATTTTCCTAGATACTAATTGAGTTTTTAGAATTTAATTGATTAGTGTTTAGATTTTAAATAGATTTGTTTAGAGATCAATAAATGTAATTCTTTTTTAGATATTAATTGATTTGTTTTAGAAAATTAATAGGTTTAATCACTTTTTTAGATTTAATTTGCTTTAGAAATTTATAGGTTTATTTCTAGATTAATTGGTGTAGGATTTAATTTGTTTTAGAAATTAATAGATTTTAATTTCTTTTTTTAGATTAATATAACTTTTTTTTAGAATTTAATAGGTTTTAAAATTTTTTTTCCAGAATTAATTAGATGATAATTGAATTTTAATCAAGTCCTTAATAGCCTTTAATTAGCAATTAGTTTAGTCGGATTTTAATGTTTTTTGTTTAGCACTAATAGTCATTAATTAGCCTTAATTGGGTCTGTTAAACCTTTAATTGCAGTCTTTAGTGGGCCAGGTGGCCAATTTTGGGGGCCCAATCCAACGTGCCACATGTCTGCGTATAAAGGTCACACAGACGCCACGTTTCACACTCTCTCCACGCCACCTCACATTTCACACCACCTCACTCCCCACTCACTCCATCTCTCTCTGCATGGACGCCACGCGTCCCACCTCCATCACCCATGCAGTGTGCCACGTGTTTTCCCACTTCAACCCTCTCACCGCCGGCCATGCAAGCCATCGCCAGAACCGGTAACCATCACCGAAACTCCATAACCATTGCCGGAAACCCTAACGGTCGCCAGAAACCATAACGGTCGCCGGAAACTGCAACTCCCAGAAGAAAATTCATCAGCTCTTCATACCGTTCTCCAGAAACCTTCGAATCTTCATCATATTCCTATCAATCTTTTCACCGAAAATCTCATAGATTCATCCGTTCTTGACCTTTTTCCAGAAATTCAACAAGAAACTCATCATGTTCATGGCGAATTTTCCAGGTTCGTTCAAATATTTGTCAAGTCTTCATCAACCAAAGAATTTCGTCCCTGCAACCATCGTCTCCAGAAATTCCAATTCTAAGATCCGCAGCGGATTGTTCTTCAATCTTTAAAGGTCTTTCCAAAAACTTCTTCAAGAACATTCATCAAAGCTTCATCACGATTCAAGCTTGTTCCAAGATCTTCTTCGATCTTCATGAGTATTCACCAATGAGTTTTCGAGATTTCCTCGTCTCCGTATCAAGCTTCATCTGGTGTGCATGGTGCTCATCATCATCTTCATGAGTTTTCTCCGGAGACATCACCAAACAAGGGATCTTCCATTTGCCGTTAGCAGTATCCGTCTTCTCCAAATCACGAACGCCATTGATATTCACATGCAACATATTCGAAACTCCATCCGTCATCTTCATCATGATCATCATTGCCATGGCATCAGATCTTCGTAGATCTTCAACAAACTTCTTCAGATTTAAAAGGCCACTCCTTCGGATTTGGGGATCTTTAACAAATTTGTGTTGTTTAGTTGGAAGAAGTTGTGGAGAAGCAAGGAAGGTAGGACGGAGACAGAGGTTGAGAACAATGGTAACGGCGGCGGAGGCTGAGTGAGGGGAGAAGGTCTAGGGTTTCTGAGTGGAGAAAGTGAGAGAAGGAAGGGAAGGGGTCCTCGTGGACCTGTTGGGACAGTGGGCCTCCGGCCCAAAACCTCAGTTTTGCTTGTTGTCCCCCTCCCTGTTTTTGTTTGTTTGAAGGCTATGGGCTGAGGCCCAACAACATTTTTGCTGGCCATGCACCTCCGTTTCTATGTGCACCCCTAGTTTCCCCCTTATTTTTGTTTTATTTTTCTGCCTTGTTGTATTGTGGGCTGGGCCCTGGTGTTTTTTCAGGCTGTACCCCTGTTTAGTGGTTGTACCCCCCCTTCCCTTTATTTTTCAATTCTTGCTTGTATTGGATGCTTGGTTGTAATAGCTTGTAGTTTCATTTTTCTATTTTTTCTTCTTAGGAATTATAGTTTAGAATATTACATTTTTTTAATATAGATTTTATATTTTAAAATTTATATTCTATTTTTCTTTTAGGATATTATAGAATATTATGCATTGTATATAGAATTTTCATTTCTATTTTCTTTTTAGGATATTATAGAGTTTTAGGTAGAATTTATATTCTATTTTTCTATTATGCAATTTCCTTATAATTTCTTTAGAATATTTTCTATTAGGAATTTATTTTCAACTTTAGAAGTAGAATATTATTTCCCTTTGTTATTGGATTTCTCCCCTCGTTTTACTTCTGCTATCTGATTTTATTTTGGATTTTATTCTGTGCTGGCCGTGTGACATGATTCAATTGGAGAATGATTTTCGATATCATTTCTCTATCTTGTCTTTGACACGGATATCAATACGCTACCTCTGAGAGTTTGATTTATCGTATAAGTCAAATCATGACGGTCTAAGCGTTACATTGGTTCTGATTCGAGCGTCATCATCAAGGATCTAGAGAGGATAAGATTGGAATGGAGCTTACGCACATGTCGAGGGCCAACGGTGCCGTTTCGTTCGATAACATCTTTCTTATTCAAGTCTTCGTGCAACCGTCAAGTGTTGTGAGTTGTAGCGTTAGATACGTAGGAGATGGTGGTTGAGGGGTTTCCTCTCAATCGTCTAGAGTGTTTAGTGTGGCACCCTTTGGGTGACATACGAAGCACTCGCTCCTACGCCTTAGGTTCTTGCGTGTGTGTCCCGAGTTCCTTCCCGTTTAGGCGTGTTAGGCTTGCTTCCTCTTTGTCCTCGCCCCCGCGCGATCAAAACCCTCTCCTCTCGCATTCAGGCGATTGAGACCCCTTCTCTTGCCCCTGTGCAATCGAGACTTGTTTTCCGTAGTGCGTCGAACTACGTTTGCTCTGATCTCTCATACCAGACGAGAGTACGTAGGCATAGGATTGCGATGACCCTAGCGAGCTCCCTTTTCTCCCTTTTCCCCTTTTCCTGTAGTTGGCTGAACTACAGATGCTCTGATTTCTCGTACCAGACGAGAATATGTAGGAATAGGATGCGATATCCTAGCGAGCATACTAATAACTAAATTCTCTGTTCTCTCGCTTCCGTGAGATCGAGACTTCCCCGCTGACGACTAATCTTCCCTTTCTCTTGCCCTAGCGCAATTGAGACCAAACCATAGTTCTAGTTCCTGCAGGTTCCCATACCTTTAAACCCGACATACTACGTCTGTTCTACCGCAAACAGGTAACGCCTAAGTCTCCAACGAGCGAGCAGCATACACCTAACTGCTAGAATGCGTAGGCTAGTATCGTTAATCCTTGCTCTCACCCCTGTGTGATCGAGAACACCCTGTCTACCCGTAGTTATCCCGAACTACGTAAGCTCTAATCTTTCGCGACGTGTGAAAGTACATAGGCACGAGATGCGATATCTCGGCGAGAAATCCCCCCGTAGTTTCCCGAACTACGTTGAATCTGACTTTCCCATTGCACGAGGGAATACGTAGGCATAGAGCGCGATGCTCTATCGCGTCAGTTATTTCCGTTTAGCTTTAGCAGCCGTAGATGGATTGTTTTTCACCCGTAGACAAACACAACAAGCATGGATCCCATCGAGTACGATGGACGTGAGGGGTGCTAATACCTTCTCCTTGCGTAACCGACTCCCGAACCCAGACAATGGTTGCGATGACCTTGTCTTATACCTTTTCGTTAGGTTTTTCCGATCGTTTCCTTTCCCTTTCCATGGGATAAATAGCGAAAGGTGGCGACTCTTCTATTTTGCCGGCACCTTATTTTCGCGGTAGCGACAGCTGGCGATTCTGTTGGATACTATGATGGTTCTCTAAGCGAGTCTCGTCTTGGATTCTCTTCCTGGCTGTTTGGGTCATCCCCAGCAGCTGGAGACTCTGCTGGAGACCAAGCGTCTCCTATGCGAGTCAATCTGGGGATCCAACGTCCCTGAGTGAGAGTCAATCCTAGCGCTTATTTGCTTGTCTGTGGGTGTTTATTTTTGTGTTGTATTTTGTATACTGATGTATTTAAATTTCTCGCACTATATTATTATCTGTTGCTATTGTGCTGTTGGGGGAGGGGAGCTCTAATGAGTGATAAGCCAGACCCAGGCTTGAGTGTACCTAGCATTAGTTGTGGAAAGTAGTGGGCGCGTGCATGCTTTGCATGTACTAGTGTCTCACAAAATCCATGCTCAGACGAGGTTCTCCCGGTTGACTTCTTTTCCATTCGTTTGGGCTTGAGGGGTTGTTGGTTTGGAGGATTGTCGACTCCGAGGACCGATCGTTTGTGATTCAGCTAAGTGAGGCCGCTTCAAGAGATGGTGATGCCACACCTTCTGGGTATCGTATCATTGTTTCTTGAAAGTCTGTGATGCTGATGACCGTATAGGATGCCGAACCTGTGTCAGTTTAGGTCCATACCCGTGAGTGGGAGGGTTTTTGCAGGAAACTTGACTTCCAGCCAACCCGGTATTTTGGTTTTCTCTCGTCAGAGCGAACTTATCTTGTCAGCAGCGCAACAATATTTAGAGCTTTGTGGGGGCTGTGATCCCGTGTTTGTTGCATTTTTGCATTGCATTTCATGTGCATCTCATGCTTGCATCCTCGGTCGGAACATCGAGCTTACCCGTCTTTTGTCCAACTCGCAGTTGACTTCCCGGCATTCGCATTAGACTTGAGTTAGTTCCTGGAAGGATCATGAACTCAGCAGAGCAGAACCAGGTTGTTACCAGGGCCGAGTATGAATTGTTGAAGAACCAGTCGAGTCAGTTCATGGAAGCTGTAATAGCTATGACTAGAGGAGAGGACAATGTTCAGAGGATTCCGGTGAATAATGTTGCTTAAGCCCAGCCTGTGCAGATTCCTGTCGGAGACAAAGATGCATCTTCTCTCCATGACACAGACTATCAGCGTTTCACTTTCCCTGTGCCAGGTCCCCAGAGGGTTGTTCCGAAGGTTAATGCTGAGAACCCGCGGACTGTTGAGTATACGAGAAGATTCCAGCTATTGGAAGATCAGATTGCTACCCTGATGAGTAAGAGTATTCTTGATCTGAATGCTACGAGCATGTGCTTGGTGCCAGGCCTTGTGATGCCTCCAAAGTTCAAGATGCCCAATTTTGAGAAGTACAAAGGGGAGAGCTGTCCGGAGCTACATTTGGTTATGTTCTGCAGAAGAATGACTTTACATGTTACCAATGACAAGCTTATGATTCACTGTTTCTAAGATAGTTTGATCGGACATCTTTGGATTGATACATGCAGTTGGAGAGTGATAGCATCAAATCATGGTCGGATTTAGCCAATGCCTTCGTGAAGCAGTACGACTACAATCTTGACATGGCTCCTAGTCGCGTGCATTTGCAAGAATTATCTCTTGCGGAGAATGAATCCTTTAGGGGGTACGTGCAGAGATGGAGAGAATTGGCTGCTCGTGTTCAACCACCACTTCTGGACAGAGAGTTGGTTGACATATTCCTGGGTACCTTGAGAGGCCATTACTTTGACAAGTTGATCAGTGGTAGAATGTCGAACTTTGCCGACTTGGTGATAGCAGGAGAACACGTTGAGAGCGGAATCAAGAGCGGAAAGATTCGAGATATCCCTAATACTTCAATTTATGAAGGTGAATCAGTTGTCAGTTCTCAAGAAAAGTGGGAGAAAGAAAGTGAGGTAACCCCGGAATCTCCCGTACCTCA
This sequence comes from Lathyrus sativus, assembly GCA_963859935.3. Classification (NCBI taxonomy): domain Eukaryota; kingdom Viridiplantae; phylum Streptophyta; class Magnoliopsida; order Fabales; family Fabaceae; genus Lathyrus; species Lathyrus sativus. Next base: position 809,901,535 of record OZ012735.1, read on the forward strand.
GATTCAGTGCTCAGACACTTCGAGTATTCAGAGTCAGCAACCCGTTGGGTATGTATATCAGATATCTGTTCCCCGCCAGAGTCAACAGTCGTATCATCGTCAACCGCGTCAGCATGCTAGACGAAGGCCAAGGAAGCCAGAGAGGCATTTTGCTCAGCTACCGGTGTCGTACAGCCAGTTGTTGCCATATTTGGTCAAAGGTGGGCTGATAGTGTCGAAAGAGACTAATCCAATGATACCGCCTTAAACTCCAGGTTTTGATGCCAACGCCCGCCGTGAGTACCATGTTGGGGCACAGGGGCATTCAACAGATGACTGTAAGGTGCTTCGAAGCCAGATTCAGACTCTGCTAGACTCTAGCAGGATATCTATCACGCCACAGGGTGTTCAGATTAACGACCTTCCTTCATCCAGCCAAGTGGGTGTATCAGTTCAGGTTATGGGAGAGTTCACTGATAGCAGATGTTCAGAGGAGTATCAGGATGACTTCGAAGAGAAATTCTGAAGATGGCTGGCTCAGCAGCAAATCAAGTTCGAAAAGCCCGGTTCCCAGAAGCTGGCAATTTGTGTTTTATCATGTCATTTCTTTGCATTTGTAGTTTCTTTTCTATTAAAGCGCAAATTGCATTCGTAAAACTTGTATTGTTTTCAATTGATATTGATAGTGAAATGAATATGCATGTTTTGATTAAATCCATTCGTGTTCACTAATTGTTTTTTACAGATATCCAACGCTTGGTTAAGCGGAATCCGGGGAGGATGACGAAGTTTAAAAGACGCGCAAGCTTCCGATTGTATGCTTTTGAAAATAAAACCTGCTGATGATGTACAGGCATTGTTTCAAATCCCTAAACACCAGAGTTATAAGGAAGATAATCCCTGGTTAACCCCTTTGAGCCTAGTAGTAGGAGTTTCTTTCGGAAAATGAAAAGACCCTCCTCCATCTTAACCCGGGGCAGGGTAGGTGTTAGCTAATTTGATCGAGCGTCCAAATTGCAGAAAGGAGTGTCCGTTCGAGGATCAATCACACCTCTAGAGGTCGTGCCTAAAAAACCACAGTGGTTAGGCGTCAGGAGTGAAACAGTCACATTATTCTCTGAAGTGTCAGACAGCCAGTGTCACACGACTTGTTCAAAGAAAAACAATGGGCAAAAAGAACCAAAGGCCCGCTAAGTCGAAACTTGAAAACAAATGACTTAGGCAAAAATGAGGGCATCCCGCTGGATTTAACAAAGAAGATCAAAAGAGTCAGTCCAGGCAAAAATTAGGGAAAGCGAAAAATTGAAAAAAATGAAAGGGATTGCAAAAGAAAACTCCTCAAACGAAATACAAGTCGTGTGACCCCAAGTGGAAAGGACGAAAAGTGAGTGGCTGTCACTCCAAAAACTCACGGTTTCTCGAACTATCACTCATATCTTTCAACCTCTAAGAAGTGAGCGCTAAGGTCGAATTAGCTAAACGTAGGATTGGAGAACATCAAGGTGAATGGGTGGGTTAAAATAAATTTTGAGCCTTTATCCTTTCCTTCAATACCGTGAACCTGACCACGTTATAATCAGAAAAAGTCCTAATTGAAGCAGGTTCGTTTCGAAGACATACTTCGGTAAAGATCGCGTCGAAACTGACTCCTAAAAGGGTTCTTCTTACCATGTTGGTACTGATGTTGATATTCTGATACATGATTTGTTCATTATATGCCATAAACTGTTTTTTCCTTTTCCAGTGAACAGATTGGATGTCAAAATTGTCATATGCGTTGCATTAACATATCTTTTGTGCATAACAACTTGTTTCACTTGCAAGTAAGCGCGTGACAACAGGAAAGTTTCCTACAGTGGAAAGTCTGATCAGGATAGAATGCAGAACGCCCGAATACTCCGTGAGTCGGGGCAAGCTATAGCAAGTAATCCCTAGTGATGTCAGCTATCCAAAGTCAGTTAATCTGAAGCAGTCAGGTCAAGATTCCGTGAATCTCTCGAGGACAACCAGGGTATTTCTCCACAGATCAGCCAATCAGGGGCAAAGTCGTTGCAGACAGGGGCATGCCACTCTAAGAAAAGTGCAGAAGTTGTTTCTTACCCGAGGGGTATTTGATCCGAAGCATCTCTTCGAGGTTCAGAGTGCCAGGGCAGTTCATGTCAGACCATCAGGGTACAGATTTTCAGATTTCCATTCGAGGAATATCCCCACAGAGATCCCACAGACTGGGGCATATTGAAAGCAAAGGAATTGTTCCTCTCCGTGTCATCAGAGCTACTCAGAGCTACTCAAGCAGGTTCAACTAATTTTTAAGTGTGAGACGAATGTCGGGAAGTCGTGCTATTGTCCCTTGACCCTTCGACCAGAAACCATGAATTCAGACAGGACGTTTTCCAGCGTCAGTCGTACTTGGCCCATCACGGATAGCCTAAAAAAAGCCTAATTCTTATTAGCAATTGTCAGGAAGCCCAATCCCTATTGGCAACCACCGCGAGGCCCAATCCGTGTTGGCGCATCAGTCGCAAAATCCAATCTTCATTAATATGCAGGAAGACTCCGTCTGTTTTCCCCAGCAGAAATCCAATTGTCGTTGGCACGTGTAAGCTATCTCCAGGGAAGTCCAATCATACTTAGCACATTTGGTTATCCCCAGCGGAGTCGGTTCACCTTTCCAGCATTTATTTTGCTGGAATAATTCTGTAATACCCAGTTATTCCCCGACAGAGTTGACCTTGTCTTCGGCATTTATTTTGTTGAAGCAAATATGTGTACATCTTTTCTCCAGCAGCCCGAGCCTGCATTTGCATCTTGCATATATCATCATATTTGCATTTCATCGTCAAATGCGTAGCATTCCATCTTATATGGAGCATTACGCCAGAGAAAAATTCAAACATACACATGCGAAGCATAAGCCAGTTTTTCTATCAGCCTTCTGTGGCAATGTGTATCACTCTGCAATCAGTTCAGGGGCATTTATCCAGCAGCTTTGTTCAGACAGCTCTTTGGGTTATTTGATTTTCAGATCATACGACAATTATGCTTTGCCCATCAATCATCTAATGACGACAGACTTTTCTTTCCGTCAATTCCTATTGACGACGTGTACCTCCGAACAGGTTTTCTTCCCGTCAGTTCCAATTAACGAGGCGTTTTTCCCTGCAGGTAATTGTAATTCTTGTTCAGGATGGTTTTCGGCTATTCAAATTTTTGGCATGAGATATGTGATGATTACATTCGTCCTATCATGTGTGCTTTTATCAGAGTTACTGGGTTAAGTTCCCCTTCTTCCCCAGCGGGTTTTCCTTAGATTACTGTTACGTCAGCATTAAAAGATTTCAGGGATTAGACCTTTGAAGTCGTTACTTGTTGTCAAAGTAAGTGTCTGGTAGTTGACGTTAGAATTTCCCCAGTAGAGTTTTCCTCGGATTGCTGTTACGTCAACGTTAGAAGATCTCATGGATTAAACCTTTGGGAGATTTTTACCCGTGTTGAGGGAGATTGTTACCTGTGTTGGCAGAGATTGTTACCCGTGTTGACGGAGATGTTACCCGTGTTGACGGAGATTGTTACCCGTGTTGACGGAGATGTTACCCGTGTTGACGGAGATTGTTATTCGTGTTGACGGAGATTTCTACCCGTGTTGACGGAGATTTTACCCGTGTTGACGGAGATTTTTACCCGTGTTGACGGAGATGTTACTTGTGTTGACGGAGTTTTTACCCGTGTTGACGGAGATTTTTACCCGTGTTGACGAAGATTTTTACCCGTGTTGACGGAGATGTTACCCGTGTTGACGGAGATTTTACCCGTGTTGACGGAGATTTTTACCCGTGTTAACGGAGATGTTACCCGTGTTGACGGAGTTTTTACCCATGTTGACGGAGATTTTTACCCGTGTTGACAGAGATTTTTACCCGTGTTGACGGAGATGTTACTCGTGTTGACAGAGTTTTTACCCGTGTTGACGGAGATTTTTACCCATGTTGACAGAGTTGTTACCCGAGTTGACGGAGTTGGTCCCGTAGAGTTGTTCGTTCAAATCTTCGGATGCCAGATTAGCACTTTTATTTAGTGTTTCGCCTGTTTCCTCGAAAAAGATGTCAAGTTCGCGCTTTGCGTAGCGCAAATACCCGTAGTGTCGAAAAATTCCCCATAGAGTTGCTTGTTCAAGTCTTCGGATGCCAGTTCGCACTTTTATTTAGTGTATGCCCGTTTCTTTGGAAACGGAAGGTCAAGGATAGTATATTGATATACTGCGCTTTTATTTAGTGCGATGCTCGTTTCTGCGGAAATGGAAGATCCAAGATAGTACATGGATGACGCGCTTTTATTTAGTGCGATGCCCGTTTCTTCGGAAATGGAAGGTCAAGGATAGTATATTGACATACCGCGCTTTTATTTAGTGCGATGCTCGTTTCTTCGGAAATGGAAGATCCCAGATAGTACAGGGATGCCGCGCTTTTATTTAGTGCGATGCTCGTTTCTTCAGAAATGGAAGGTCAAGGATAGTATATTGACATACCGCGCTTTTATTTAGTGCGATGCTCGTTTCTTCGGAAATGGAAGATCCAGGATAGTACATGGATGACGCACTTTACGTAGTGTATGCTCGTTTCTTCGGAAATGGAAGGTCAAGGATAGTATATTGACATACCGCGCTTTTATTTAGTGTGATGCTCATTTCTTCGGAAATGGAAGATCCAGGATAGTACATGGATGACACACTTTACGTAGTGTATGCCCGTTTCTTCGGAAATGGAAGGTCAAGGATAGTATATTGACATACCGCGCTTTTATTTAGTGCGATGCTCGTTTCTTCGGAAATGGAAGATCCAGGATAGTACATGGATGATGCACTTTATGTAGTGCATACTCGTTTCTTTGGAAATGGAAGGTCAAGGATAGTATATTGACATACCGCGCTTTTATTTAGTGCGATGCTCGTTTCTTCGGAAATGGAAGATCTAGGATAGTACATGGATGACGCGCTTTACGTAGTGCATGCTCGTTTCTTCGGAAATGGAAGGTCAAGGATGGTATATTGACATTCCGCGCTTTTATTTAGTGCGATGCTCGTTTCTTCGGAAATGGAAGATCCAGGATAGTACATGGATGACACGCTTTACGTAGTGCTTGCTTGTTTCCTCGTAAACGAAACGTCAAGAATGGTATTTTGACATAGTCCTATGGCTCGGTGTCCGCTTATTGTAGCATATGTTTGAAGTTTGATTATTGTTGATCTAGTGTGTGGATTCAATGCATGTGGCGTCACACAAGTGGTTGATGTTGAAATCAGGTTCTGTATCAAATGATTGATCAGTTTGTTGCCGTGACAACTGGACTCAGTTTTTTGGATATTTTTTCCCCCAAGCAGTTTTTGCAGTTTATTTCTGCAAGTTGGCAAATTTCTGGGTTTCTTTTGTATTCAACCGTCTTCTACCTTTGAATGTTTGAAAGCCGTTCGCTTCTCAACCCTTCAGGTCCAAGCCGTTTGAATAGGGGCAACTATTGCACCCCAAAATTTGACCAACCATTTCTCGTTATTTGGCTTATGTTTCAACTCATTTCATTTTGCATCTGCATATCGCTTTCATTGCATTTTTTTCAATCATATTGACTTTATCGGGATTACAGCCTTTTTTGGGCGTTTCTGGCAGTTCAGGCCAGTTCGAATACGAGGATTTATTTTGGGAGTAGTGCTCTTCCCGGTGTTTTCAGCTTTTGCTGTTGTTTTTGAGGACATTTCGGTGTCCGATTTTTACCGTTTATTTTGCTATATTCTCGCACCTTTTTTTAATTGGTTTAATTGAACTTCCTTGCATTTTTAGATTTTTTCCCTTAATTTCTAGAATATTAAATAGATTTTAAGTAGTTTAATTGTTTTTCTAGATTTTAAATAGATTTTAAAATAGTTTTTAGAGGTTAAATTTTTTTTCTAGAATATTTTTTAGATATTATTAGATATTAATAGTTTTCTATTTTTAATAGATTTAGTTCATTTTCCTAGATACTAATTGAGTTTTTAGAATTTAATTGATTAGTGTTTAGATTTTAAATAGATTTGTTTTGAGATCAATAGATGTAATTCTTTTTTAGATATTAATTGATTTATTTTAGAAAATTAATAGGTTTAATCTCTTTTTTAGATTTAATTTGCTTTAGAAATTTATAGGTTTTATTTCTAGATTAATTGGTGTAGGATTTAATTTGTTTTAGAAATTAATAGATTTTAATTTCTTTTTTTAGATTAATATAACTTTTTTTTAGAATTTAATAGGTTTTAAATTTTTTTTTCATTTTTTTTCCAGAATTAATTAGATGATAATTGAATTTTAATCAAGTCCTTAATAGTCTTTAATTAGCAATTAGTTTAGTCGGATTTTAATGTTTTTCATTTAGCACTAATAGTCTTTAATTAGCCTTAATTGGGTCTGTTAAACCTTTAATTGTAGTCTTTAGTGGGCCAGGTGGCCAATTTTGGAGGTCCAATCCAACGTGCCACATGTCTGCGTATAAAGGCCACACAGACGCCACGTTTCACACTCTCTCCACGCCACCTCACTCCCCACTCACTCCCTCTCTCTCTGCATGGACGCCACGCGTCCCACCTCCATCACCCATGCAGCGTGCCACGTGTTCTCCCACTTCACCCCTCTCACTGCCAGCCATGCAAGCCACTGCCGGAACCGGTAACCATCACCGGAACTCCATAACCATCGTCGGAAACCATAACGGTCGCCGAAAACTGCAACTCCCACCAGAAAATTCATCAGCTCTTCATACCGTTCTCCAGAAACCTTCGAATCTTCATCAACGATTCATATGTTTATTGTTATCAACATGGACTAAGTATGACTTAATAATCCTAATTATGATGACTCGTATGTCAAATGTTACCTAATTAGACTAAGTAGGTCTTATAATTTGATAATTATAATTTTGACGATCCACATGTCAAGTATGACCTAACGAGACCATGTACGAATTAATAGTTTGAATTCCGATAACCCGTATGTCCAATCTTACCTAGTTGGACTAAGTAGGTCTTATGAATCGGGATTTTGATGATACACGTGTCGGGTCTTACCTAATCAGAAAAGTTACGGCTTAAGAATTATAATTAGAAAGATTCAGGCATCCAATATTATCTATTTAGATTAAGTACAGTTTGAGAATTTTAATTTCAACGATTCATATGTTTATTGTTATCAACATGGACTAAGTACGACTTAATAGTCCTTATTATGATGACTCGTATGTCAAATGTTACCTAATTAGACTAAGTAGATCTTATAATTTGATAATTATGATTTTGACGATCCACATGTAGAGAATGACCTAACGAGACCACCTACGACTTAACAGTCTGAATTCTAACGACCCGTATGTCCAATCTTACCTAGTTAGACTAAGTAGGTCTAACGAATCAGGATTTTGATGATACACGTGTCGAGTCTTACCTAATTAGACTAATTATGGCTTAAGAATTATAATTAGAAAGATTAAGGCATCCAATATTATCTATTTAGATTAAGTACATTTTGCGAATTTTAATTTCAACGATTCATATGTTTATTGTTATCGACATGGACTAAGTACGACTTAATAATCCTAATTATGATGACTCGTATGTCAAATTTTACCAAATTAGACTAAGTAGGTCTTATAATTTGATAATTATGATTTTTACGATCCACATGTCAAGTATGACCTAACGAGACCACGTACGACTTAATAGTCGGAATTTCGACGACCTTGTTGCTTTGAGAATCAGATGTCAAGCTATTGGTTAACTTGAATCTTAATTCATTAAATTCATAACCGTACTTTGATTATCCAAAGGAAATTTTAAATAAAGAATGACCTTTTGCGTGATGTAACAACAACGCTAAGAGATTCGGGGATCGGGGGTTGGTTATGCCTATGGTCGGTATTTCACATCCTAAACATTTGTAGTACTCTACATGAACCTTTTGTGTGTGTGTGTGTGTGTGTATGATAAAATTGCTATGGTTATGCTATGGATTGAGATTAAGGTTAGGGTAAAGACCTAAGGATACCTTCTAAGTTTTCTTACAAGGATATCACATCTTCTGCCTATGTATCCTAACTAGGATAGAATCAGAGCAATCGTAATTCACCTTACTAGGGATGAATGAACACTTGATTATGACCAAGGTTCAAAGGGGGGGAGGGGGGGGGGGGACAAACATAACAATGTTTGTGCAGAGTTTAACAAAACTCTCTATTCTAAGTTATACACTCAAGAGGGTTGACTTCGACAAAAGCCAAGGGGGGAATAAGTAATCATCACCATGATTCTTACATAGAGTTGACAAGCTTTATCCTAGGGTTTTAGTTGAAGAACACTCCTAGTAAAGGTGGGTCTTTTAGAATTAAGCAAATTCTAATGGCTAGTAGGTTCTAACTTAATTAAGTTAGGGTTCAAAATGACTTAACAAAGTCAGAGGGAGGGTAATGAGCTATCTATGACCCAAGGGTCAATAGAGAGACTTTCCTTTGGACACAAGGACACAGACAACTTGATGTAAACTAGAAAGTTCCATCACTGGGGAATAACTTGACAAAGTTGAGGAAATAAAGAAAAAACATGTAACAACATGTAACAATAATCAAGATCAACATTTAACATCTTAACAAAGATAAAAAAGTAAAGAGGTAACAACCATCAATGCAAGTAAAGAACATGTGTAACAAGAACAAGTTCATCTATAACATTCAAACAAGATTAATGAAAACAAGTGACAACTTGAAGCAATCATGTTACAAGGATCAAATTATATCAAATGTAACAACATAAGACCAACTAAACATGTATTGATGACAATCAAACAAGCAAGAACACAAGAAATGTTACCACAGTTCAAGTATGAATTCATGATTTCATGGGGAGAAGTAAACAAGTTTCATGGTAACAACCAAGTCAACAATCAAACCCTAGCATGTTATGGTTCTAACAAGATACATAAACAAGTAGAACGAAATATGACAAGCATATTCAAGAGGTCACAATATCAAGAATCATGTCAAAGTTCACAGATGAAATTCAAGGTATACCATGCATATTCAAGCATTCACAAAGGAAAGAAACAAACACTAAGCATGTTATGGTTCTAACAAGACACATAAACAAGTAAAATGAGGTATAATGGGCATATTCAAGAGGTTACACCATCAAGAATCATGGCAAAGTTCACAGATAAAGTTCAACAAACCATTTTCACATATATACATTCATAAAAGCAAGTATGAACATGGTAAGGCAATGAATCAAACATATTTGAACAATTAAACATGTTAACAAACATATATGAATCATAAAAAACAAATCTCACAAGAAAAATCAAGTTACAAGTTGAAAAAGTTCAAGAACATCATGGAAAAAACCCTAAAAACACATGTTATTCAAGTGGATCAAAGTTTTTATAGGATAACAATCCTTGAATTCTTTTTTCACTTAATGAAAATAGACATGATAAGGATTCGTTTAGAAAAAGAATGACATCAATAGCACAAAAAGTGAGCAAGTTATGATCATGGAAATTTGGTGTACTAATGGGGGCAAAACTAAGGCAAGGCAAGGTCACAACCTAAGGCCAATTTGCAAGAAATTTGGAAATCAGTCAAATCTTAACCAAATGAGGTGAAACAAAAGTGAAAATTGTGTATTTTTAAACAAGGAATTCAATGGCACCATTTTTTCCCCATACCATACACTCACAAAAAAATTTGATAGTATAAAGGTTTTGGCATCTTTGGTCACAACCAAGTGCAAGAACATATGGACAGTCATGTGTAGTGGTGTGCTTGGTGAAACAAGTGTAAAAACATCACATATACATCATATATAGAGGTTTAAATAAAATAAATCAATAAATGCACACATGGTTTGACATATTGGATGCATCATGCAAAAAATGACTAGATTGGACCTAGTTTGTGACCTGGTTTTTTGACAGTCCAAAAGTTACAAGTTTTGCTGCTATAAATGATTCATACATGATACATAACATACATAAAACATGTTCAAACAATGTACAACACAAGATCATAGCTAGAAGTCATGGTAGCATGTGAAATGCAAGTGGAAAGTTCACATTTATGAGTTTTAGACTTACCTCTTGAAGCAAGCTTGAGAAATAAGAAAACCAGAGATCTTGAGAGCTCTTCTAAGGTCTGCAAATGCTCCAAGGATTATGAATATGTGCTCATAGTAACCCTCAAGTCAGTTGGTGGGCAGAATGCCTTGTAAGTGAAGAAAAACTCCCAAAATCCAAAGATTTCCAAAGCCAACTCTCTCAATCCTTGTTACAGAAGTGTGGAACCATCACGGACAGTTTATATATGTTATTTATGAAGTGTTAGAGGTCTAAGAGAGTGTGGAAGTGCAAGGGATCATTGGTTGTTCTCTAAAGTGTATAAAGGTCAATAAAAGAGGTTCCAACCATTAACTTTTTGATTGGATGAATTTCTGTCCAAGGTGAGAGTTTGGACAGCTCTAGTGCATCATTTGTGATGTGTTTGGAATGTGGTATGAGTTGGAAGAGTTTGAGAAGTGAAAATGCAAGGCAGATTTTTTGAAGTTTTGGAAAATTGGCACAATTTTGCAAGAACTTGAGATTGAGTGGGAGGAAGAGTTTCAACTGGTTCTTGGCATATAACTGATGTGTTTTGGATGTAATAGGTGAGTTATATTTATAGACAAAGTCCTTGGATCAAGGTATGGGCAGAAGTGAAGCAAATTGCAAAGTTTAGCCTTCCATCATGAAAATCTTGGAGTTTTTCAATGCAATCTCCATCTCTGACCTCAAGCCATTCTACCAAGAGCTTCTCCATGCCCTATAGGTTGATTTAATCATGCTTGAGAGGGTAGGAGGTGACTGGTTGCAGCCAAGTTGATGATGTGAAGAGGGGCAGCCACCATTTTTCTCTTTCTACATTATTTATGCTTGCGACTTGCATTAAAAAACTATTTCTTTCATTTCTTATGCCAATTTTGTGGGAGTTGATGTTAAACATGTTTATTAACAATTTAAACATCAGAAATGAGGTTTAGTCTTTGATTAGAACTGATTTAGGAAGCTTTAGAATCAAAACACTCATGCTGAACTAGTTTTGCAAAAGTGAGTTTTTGCCAACTTGTGGACCTTGGTTATCTCTAAACATGAAGAGTTATAGAACCCATTTGTACTTTTTAGAAAGCCCCCATTAGGTACTACAATATTTATGGTTGAGGTAGGAACCCGTTCCACTTGAAACTAGGTCAAAAACCCTTGTGAAAATGCTGAAAACTTAACTTACAACTCAAAATCCAAAATCCATGCATTTTCTGCTCATGAGTGCATATATCACTTTTTAAGAACTCATTAAGACCCTTCCAACAAGCTTTGAACCACTCCACTTGGATGTGTGGTTAAGGAGTTATGGCCTGACCCTTTTCAAAACTCTAATTTCCCGACTTTTCGATTACTTCTCAATTCTTGATCAATTGGTCACCAAAATTCATGATTAGATATTAAATGATGTTGGGAACATAGTTGGATTCAATTTTGGTTTAAAACCCTGTTGGTCAATGGGTTGACTTTTCAGTCAGACGAACCGAACGATCGAAAACCTCTGAATCGACTGTTGGTGTCCTAGGTTCTCTTAGGCCTTGAAACTTCTTGGGTAGACTTACTTAGGTAATATGAGCCTCATGGACCATGATTCAAGCTTTGGAACACCCTTTAGATCAAAATTCAAACTATAGTTGACTTTCCCAATCAGAAACTCTAATTAGGGTTCTTGTACTGCACTATTTTTCTTTCTTGGGTGACAACATCTAATTGGATTCACTCTTGATCCAATGTGATATCCTTGATGACATGAAGACTTGATATATGGAGGATCAATTCAAAACTTTGACTGATCAATCCCTTGAAACCCTGATTTCTGACTGGAAGAAACCCTAGTTCATCTACATCTTGACAAAGACCAAACTTGAAATAGGTTATGGTTAGATAATCAATGTCGATGCTCCCAGAATGCTGATGTGATATAGAGGTCAAAATTTGGGGTATAACAGTTGCCCCTATTTAAATATCTTCACCAAATGACAATGAGAGATGACAATCTCCATAGAATTATGATGAACGGTATTTAAATATAGCAAACCGAAAATTTTGCCCTTAGGTACAATGGTATGCAAAAGAGACAAATGCTAAAATGCAATGAATTCTAAAATGATGCTTCATGATGCTTGAATACAAGACAATGCTGACACACAAGCAAACGAAAAGAAAAGCAAAACAACGAGTAACCACTCACTGGTGACCCAACACACTAGGGAAAAATCTGAAGCATATCAAACAATAGTTCAAACATGACTACATGATGATATCCCAACCTTCGCAGGGGATAGGAAACAGAGACTTCACTAGGAAAGCCAAATTTCCACTGGGGAAATCCAACCTCACCTGGGGAGAACAAAATCTTTAAAGGGGGAATGCAAATCCAGTGGGAAGATGCATCAAAGAAAGCACATATAAGAAACCACACAGGGGAACAAGAGTCAACAAACTCGGACCCCAATTGGAGATTTAAAAGATGAGACACGACTCCTATTGGGGACAAACCAAAGGGATTCCCTTAATGAAGAGTTAAAATAGGATCTTCGGGAGGAGACTAGAAACAAGACTAGACTGTGAGGGAAAACCCTCATATAGCATACATACTAGAGTTTCGATGATAACAAAATGCGATCGTGAATGAATCGGTTTTCTCGAGTCTACCTCTACAACAAATGCAATATTTCACCTCTCATATCCTTCTTATATCCATCTAAAGTGTCATATTAAATTCAATATATATGGGAGACCAGTGATCATGACTAAATGCATAAAAACCACAAAAATGTGTTTTTTTTTGCAGTTTTGCAGGGTTTGAGTCGACCATAGGTCGACACATGGTCGGCGCATGACTCAGTGCAAAAGCCCACGGGTCGGCGCACGCTGACCTATGGTCGACGCATATTGTGAAGACTTTTCAATCTGTCTAAATCTGCAAGCTATGCATCGACGCATAATCCTGCCATGGTCGACCGTTCGCTCGTTTATGCTGTTTTTGAAGGCTTTCCACTTTGGGTGAAAAGTTGTTATGTTTGTTGGCTTGTTGGTTACTATATATAGATGTTTTATGTTCTTTTCACAACAACAATTGAAATTTTGAGTCAATTGTGCAAGAACAAGAAAAGTGAAATAGGTGCTACCAAATCTCTTCATGTTCATCCTCAATAATTCACAACACAACAATTACACACAACAATTCTTGTTGTGCTTTGTGGTTCTATTCAGGTTTTTCTTGAATAAAACCTTCAAGGTTTTTCCCTCCAAGATTCGAAGAATTTGGGGGGTTTTTGGTACGGATCATCTCTACCAACTTCAGCTGAGCGAAGGTGATTGAGAAGTGGATGGTTTCGTCAGTCTAGTAGCGGGAATCAGTGAAGTGTGCAAGAGAGTTCCGGGTTCGATTTGTGTGTGTTTGAGATCAGCCGGGCCGAGGGTTTGAAGAACGGAAGGTTGTTCAACAAAGGGGCTGGAATCGGAGGTCTACTCACAACGATCGAAGAACTTGATTTGACTCGAATCAAGGAACAAGGAGAGAAAGCATCATCAACATCAAGAGAGCTTGTTTGTATATTTTGCTTATCTATCCTTGTATAAACATTTCAACTCTACAAGTGATATCTATTATATTGATCTCAATTCTAGATTTAGAATTGAGGGCAGACGTACCCCGAAGCAAGGATGGCGGGGGAACTGCCTCAACAAATCTTTGTCTCCTTTATTTTTCTGCACTTTCATTTTGGCTTTAGAATTTGAGTAATTTTAGTATAAGAAATTCTATCAAAATTTGCATTGAGTTGAGTAAGTGCTTTTCACTGTTTTGAACTCTAGTACAATAGTATATTGTACAAGGAATTTAGAGTTACTTTCTCAAGTCAAAATTCACTTGGAGTGTCTCGCACACCAAGTGTTTGATAAATTGCCTAAACCAAAATTCACTTGGATTATTTGCATATTTTGTGGTGATTGTGGAACATTAGAACTAGTTCTACTTATTAGTGGTAAAATCAATTGGTAAGTGTGACTAGTGTGTTGAATCTATTTTTTGCTCATTATCACCTCCATAAGGCTAGACGCATATCCGGTCTTCTAATAACGGTTTGTTTTAGACGGTAATTTTTCCAGGACCGCTTCCGTAAATCAAATATTTTTAAAACTAATTTTTAATTGGTAAGCGCCTACTGATTTTTAATTGGGATCTATTCAACCCCCCATTCTAGATCCGAGCCATCGTTTAACATAGACCCACCGAGGAAGCTAGTAACTACCAGATCTTCAGGATTTTGCTGAAGAATACAGATATGTCGGGGATGTTGGTAATAACCAATCATTCGAGGCTCCACTGGGGATACTGGTAACAACCAAACATCCTAAGTTTAGAGATAGGTGAGCATTTCCAATAACTAACAGACTTTAAATGATGCTAGTAGCGACTAGACTTTAGAAAAGTAGATCGGTAACAACCAGGTATCATATTAATAACAATTGGATTTTTAAAAAATGCCAGTAACTACTGGACTTACACTGGAAAAACGGGTAACAACCACACTCCATACCAATAACAGTTGGATTTTCAAACAATACTAGTAACTACTGGACTTCAATAGGGAGACGGGTAACAACCAATGTCAAGGTACCAATAACAATTGGATTTCAAATGATGCCAGTAACTACTGGGCTTAACTGGGGAGAACGAGTAACGACCACGTTTCATAACAATAACAATTGGCTTTCAAGCAATGCCAGTAACTACTGGACTTATATTGGGGAAGTCGGTAACAACTGAACCACATACCAATAACAATTGGGTTTCAAGCAATGCCAGCAACTACTGGATTTCCTGGGAAATATTGGTGATAACCAAATCAAAGTACCAATAACAATTGAATCTCAAACAATTCCAGTAACTATTGGATTTCAAAGGAGAGATAGGTAACTACCATATCTTATACCAATAGCAATTGGATTTTGAAAACATAGTAATTACTATGTCTCAGTAGAGTCTATTAACCAACGGAACTTCAGTTGGGCGTAGATTTAGGTAAACACCGGATCTCAAAGGTAAGTATTAGTAACAACTAACATCTTGGTAGACACCAATAAGCAGTATCAGATATTTCTAGTTACAACTAGTCTCCCTGGGGATATAAGCATTTATCACAATAATACTTAATCTTGACAACTTGACTAAGTTGGGGTAACAAACCACAAAGAGAGCCTGTGATAACAGGTTTGGAGCAAAAGGATTGGTAACGACTAAAGGATCTCAAAGGCTACGGCCATATCAGAAGCATGCAAATAGATGCGTATGCTAATGGTATGATGCAAATGTAAACGTAGAACGACTCACGGGGGAGAAGGAAAATAAAGGAAAAAAGACAATCTAACTTCATAGGAGAGAAGACTAATCACACCGAGTACTAATGTTACTACTCAAAATAGAATCTTTCACTGGGAGAGCAAATCAATTCTTCAGAAGGGATCTGGTCACTGCTTTGGCAATATTGCAGAGGAGAAGTCACGACTTCTGTAGCATGGCGGTCTCTGAGTACAACCTTATCTGAAGATGGTGTTAAGCTTTCTATTGCTCTGCTCTCATGAGAGGAGTCTAATACCGTCATGTCACACCTTTAAAGTTACGACTTGTTTGTTAGATCAGTTTTTACAAGACAATTTTATTTTTTCTTTTTCAAAAACACTTTGCTTTTAAAACCCATTATTAATGAATAAGTGAAATTTGCATAACAAGAAAAACACAGATCTCGACAAAGATTGGTCCAAAATCTAATTTCATTAATGGGAGAAAACCTTACCAAAGGCGAGGTCTCGGGAATAATTACAATTGAAAAAATGGCAAAACAAAACAAAACAGGTCCAAAAATCCAACAATGATCCAACCCTACTAACTAGTAGTCCATCTGATTCGCTGCTTCTGATGAGAATGGTGAGTCTCTTGATTATCTTTCACGGGCTTAACAACTTTTGATGCAGTGAAAGCCTTGCCCCTAACTTTTTCCTGAATTTCCCTTTCGGGTTTTCAATTCACCGGGACGATCTTTTTTGTCTAAGTCGCCTTTCTAGGTTTTCAACTTAGTGAGCTCTTTTTATTTTATTTTTATCCCTAATTTTTGCCTGGATCTCCTTAATAGGTTGTGATCCACCGGGATGCTCATTTTTTCTTGAGTCGCCTTTCCAGGTTTTCGACTCAGCGAGTCCTCTTTTAGGCATAGTATTTCCTTACTGCATCCGAGTTGACGGGGTACTTAAGTTGTTCGTCGTCCATTGTCTTGAGAATTAGAGAGCCTTCAGAGAAAAAAGTTTTCACAACAAAGGGGCCATCGTACTTGGGCATCCATTTTCCATGCATATCCTTCTGAATTGGCAGGATCTTTCTGAGCATGAGTTCTCCTTCCTTGTATTCTTTGAGGAGGACCCTTTTATCAAATGTTCTCTTCATCCTTTGCTGATATATCTGACTGTGATACATCGCGGTCATCCTCTTTTCATCAATGAGATTTAGAGAGTCGAATCTTTCCTTTACCCATTCAGCTTCTTCGAGCTCTGCTTTCATCAAGACCCTTAGCGAAGGTATCTCAACCTCGATGGGTAATACTGCATTCATCCCATAGACAAGGGAAAAGGGGGTTGCCCCTGTTGAAGTACGTACCGATTTTTGTATCTGTGCAAGGAAAATGGTAACATTTTGTGCCAGTCTTTGTAGGTTACAACCATATTTTGCACTATCTTTTTGATATTTTTGTTTGCAGCTTCAACAACACCATTCATCTTTGGTCTGTAAGGAGAAGAGTTGTGATGTTTGATCTTGAAACTGTCACAAAGCTCTTTCATCATTTAGTTTTTCATATTTGTTCCGTTATCCGTGATGATCTAATTAGGGATGTCGTATCGGAAAATGATCTTTTTCTTGATAAAACGGGTGACCACTTGTTTGGTGACATTGGCGTATGACGCAGCTTCTACCCATTTGGTGAAGTAGTCAACAACTACGAGGATGAAACAGTGATCTTTGGACGCTTTAGGCTCAATTGCCCCAATAATATCTATGCCCCCACATTGCGAGTGGCCAAGGCGATGTTAATACATTAAGAGGATGTGGAGGAACATGCACCTTGTCAACGTAGATCTGGAATTTGTGGCATCTCCGAGCAAAAAGGATGCAATCTGTTTCCAGGGTCAACCAGTAATAACCAGCCCTCAAGATTTTCTTTTCCATGGCATGGCCGCTCGCATGAGTGCCGAAGGTACCTTCGTATACATCTGTCATCAACAGGTTTGTCTCTTTCTAGTCAACACATCAAAGCAGGACCATATCATGATTTCTTTCGTACAGAATGTCGTTGCTGATGAAGAACTTGGATGATAATCTTCGTATAGCCCTATTGTCAATTTTAGATGCATCGACCAGATACTCTTGATTCTGAAGAAAGTTCTTGATGTCATGGAACCAAGGTTTTCCATTGGATTCCTCTTCTGCCATCATGACGTATGCTGGTTCCGTTTTTGTTTCGATGCTGATCAAGTGAGCTTCGTTGACAAACTGAACCTTCCACATTGATGCTAGCGTGGCCAAGGCATCTGCAGTGTGATTCTCATCCCTCGGGACATGTTTGAAAGTGATCTCGTCAAAGTACTTGATCATTTCCAAAATGTAGTCTTTGTAGGGAATCAGCTTCTCATCTCGAGTTTCCCATTCACCTTTGAGTTGGTAAATTACTAAAGCGGAGTCGTCGATCACCTCTAAGATCTTGATGCAACGATCGATGGCAGCTTCGAGTCCTAGGATACAGGCTTCATATTTAGCTATATTGTTTGTACATGAGAAGCACAGTCTGGCGGTAACAGCGGTATATCCTCCAGTTGGATTTTCTAGAACAGCCCCAACACCATGTCCTTTTTTGTTGGACGACTCGTCAAACATCATCTTCTAACGGGATCTGGGTTCAGGACCTTCCTCAGGACCAGGTTCCAGTTTCATTCTTTAAACATACATCACATCCTCATCAGGGAACTCAAACTTGAGCGGTTGGTAATCATCTATAGGATGCTCAGCAAGGTAGTATGACAAGACGCTTCCTTTAATGGATTTTTAGGCGACATATTGAATATCATACTCTGACAAGAGCATATGCCATCTGGCAAGTCTTCCAGTTTGAGCAGGCTTTTCAAATATATACTTTATTGGGTCCATCTTTGATATCAACAACATAGTGCGGCAGATCATGTATTGTTGGAGACGTTTGGCCGCCCAAGCCAAAGCACAACAAGCTTTTTCCAAGGGAGAGTAACGACTCTCGCAATTCGTGAACTTTTTGCTTAAGTAATAGATCGCATGCTCCTTCTTTCCTAACTCATCTATTTGTCCCAGAACACAACCCATTGAATCTTCCAATATCGTCATATACATGAAGAGCGGTTTTCCAGGTACTGGAGGGATCAACACCGAAGGTTCTTGAAGATAGCTTTTAATCTTTTCAAATGCCAACTGGCATTCATCATTCCATATTATTTCTTAATTCTTCTGTAACAACTTAAAGATTGATGCGCATATAGGAGTTAAATTTGAGATGAATCTGGAGATGTAGTTTAAACGTCTGAGGAAACCTCTGATTTGTTTCTCTGTTTGGGGAGCTGGCATCTCTTAAATAGCCCCGACTTTGTCGGGATCCACCTCAATTCCTCATTAACTAACGATGAACCCAAGTAATTTGCCAGGTCAAACTCCAAATGTGCATTTAGCTGGATTCAACCTCAGTTGATATTTCCGGAGTCTTTCAAACAACTTTAACAGATGCTCAAGGTGATCTTTTTTGCTTTGATATTTAGCAATCATGTCATCTACATACACCTCGATCTCTTGAAGCATCATATCATGGAAGAGTGCAACCATGGCTCGCTGATAAGTGGCTCCTGCATTCTTCAACCTGAAAGACATGATCTTATAACAATAAGTTCCCCATGGTGTTATGAACGTTGTTTTCACCATATCATCTGGGTCCATCCTGATTTGATTATAACCCGAGAATCCATCCATAAAGGAAAATATTGCAAATCTAGATGTGTTATCAACCAATGTGTCGATGTGAGGTAGTGGAAAATCATCTTTTGGACTGGATTTATTGAGATCCCGATAATTCACACACATCCTGACCTTTCCGTCTTTCTTCGGCACTAGCACGATGTTGGCTACCCACTCAGGGTACTTTGAAACTACTAGAAATCCTGCGTCGATTTGTTTCTTTACTTCATCTCTGATCTTTAGGGCCATGTCTGGTCTTGATCGTCGGAGTTTTTTCTTAACATGAGGACAATCTGGTTTCAGAGGGAGCTTATGGACCACAATATTAGTGTTCAACCCTGGCATATCCTGGTATGACCAAGCGAAAACATTGGTATACTCTTTGAGGAGTAGTATCAACTTGTCTTTGACCTCTATTTCGAGTGATGCCCCAATCTTTACTTCTTTCTTTATCTCTTCTGAACCTAAGTTGACAACTTCAATCTGCTCTTTATACGGCTGAAGGTAGGCTTCTTTATACTCAACCATTCTGGTTAACTCTTCTAGAACCTCAAATTCTTCATCAAGCTCTTCTTCAGCTTGAAAAACAAATGAATCATTACCAGAAGGAACCGAATGATCATTGGATTTTGCAGGTGATGGAGGTTCTCTGTATGGTTTTAAAGGGTTTAACATGATCAGACACACACACAACAATCATGCAGATGATGGGTTCAATTTTAAGTTTTTCCAAAAAGATTTCCATTTTTTCCTTTTTACAAAAAGTGGAAATGATAAAAAAAGTAAATGAACAAAAAGGACAAGAGTTTTAACAAAAACACTTCTTCATTCATTAATCTTTTTAATCGCAAAGTGACCCATACAAAATGATTCACTGGCCTTGGCAAGACCAGGAATTTCAAAGAAAACAAAAGCTAACAAGCAATGCATTACTCTAAAGGTAGCACGGCAAGAATTTCCACTGCCTCCCAATTGTGTAAGGCCGCTCCACCTTGGATCACCGGGTTGTTGAGGATGCTTCTCTCATATTCTTTAATGATGGCGTTGACTTGTACCCCCCCCCCCCACTTACAAACATCTCCTTTAGGGTTTTCTACTTCTGGTTGTTATCTTCGGACACTTCTTCCAGAGTTGGTTTGTAACCCAACCCTTGCTTGTCATTTTTGGCACGAGCGTTCACTTCCATAACTTCTCCCCATCCCTACGGAGTCCTTCCTTCATTGCAGCTTTTATGCTTTGCACGGAGGAAAAAGACAAACCATAGACCATAGCGGAATTATCAATTAACACAACGTGAGCGATTTCCAGGGCTTGGAACGCTATTTCTAGCGCATCCTCGTCGGCTTTGATGTATCAGAATGATGACAGGTTGCTCACCATCAAATCTTCCTCCCCGTGCACTATGACCAACTGATCATTAGTGACAAATTTTAGCTTTTGATGCAGGGTGGAGGTTATAGCTCCCGCCGCATGGATCCAAGGTCTACCCAATAAATAGCTGTAGGCTAAATTAATATCCATGACTTGGAATGGTACTTTAGAACATTGCGGACCCACCATTATTGGCAAAGTCACCTCTCCAATTACGGACCGTCTGGATCCATCGAATGCCTTTATAACCAGAGAGGTTGCTTTCATAATTGCTTCTTTATGACTTAATTTTGCCAGAGTCCTTTTTGGCATTACATTCAAAGAAGAACCGGTGTCAACCAGGACTCTAGCTAAAGTATCTTCTTCGCATTTGATGGAGATGTGCAATGCACGGTTGTGTTTGTGGCCTTCTGGCGTAAGAGCATCATTGCTGAAGCTTAACATGTTGCACGCCGTGATTTTGGCGACATCCGAGCCGAATTGCCCCACCGTGATGTCTTTGGTGACGTGGGCCTGAGTCAATATTTTCATCAGAGCTTCCCTATGCAGGGGTGAACTGAGTAGTAGTGACATTATAGAAATCTTTGATGGCATCTGGTTCAGTTGATCTACCACCCTATAATCACTTTTGCCGATGATTCTTAGGAACTCTTCGTCGTCTTCTTTTAATATCTCTTTTGGAACAATCTCTTTAGGAACAACCTCTTTGACAGTAGTGTCGCAACTGCGAAAAACAACCGGTGGAAAAATAGAAGAGTCGCCACTTTCGTTATTTATCCCAAAGAGAGGGAAAGGAAACGATCAAAAAAACCTGACGGAAAAGGGAAAGACAAAGTCATCGCAACCATGTCTGGATTCGAGAGTCGGTTACGCAAGGGGAAGGTATTAGCACCCCTCACGTTCGTCGTACTCGACGGGATCCATGCATTGTTGTCTATCTAAAAGGGTGTGTTGAAACTATCTAGCTAAAGGCTTAGGGACAAAAGAAAAAGAAAAGAGAAGTGACTCGGCAGAGCATCGCCGCTCTATGCCTACATACTCCCTCGTGCAATGGGAAAGTCAGAGTCAACGTAGTTCGACTAACTACGGGCGAAAGGGGGAAGGTTGCTCGCCAAGACATCGCATCTTGTGCCTACGTACTTTCATCTAGTATGAAATATCAGAGCAAACATAGTTCGGGCTAAAAGGACCACAGGTTGGTTCAAAATTTTTTTAGGCCCGAGTAGGGTTAACGAGTAGTTCATACAGTTGGTGTATGCAGCTCGACCATTGGAGACTTAGGTGTTACCGTTTGCGGTAGAACTAAAAGCTAATGACACTCTTTTTGTGAAAATATTTCATGATTAATAACTTTAAAGGGTGAAAAAGGTTTTTGTGTTTTTGTGTTTTTTAGAGAAGAAGTGTTTTGAATTTGAGTGTTTATAATGTATGTTGTACTAAAGGCTAAAACCTAGTATCGAATGCGTCGCATATCGTTCTAAGGATGTATACTAAACACTCTAGGAAATTGAGAGGTGGCTCCTCAATCACCATTTCCCAAGTATAAGGCTTATGGCACAACATTCATTATCCTTATTAAGTATGTTAAGATTGTATGAAGATGAGAAGAGAAGAAATGACACTAATGGGAGACTAATCAATCCTAAAAATTATCATGCAAAGTGGACTTAAAGTTGAGTTTAAAAGGGAGATACCTAATGTTATCATGCATGTTTAGAACCCTAATGTCTATCATAACCTCTCTTGAACAAGAGAGGTTAGAAATCCTAAGGGAGGAAAGACAAAAGAAGAAGAAACAACAAAAGAAACATGCAAAGGAAAGAATGCACAAGTAGAATGAAAGTGGGAGGAAAATAGTGTGGGGCAGTAGCCTCCACAAGCTCATCTCAACCAAGTATGCATATGAGAAATGAAAAGAAGGAAGAAGAAGAAGAAATGCACAAGAAGAAATCACACAAACAAGGCAAGCATGTCACATATGGAAACCCTAAATGGAAGCAACAAAGGAAACCCACAAATGAACAAGCAATGAACATAATTTTGACCTAAAAATGAACATACAACAAGCTCAACATGTCTAATATGTGAAACAAGAAGAGTTGATAGCTCAATGGATCCACAAAGGTCATTTCCAATTCAAACTAGGTCATGCACTTATATGAACCTTCCTTGGAGGTAACTTGACTTGCAAGTTACCTCAACATTAGGAAAATGGTTCAAAAATTAACAAATAAAATGCACAAGAAAGCTAAACATGTTGGTAAACATAGTCCACAAGCACAAGGCAAATATTCCCTCAAAGCACCATAAAAAAAAAATTCATTTAGATGTACCACTTTGAAATGGGAGAAACAAGGACAAAAAGAAAAGCCACAAAAGTCAACCCAAAAGTCAACAAGTCAAGGGCAAAATGGTCCTAAAAAATTGATCAACTCCTCATTGAGATGAGGATCAATTTTCATTCATTGGATCAAAAAGAAATGAGAGAAAAAAATGCAAGAACAAACAATGCTACAATTTAACTCATTTAAAACAACTCCAATATTTAATTCCTTTTTAAATTGAAAATAAAATCAAAAAATAAAATAAAAATATCCTAAAAATAAAGGACATCTTAAAGTTCATGAAAAATATTTTTTTTGAATTTTTAGAAAAATGGAGCTATTTTATATGATTTAAATTGAAAACAGAATAAAAGAAAAATCAAAAAAAGAAAATAAAAGAAAATGATAAAACATTGGTGCCAATAGCAAAGAAATGCAGTTCAAATTGGAAATGGGCCCAGCAGGGGGCGTGAGTAGTAGGCGAGGCCCAGGTCCATGGGCGAATAAGACAAAAATGCAAGAAAATCTGATGATCACATGAAGCATGGTCAACAAGAGCACACGGTGGAAAGCGTTGTAGATCACATGATTAAAAAGTATAACAATCAAGAGGCTCAGAATACGCCAGCTCAATTAATGAATATTTAAATGAGATCACATGCATTCAGTCAACCGAGGTATAACGTGTTTCTTAATCTGGACCGTGTATGTGAAAAATAATCCAATCATGTGAACAAAAACAAGACACGTAGTCATATTCCTCACTCAAACTTGGAGGGAGCCAGGTGGTGGGCAGACTGCAACTCCGGTCATCTTCTTCGCAGCTCCGGCCACCGTGTCTCACACAACAACACGCAGGCAACAATTCTTCACCATTTTGGACAAACTTTATATGAAAATTAATCTACAAATCACAAGGATCACAAATCCAGCATCCAAATTCCTTAATAATGCATAACAAGAACAACCCGAAGCCAAACATATTTGTGCATCAAGAACAAAAGTTCACTAAACTCACTCAAATTTGTGCAAACATCATCTACATGTTATGGAGATCATAGATCCATCCACAATTAAGCAAAACATCACAAGAACAAGCCATACCAGATCAAAACAGTTTGGAGCTTCATCCAACAATCATCATAAATGCCAGTTCGTTTTAGTGATTAATGATCTACATGTTTCCTAGGTCTCAAATATGCAAAAATGGTAGAGAATCATGGCATAATGAGAGAGATAAGTTGAATTGTAAATACCTAGTGGAGAACTTCCACTGAGCCTTCAACTCTTGATGAAGCTCAAAGATAAATGTTCAGAAATGTTCGGTGATCTTCAATAAAGCTTTTACAACCTTCAATTTGCCTTGAAACTGCTTGGATCTCAGAATTCGAATTTCAAAATTGCTTCACTTTTTCAAAATGCTCTAGCTCCAATTCTTCACCCAATTCGTGTTCTGATGATTTGTGAATGATAGAAACCTTTTATGTGATGGATTTGAATCATAAAAAAGCCCAATGGTAGCCCCTAGAGCCCAATTGCATATCCATGGAATTTGAGTTTTGGAGCTTTTCTTTGTGCACGGAAATCCTTCCAATTTGGCTCCAAAATAATGCACTTTGCTTGTTGGTAACATGAGGAGTGTGAATGGCTGGGATTTAACCCTTGTTTGATCTCAATGGTTGATATTACAAGTGTGACTTAAACTTGAAGTAAGCTTGAAAATGGCACATCAAAACTTACCAAATCAAAATTCTAGAAATGCCAATGTGTTTGAAATATAGTTTGCACTCAAAATATGTACTCATTTGCACAAAGATGATCTAAAATGAATTAATTCCAATTTTCTCATTTTAAGGCCTTTTTCATGAAAATCACTTTAGGAATTCACCATTCCAAGCCAAATTCTTGACTTCTCAATGCTTGGTTGAACAATTGAATCCATTTGGAGCACATTTGATGTTGGAAAAAAAACTCCATTTGAAGTGTGCAAGTTGGTGAAATGGACCTATAGTTTTATGACCTATAATCTCACTTTCCCAAAATACCCCTGACTTGCAAGCCTCATAACTTGAGTTCTACAAATCAGATGAAAGACTTCTAGTACTCTTTGGAAATATAAGAACATGAGGAGCAAATTTCATGTTCATCAAAAGTTGATGAGAAACATCCTTCTAGGTCAAAAATGGCTTGGAAGTTGGTTGACTTTTGTTGACCAAAATCACATTCATCTGATGATCTGTAACTTGTCTGCATCATAACTTGAGTTCTAGAAATTAGATGAATGACTTTTAGTACTCAAAAGAAATCTAAGAACATGCTCTACAAGTTTCATGTTAGCCAAAAATTGAGATGAGACTTGTATCTTGAGAGAGGTGGTCTTGAAGCTGAGGACTAAATAGGGGATTTTACACTCAGAACCCTAATTTAGTAACTTCTCACACTCTTGATTCTTGATCAATTGATCTTGAAATGATATCTCATGTATCTTAACACAACATCCCATGACCATAAAGACTTTGAATTGAGTCTTAATCTCCTTTGATTTCACAATTGACTGAGGATTAACCAGATGAAACCCCTAGATGCAACATTCTTGACTGTGGCTTCTTCCACCTCCCACAACAACTTGAATAATCTCCAACATGGCTCTCAAAGCACTCAATGAGCTCTCTCAACATCTTATATCCATAATCATGAATTCACAATCCTCTGATGCTCTTTAATTGGCCTCCAAGTTAGGAGCTGACCCACATACATCCATCCATCCTTTCACAAGACTAATGATCACTTCTAGATGACCTAATGACCATCCACGCTTGAGTAACACAACTTGCTTAGGCTCAACACTCTGAGTAGACTCCTTTTGCTATGCACAACCTCTTGATCCCCTGTTCAATGAAACATGCTATGCAATGCAAATGCTAGAAAGAAATGAAATGAAACATAAACCAAGTTAAGAAAAGGTTGGGCAAATTTTGGGGTGCAACAAGTAGGAATGACCTTAAGTGCTACTTTGGGAGTGTCGTATTTCCATGGTACAGTTTTGGAATTTTGCTCTCTCCGAGGATCGAATCTAGGCTTAGCCTTGCCAAATCTAGGCACTAGATCCTGACGGAATATTGGTCCAATGACGCTGGATCGAGTCATCTTATTATTGTCGGTATTGAACACCGCTCTTTTCTTAGGCTCCTCTGGTAGATTGAACACTGGTTCAATAACTGCAACGTCCTCTTTTTTCTTCTTACTACTTGTCATACCCTAAATTTGTCCTACCCTTTTTCAAATATTTTCGTTTTTATTTATTCTTGTATGTTTTACATTGCCCGCTTATTTTCTTGTTATTTAGACAACGTGTCTGCTCGCAATTGTTTGATTTTTCAGAACTTTATCTTTTTGACCAATTAAAGCATGACACATGACCTAAAGACATTTTTGTGAATATTAATTCTTTTCTTAATTTCCTAAACTTTTTCTTTTTAAAATAGTATTAATAATAATATTTTGTGCACATATATTGCTCTTTTGTTTGTTAATATTAAATTTTGTAAATTTTTAGTTTGTTTTATATATATTTGTTAATATCTATTAATTTTATATTTATTAATATTTATGTATTAAATAGTTGTTAATATTTTATTTTAGTTTGTAGTTATTATATTTGTTAATATTTAGTAAAAAGTGTTAATAAAATAATGAAAAGAAAATTAATACAAAAAAAGGGAGGATCAGATTTTGTTTTGGGAAAGAAGAGGCCCACATTTGGGGGCCCGTTGTGGATTTCAGAGTGGGGATAGTTGGCCTTAAAGAGGAGGCGAAAAAACCCTAAGGAGAGGGGGGGGGGGGGATACTGTTCACAGCTCCCCAAAATTCAGAGAAAAACCCTAAAGAAAAAATTATTGTTCTTCCCTTCTTCTTTCAGCGAAAAATGGCGCAGCCCCAAAGCCCTCTCTTAATTCGCCGTCACCCACTTTCCCCTTCATTTTTCTGACGAAACCATATCTCCATCACCCATTTTGCCCTAATCTTTTCCGCCGCCATTCTCCCTCCATTCTCAACCTCCTCCTTCTGTTTCAATTCACCTTCAACCTCAGATTCGCTCCCCACCAAGGAATCCTTCGCAAATCCCATCGTCTTCCTCCCAAATTTACTCGCTCACGGTTAAAACCCCCGGTCGGATGGCTTATTATCTCCTCTGTCAAACTGCAGCGAGATCTGCGTAACTCATACAAACCCTCACTTCACCCCGTCGCTATAACAATCACTCCAACAAACTTCAAACACTGCTGCGAATACAGCTCCCTTCGTCTCAACATCCTCAGCTCTCGCGCGAACTCGACTTAACAGGGACAGGCTTCGAGCGAACAACCCAGTTTAGATTTGCACTGATTGTTGTGCTGACATAGGATATATTATGGTTAAAATATGCCTCGGCTATGTCTTTGCGATGTCGGTTTTTGATTTGCGGCTTTGCGTAGCGATAACATCAACTCTGCAACGCATCCGTAACAACTCCCATACCTCAACGACGGGATTCTGAAGCTTTTTTGTTCATCCAAGTCCAACCACACCAAACAATAGAACTGACATTTAATCCCTTTTTTATAAAGATTGTGTTGTTGGTTGTGACTGGTTTGCGTGCAGGTTTGGAACTTTCTGATAAACACATCAACACCAGTCAATAAGCTGATAAATGTCCAAGTATGTCATGATTATGCCGAGCTGAGGAAGATGCACGCTGAGGGGGTTAGACAGGGCATGACCGCAGAAATAACAATCTCCAAGTTTTCTCACATTTGAATTCCATCCGCATTGGCTTCAACATAATAGGGGTAAATCTTTTGAGTTGAGGTTATTACTAACATGATTCTAGCCATATTCCTCTGTTTATGATGCAGCTCTTTACCTCATACTGAACAAAATTATAAGTTGAGTTTTAAATGCTATATCAGTTTCAATAGCTACTTGTATTGTGTTAGATATGGACGGTAGTTGTTATTGCTACATGTTATTGGTGAAAACAAATTGTCATTATCGTATTGTGTTGAAATATTCTGTTGTTGTTATTCTATTTCGCCTGCGAAGTATGCTTGGTCCTGCTGCGTACTCGTTCGATTTCGCTGTTGATGTATTCTTACAGGATGATGTAGTTATTGGTTTCTATATTTTGTGTACACCCAACTACTGCTACTGCTACCACATGAGTTTTGGATATAAGTCATGCTTTTATTTTCAATGTCGATTATGGTGTACGTTGTATGACGGGTTGTTTGCGTTACTACTGCAATTTGATCTCGAATATTTTATCGTCATAAAAGATTGGTTTTACATTTGGCTGCTATGAATCACCAATGGTTTGTGCGGTTTAAATTCAAGAATGATAAGTTTAAGCAGTTTTTAGGATATGTGATTTGATATTATTATATTGCTTGGATTAATGTATGTGCCAATCTATTGCTATCACTGGTTTGAAATTGGAGACTTCGCAGGCTATCGTGTTGCTTCACGGACGGAAATCTCAAGATTTCAATACTTTGTTTTTATCATAGATATTATTAATTATGACCAGTAGGAATTGAAGGGATTAAGATCATGTGTTTTTTTTTATAGCCAAGAGAAATGTTAGACATTTAAAAAAAACAATCTTTTTTTTAAACAAAGGTTTAGAGTCATTTTAAATTTCTCTTTTTTTTTTCAAAACTTGAGTAATCAATTTCAAAATATGATTAATTATTTTTTTTCAATCCTAATTCAATTTATTTTCAGCATACAAATCATTTTCTTAATCAATTGCGGAAAAACGAACTTTTAAGATCTAGCATCTTTTGAGTTCTTGAATAATCACTATTGGGGCGTACGCTTTGGGGTAGTGACATTCAACTTTTCGTTTCAAAATACGCCCTTTAATTATTTAGACAAGGAAATGTCATTGGAGTCTAGCATTCCACATGATACTTTCGTTGTTTATTATAATATTTCATAAATCAAATCAAAATCATGTATTAAGTAATTTATTTTATAAGATAATTTCGAAATAGATTTTCTTTTAAGAGAAAAACACTTTGAAGCAATAATATTCCTTAAGCATGTTTAATCAAATCATTTTTAGTTAAATTATGAAAAATTAAACTCTTGAAGTCTAGCACTTCTTGAGTTTTCGAATGGATATTATTGAGGTGTACACCTTAAATAATGTATTGTTCAACTTTTCGCTCTTTAAACGTATTCTCTTTTGGACAAATAAATATCATAAGAATCTAATATTCCGTGTGATATTTCCATTTGTTCATTCAAACATTTCCAAATGATACACCGATTAATTGGTTGTGAGGCTGACGTCTCATTTATCAAATAATCGTCATTTCTCCCATGATTTCAAATTCAATTTCGTATTCTTTTCGCATATTCACAAGTTATCTTCATACCCTATTTTCGCTTCAAAGCATTTTCAAAACACCTTTCTCAATTAAAACTTCGAAAGAAAGAAGTTCTTGGAATCTAGCATTCCTTGAATTTCCGAGTAAATAATTCTCGAGGCACGCTCTTGAGTTGTTATTCACTCAACCTTTTGACTCTTTCAAACCAAATTATTTTTCAAACATTCTCCTGAGCCAAATGCTCATACGCATTCGCAACCATCAACATTTCGCACACACCTCAGATTCATCGTGGTTTCGATATTAGGGGAACCCTCAGGGACTAATATCGTTTCTCACCTCTTAACCCTTGACACGTCGTCAAGTCGGTTCCATCTTCGATAAAATCCTCGACACGTCGTCGAGACTTTTTCAAACCAACTTCCTTTGGCCTCGCATGCCATTTTTTCGATTCGATCTTTTCACAAACGTTTTCTTAAAACTTACGAAAGAGGGATATCCTTAGAATCTAGCATTCTTTGAATATTCGAATGAGTAACTCTCGAGGCGCGCCCTTGAGTTGTTATTAGTTCATCCTTTCGATTTCAAAACATCCAACTTTTTTTTCCAACACAATCTCCGAAAGAACTGAGTTCTTGGGATCTTGCATTCCTTGAATTCTTGAGTGATAAGCTCTCGAGACACGCTCTTGGGTCGCTTGTCAGTCACTCCTTCGTTTCAAAATCAACTTCAAACCCAATTCAAATTTCAACTTTTCGTGGTCGTCGCCACGAACTACGACTGCTCTGATTCTTCATTCTCGTCCGAATGTAAGATACGTAGGCACAAGATTGCGATAATCTTGGCGAGCTACCTCCCATCCATTTCCCCGTATCCTTTTCGTTGTTGTTACCACGAACTATGGAAGCTCTGATTCTTTATTCATTCTTGAATATAAGATACGTAGGCACAAGATTGCGATGATCTTGGCGAGCACATTTCCCATTTTCTCCCCTATTCCACACTTCTATCTTCCTCCATTATTCCTTCCACACTTTCCCATCCTTTCCCGTAGTCGAACTACGACGCTCTGATTTCTCATTCTCATTCGAATGAGCATACGTAGGCACAAGGGCCCCAATCCTTGGCGAGCACCCTATCCTCTAACCATCCCTCTCTCCTTAGCGTCTTTAACATTTTATCCTACCAATTCACCTTTATTAACGAGAAGAAAGCAAGTAAACCTAAACAACACTCTCCACAATTACCTTAAGAGGTTCCCGTCGAGTACGACGAACGTGAGGGGTGCTAATACCTTCCCCTCACGTAACCGACTCCCGAACCCGGAACTTGGTTGCGACAGCCCTGTTCCCATCCTTTTCGTTTTAAGAGGTTTTCTCGATATTTTCCTCTCCCGTTTACTCGGGAAAAATAAAGT
Source organism: Lathyrus sativus (assembly GCA_963859935.3). Classification (NCBI taxonomy): domain Eukaryota; kingdom Viridiplantae; phylum Streptophyta; class Magnoliopsida; order Fabales; family Fabaceae; genus Lathyrus; species Lathyrus sativus. Next base: position 809,932,164 of record OZ012735.1, read on the forward strand.
TTGGTGGCGACTCTGTCGAACCGCACTTCCGCGCCTTTCGCGCGAGGGTCGTTTCTCCGAAATGTCTCCGTGATTTTTCGAGGTGCGACAGCTGGCGACTCTTCTGGGGACTTGCTCCATGCAAAGAGAGAGTCGAGCCTATCTTTTGGTTTGTGAGGAGTGTTTGTTTGCTTTCCTTTTCGTTTATGTATTTGTTCTCTTGTAGATTTTATTTGTGCTTGTTATTGTGGCCTGTTGGTTCTTGGGATGACGTCATGAGTAAGGCTCTACGCCCGAGCTTTGGTAAAAGCAGAGAGAACACTTAGTTTAGAATTGGTAGTCGAGTAGTGTTAGTCACCAAGGATTCGCTCCTTGTGTGCCTGGCATGAAAGCTCCTCCAGAGGAGACTTATTCGTAGATCTTGTTGTAACACAGCTAGCCTGTTGCACGACTTGATTAATGAAGGGTCCATGATCCTGGGAACCCTTTTTAGCACCAGCTCCAATATTGGTGGTCGTGTAGTGTTAGTCTCCAAGGACTCGCTCCTTGTGCGCATAGCATCAGGACCCCGCTCAGGAGAGACCTTATCGTCATTATCGTAGTAATACAGCCAGCCTGTTGCGTGACGCTAATACGACTAGTGTCCGTGATCCTGGGAACCAAACGTAGAAACCATCCTGTAAGTGGGTTTATGGGTAGAATGTTTAGATCTTCCCGTATAGGTTGTACCTGTCAGTTTTTGATTGGAAATTATGGTTGTGTATCTGTTACAGTTATCAGCTCCAAAATTGTTTGATTGTGATCCTGTGATCCTGGATCTTGTATCTTGCATTGCATCTTGCATATCATTTGCATTGCATTTCATATGTTGTGCATTTTGTATTTCCAGTCCTTCAATAGAATCTTATGTCTTCGTTCCTTCCTCTCCAGTAAATCAAGCTGATTCCTCGACACCAGTACTCGACTAGAGCCAATACAAGACAAATGATGGAGCAGATTCAGCAGGAGCAAGCTGCCTTCAGGGAAGAGTTGGATTCTATGAAAGGAAAGATCGACCAGATCCTCGAAGCCATCCTCGCGGCCAGAAGAGAGGAAGAACAGCGTGAAGCTGCTGCTGTCGTCAACAACAATGGTCAAGGACAAGGGTCTACTGCCATCCCTTTGGTTCCAATTCCAAATCCTCATGGGATGCCGTTGAACTTCAATAACGCAGCCGAAGGAAACACTTCTCAGCCAATCCCAGCGCCTGGAGTTACTGTTGGAGCTATCCCGCAGGCTCAACCTACTGTCATGCAGATCCCAGCTCCCCATACTGAAGATACTCTGATGGATCACTATGACGACGTTCAGAACTATCATGCTGCTATCCCCATTTCCAGTCCTGTTGCCGCTCAGGATTCAGAAGCCATGAAGATGTGCCGAGATCTAGCCGAGAAACTCCGAGCCATGAAGGGGGACAGTTCAAATTCTTTTAGTGCTTTGGAATTGTGCTTGGTGCCTGATGTTGTCATTCCTCCCAAGTTCAAGGTGCCCGAATTCTCGAAGTACAAAGGTCTCAGTTGCCCAAAAATTCATCTAAAGATGTACTGTCGCAAGATGGCTGCCTATGCCAGAGATGAAAAGCTCATGATTCATTGCTTCCAAGACAGTTTGTCTGGGGCATCACTCGAATGGTATATGCAGCTGGAACGTAACAGTGTGCACACTTGGGCCGAGCTAGCCGATGCCTTTGTCAAGCAGTATAAGTACAACACCGATCTTGCTCCGAATCGTACTCAACTTTAGGGTATGACTCAGAAGGACGACGAATCCTTCAAGGAGTACGCGAACCGATGGAGAAAGCTGGCCGCAAGGGTGCATCCACCTCTTGTTGATCGTGAACTGATTGACATCTTCATGGGTACCTTGCAAGGCCAATACTATGAGAAGCTGATCGGTAGTGTCTCCGCTGGATTCTCTGACTTGGTGATCGTCGGTGAGAGAATCGAAGAAGGGATGAAGAGTGGAAAGATCCCAGGAGGTTCTAACAACCAAGCCAATGCCAAGAAGTCTTTAAACGGATACAAGAAGAAAGAGGGCGAAACGAATGCCATCTCTTTGTAGAAAGGGCAAGCTTCTCAGCAAGCTCCCGCTCCTATGCCTTATCTAGTTCCTTGTTGTCAGTATTCGTATGTTGCTGCTGCATAATATGCTCCAATGCCTTATCAGCCAGTTGTTCAAGCTCAGGTGCCCCAGCAACAGGCTCCTCAGCAGCAAGCCTACAATCAGCAAGGATACCAGTATCCTCCTCAGCAACAACAAATGCAAGCTACTCAGCAACGACAAGGTACTCGCCCACAGCGTCAGCAGAGAACATGGAGGCCAAATAGAGTTTTTGATCGACTGCCAATGACATATGCTAGTATCTTTGTTCAGTTGATGGAGAAAAAGGCTATTGTTCCAAGAGATTTGGCTCCCCCAACTGTCATTCCTGCCGACTACGATGCAAATGCTCATTGTGAGTTTCATAAGGGCGCTCCAGGTCACACCATTGAGGACTGCAGAGCTTTCAAGCACATAATTCAAGACATGATCGACAGGGATGCTATCAACTTTAATGGAAAGTCTCCAAATGTAATCAACAATCCAATGCCGCCGAACAAATAGTGTTAACTAGATCAAATCCAGTCAAGTCAAAGTTCATTTCCCCGAAGAAGGCCGTCATGTTGCCATTTCATCTTACGCATTTCTTATGTTTTGTCTTTGTTTTGTTTAAGTATTGTATGCTTTGAACAATTGCCATTTCATATTTGTTTTTCATTAATGTATCGTTTATGCATGTTTTGAATTAGTTATGTCGTATTCACTCATTTTTCACTTATCACCAACACATTTATCCACTTCACTCTATCCGCTGTTGTTTAACATGATTTGAGGGAGGATGATGAAAACGAGATACCCATAATTGTAAACCGTATGCTTTCAGATAGAATCTCGTCAATGATGTACAGGCATTGCTTCAATTCCCCTAAACACCAGAGATATAAGGAGTCAATCCCTAGTAAACCACTTCGAACCTAGAAGTAGCAGTTTTCTTCGGATAATCAAACCTTTTACACTTAACCTGGGGCAGGGTAGTGTTCAGTTAATCCGCACTCGAATCAATAAAGCAAAATCTAGAAGACGGTTGTTCATCAAAGACCCATGTTATGGCAGTCACAATCCTTCAACAAAAATCAAAAAAATCAAAAGCCTGCTAAGTCAAACACCTTAGAGGGGACTTAGGCAAAATCAAGGCAATCCCGATGGATCTGACAAGCAAAATCAATCCATGCAAAAGTTAGGGATCAACAAAAACAAAAAGAGGCCCCTGAAACCCTCAGCAAAAATGAAATAAGATTCAGTGGCTATTCAAATAGGGTCACTGATATCCATTAAAATAAGGTGACTGCCACGTCGAGCAAATCTTGAATCATCAAGTTTATACCGTCAAGACAAATGCAGAATTAACTGAACATAGGACTGGAGATCGTTAAGAAGAATGGGTGGGTACAAATCATACTTTGAGCCTAACATCCTTTGTTTCATAACCGTGAACCAGACCACGTTACAACCCTCATAAGACCTAATTGAGGCGAGGTTTATTCTGAAAGCATAACATCGCAAGGTTGCGTAACCTGACTCCTTTCATATCTTCTAATCATCAGCATTGATGTCATTATTCTTGCTATACCTTTCACACACTAATCAAAACTAGCACAACGTTTGGATTAACAGTCCATTCGTCTCATTATCACAACACTTCAATAAAAGACACTTTTTCAAATCTTACATCAAACTTTGCATTAGTATTACCATTTATGAATGTACAAATTTATTTGCAAATCAGTGCTAGGTATTCAAAGACACTCCAGCAAGGGGCAATCCAGGGGGGAATTTGACTTTCAGTGGCGTATACGAGACAATATCACTTCAAAACCCACAGGTTGGGGCAAACCACTCAACAGCTCGAGCTGGGGCAAGCCATTTCAAGTCATATGAGTTCAACTTTTATATGTCAGAGCTGGTTAACCTGGGGCAGACTAGTTAACAAGTTTAGACTGGGGCAAGACCAAGTAATCCTGATTATCAAGCAAAGTTACAACCTTCTCTGAAGCAAATTCACAAATTACCAAGTACCCAGACTTGGAGCATCCAGAGCATCTTTTGCTTTAATCATGGCATCGAACTGCGTGTCGAGGCAATCAATCCCTCCCACCACCCGAAGTCCAATCCGTATTGGCAACTACCAAAGTCCACCATGCTGGCGTCTCCACCTGCATTTTCAATTACCCGTCTGCAATCATATGCATCATAAGCATCACATTCAACATCATAAGCATCTTGCGTCATATGCATACCCAATCATATCATACTTCCCTAACTCTTGCATCTCCGCTCGTCAGCATTTGCATTTGCACTTCCATTCGTTATGGAACATCATTTTACATCCAGCATCAGCATATGCACGTCAAGGTCCAGGATCAATTTTAAAGATTTCCAAGACCATCATCAGCCTAGTCAGGGGCATCCTCTGCAAGACTGTGGGTTTCTCCCACAAACTTCAAGAACTTCAAAGCAATCATCAGCCCAGTCAGGGGCATTTTTGCAAGACTGTGGGTTTCTCCCACGAAATTCAGAGATATTCAAAGCAAGATTTAGCTCAGACAGGGGCATCTTCAGCAAGACCATGAACGTTCCTCATGAAATTGTTTAGCCTTTTGCTGAGCAAGATAAGACATCAAGATAAATTCAGCCCAGTTAGGGGCATCATCTTCAGAGTTCATGGGCGTAACCATGAAATCATTTCAACAAAATTATGATTTCCAAGCAAGACGGTGGGCATACCCCGTTGATTCATTTCAATCCAATCTTCCTCTTGGATGTTCCCTAATGAGTTGTATTCAGCAAGCGTGACCGTTGTCAATTGCCTTACTATCATCCTTTTGGTGATAGCAACTTGTATGTGTGAGTTTCGCTCCGTCATCCTTTTGGTGGGGGGTCTATCATAGTCATTAATGATAGATTGTGCGATATTGTTTGTGTCTGTTTCGCTCCGTCATCCTTTTGGTGGGGGGTCTGTCACTTGGATTGGTGATAGATTGTGCGATATTGTTAGTGTGAGTTTCGCTCCGTCATCCTTTTGGTGGGGGGTCTGTCACATGGATTGGTGTCAGATTGTGCGATATTTATTTGTGTTTCGCTCCGTCATCCTTTTGGTGGGGGGTCTGTCACTTGGATTAATGATAGGTTGTGCGATAGTTTGTTGAGTATCGCTCCGTCATCCATTTGGTGGGGGGTCTATCATAGTCATTAATGATAGATTGTGTGATAGTTTGTTTGTGTTTCGCTCTGTCATCCTTTTGGTGGGGGGTCTATCATAGTCATTAATGATAGGTTGTGCGATAGTTTGTTGAGTATCGCTCCGTCATCCTTTTGGTGGGGGGTCTATCATAGTCATTAATGATAGGTTGTGCGATAGTTTGTTGAGTATCGCTCCGTCATCCTTTTGGTGGGGGGTCTATCATAGTCATTAATGATAGATTGTGCGATGTTTGTTTGTGTTTCGCTCCGTCATCCTTTTGGTGGGGGGTCTATCATAGTCATTAATGTTAGATTATGCGATAGTTTGTTGAGTTTCGCTTCGTCATCCTTTTGGTGGGGGGTCTATCATAGTCATTAATGATAGATTGTGCGATATTGTTTTGTGTGAGTTTCGCTCCGTCATCCTTTTGGTGGGGGGTCTGTTATAGTCATTAATGTCAGATTGTGCGAGTGTTTTGCTCTATCATCCTTTTGGTGGTGTTAGTCGTGTGTGTTTCATCCCATCATCCTTTTGGTGATTACGACTTTTTTGCCAGTATTCACAGCTTACTCAGAGGTTTACATCATCCAGCATTTTCAAATTCTCTAGCATCTCTTTTTCTTTCGGACAAATTCAGGGTCTTCTTCATATCTAATTGACTTCTACCTCAGGAATATGAACGCTAATGCAGTTCATTTTCCTAAGATTAAGTCGATTAGATAGGGGCATCTGTCATACCCTAAATTTGTTCTACCCTTTTTCAAATATTTTCATTTTTATTTATTCTTATATGTTTTACATTGCCCGCTTATTTTCTTGTTATTTAGACAACGTGTCTGCTCGCAATTGTTTGATTTTTCAGAACTTTATCTTTTTGACTAATTAAAGCATGACACATGGCCTAAAGACATTTTTGTGAATATTAATTCTTTTCTTAATTTCCTAAACTTTTTCTTTTTAAAATAGTATTAATAATAATATTTTGTGCACATATATTGCTCTTTTGTTTGTTAATATTAAATTTTGTAAATTTTTAGTTTGTTTTATATATATTTGTTAATATCTATTAATTTTATATTTATTAATATTTATGTATTAAATAGTTGTTAATATTTTATTTTAGTTTGTAGTTATTATATTTGTTAATATTTAGTAAAAAGTGTTAATAAAATAATGAAAAGAAAATTAATACAAAAAAAGGGAGGATCAGATTTTGTTTTGGGAAAGAAGAGGCGCACGTTTGGGGGCCCGTTGTGGATTTCAGAGTGGGGATAGTTGGCCTTTAAGAGGAGGCGAAAAAACCCTAAGGAGAGGGGGGGGGGGCATACTGTTCACAGCTCCTCAAAATTCAGAGAATAACCCTAAAGAAAAAATTATTGTTCTTCCCTTCTTCTTTCAGCGAAAAACTGCGCAGCCCCAAAGCCCTCTCTCGATTCGCCGTCACCCACTTTCCCCTTCATTTTTCTGACGAAACCATATCTCCATCACCCATTTTTCCCTAATCTTTTCCGCCGCCGTTCTCCCTCCATTCTCAACCTCCTCCTTCTATTTCAATTCACCTTCAACCTCAGATTCGCTCCCCACCAAGGAATCCTTTGCAAATCCCATCATCTTCCTCCCAAATTTACTCGCTCACGGTTAAAACCCCCGGTCGATTGGCTTATTATCTCCTCTGTCAAACCGCAGCGAGATCTGCGTAACTCATACAAACCCTCACTTCACCCCGTCGCCATAACAATCACTCCAACAAACTTCAAACGCTGCTGCGAATACGGCTCCCTTCGTCTCAACATCCTCACCTCTCGCGCGAACTCGACTTAACAGCGACAGGGTTTGAGCGAACAACCCAGTTTGGATTTGCACTGATTGTTGTGCTGACATAGGATATATTATGGTTAAAATAGGCCTCGGCTATGTCTTTGCGATGTCGGTTTTTGATTTGCGGCTTTGCGTAGCGATAACAACAACTCTGTAACGCATCCGTAACAACTCCCATACCTCAACGACGGGATTCTGAAGCTTTTTTGTTCATCCAAGTCCAACCACACCAAATAATAGAACTGACATTTAATCCCGTTTTTATAAAGATTGTGTTGTTGTCTGTGACTGGTTTGCGTGCAGGTTTGGATCTTTCTGATAAACACATCAACACCAGTTAGTAAGCTGATAAATGTCCAAGTATGTCATGATTATGCCGAGCTGAGGAAGATGCACGCTGAGGGGGTTAGACAGGGCATGACCGCAGAAATAACAATCTCCAAGTTTTTTCACATTTGAATTCCATCCGCATTGGCTTCGACATAATATGGGTAAATCTTTTGAGTTGAGGTTATTACTAACATGATTCTAGCCATATTCCTCTGTTTATGATGCAGCTCTTTACCTCATACTGAACAAAATTATAAGTTGAGTTTTAAATGCTATATCAGTTTCAATAGCTACTTGTATTGTGTTAGATATGGATGGTAGTTGTTATTGCTGCATGTTATTGGTGAAAACAAAATGTCATTATCGTATTGTGTTGAAATATTTTGAAATATTCTGTTGTTGTTATTCTATTTCGCCTGCGAAGTATGCTTGGTCCTGCTGCGTACTCGTTCGATTTCGCTGTTGATGTATTCTTACAGGATGATGTAGTTATTGGTTTCTATATTTTGTGTACACCCAACTACTGCTACTGCTACCACATGAGTTTTGGATATAAGTCATGCTTTTATTTTCAATGTCGATTATGGTGTAAGTTGTATGACGGGTTGTTTGCGTTACTACTGCAATTTGATCTCGAATATTTTATCGTCATAAAAGATTGGTTTTACATTTGGCTGCTATGAATCACCGGTGGTTTGTGCGGTTTAAATTCAAGAATGATAAGTTTAAGCAGTTTTTAGGATAGGTGATTTGATATTATTATATTGCTTGGATTAATGTATGTGCCAATCTATTGCTATCACCGGTTTGAAATTGGAGACTTCGCAGGCTATCGTGTTGCTTCACGGACGGAAATCTCAAGATTTCAATACTTTGTTTTTATCATAGATATTATTAATTATGACCAGTAGGAATTGAAGGGATTAAGATCATGTGTTTTTTTTATAGCCAAGAGAAAGGTTAGACATTTAAAAAAAAAAACAATCTTTTTTTTAAACAAAGGTTTAGAGTCATTTTAAATTTCTCTTTTTTTTTCAAAACTTGAGTAATCAATTTCAAAATATGATTAATTATTTTTTTTCAATCCTAATTCAATTTATTTTCAGCATACAAATCATTTTCTTAATCGATTGCGGAAAAACGAACTTTTAAGATCTAGCATCTTTTGAGTTCTTGAATAATCACTATTGGGGCGTACGCTTTGGGGTAGTGACATTCGACTTTTCGTTTCAAAATACGCCCTTTAATTATTTAGACAAGGGAATGTCATTGGAGTCTAGCATTCCACATGATACTTTCGTTGTTTATTATAATATTTCATAAATCAAATCAAAATCATGTATTAAGTAATTTATTTTATAAGATAATTTCGAAATAGATTTTCTTTTAAGAGAAAAAAACTTTGAAGCAATAATATTCCTTAAGCATGTTTAATCAAATCATTTTTAGTTAAATTACGAAAAATTAAACTCTTGAAGTCTAGCACTTCTTGAGTTTTCGAATGGATATTATTGAGGTGTACACCTTAAATAATGTATTGTTCAACTTTTCGCTCTTTAAACGTATTCTCTTTTGGACAAATAAATATCATAAGAATCTAGTATTCCGTGTGATATTTCCATTTGTTCATTCAAACATTTCCAAATGATACACCGATTAATTGGTTGTGAGGCTGACATCTCATTTATCAAATAATCGTCATTTCTCCCATGATTTCAAATTCAATTTCGTATTCTTTTCGCATATTCACAAGTTATCTTCATACCCTATTTTCGCTTCAAAGCATTTTCAAAACACCTTTCTCAATTAAAACTTCGAAAGAAAGAAGTTCTTGGAATCTAGCATTCCTTGAATTTCCGAGTAAATAATTCTCGAGGCACGCTCTTGAGTTTTTATTCACTCAACCTTTTGACTCTTTCAAACCAAATTATTTTTCAAACATTCTCCTGAGCCAAATGCTCATACGCATTCGCAACCATCAACATTTCGCACACACCTCAGATTCATCGTGGTTTCGATATTAGGGGCACCCTCAGGGACTAATATCGTTTCTCACCTCTTAACCCTTGACACGTCGTCAATTCGGTTCCATCTTCGATAAAATCCTCGACACGTCGTCGAGACTTTTTCAAACCAAATTCTTTGGCCTCGCATGCCTTTTTTTCGATTCGATCTTTTCACAAACGTTTTCTTAAAACTTACGAAAGAGGGATATCCTTAGAATCTAGCATTCTTTGAATATTTGAATGAGTAACTCTCGAGGCGCGCCCTTGAGTTGTTATTAGTTCATCCTTTCGATTTAAAAACATCCAACTTTTTTTTTCCAACACAATCTCCGAAAGAACTGAGTTCTTGGGATCTTGCATTCCTTGAATTCTTGAGTGATAAGCTCTCGAGACACGCTCTTGGGTCGCTTGTCAGTCACTCCTTCGTTTCAAAATCAACTTCAAACCCAATTCAAATTTCAACCTTTTGTGGTCGTCGCCACGAACTACGACTGCTCTGATTCTTCATTCTCGTCCGAATGTAAGATATGTAGGCACAAGATTGCGATAATCTTGGCGAGCTACCTCCCATCCATTTCCCCGTATCCTTTTCGTGGTTGTTACCACGAACTACGGACGCTCTGATTCTTTATTCATTCTTGAATATAAGATACGTAGGCACAAGATTGCGATGATCTTGGCGAGCACATTTCCCATTTTCTCCCCTATTCCACACTTCTATCTTCCTCCATTATTCCTTCCACACTTTCCCATCCTTTCCCGTAGTCGAACTACGACGCTCTGATTTCTCATTCTCATCTGAATGAGCATACGTAGGCACAAGGGCCCCAATCCTTGGCGAGCACCCTATCCTCTAACCACCCCTCTCTCCTTAGCGTCTTTAACATTTTATCCTACCAATTCACCTTTATCAACGAGAAGAAAGCAAGTAAACCTAAACAACACTCTCCACAATTACCTTAAGAGGTTCCCGTCGAGTACGACGGACGTGAGGGGTGCTAATACCTTCCCTTCACGTAACCGACTCCCGAACCCAGAACTTGGTTGCGACAACTCTGTTCCTATCCTTTTTGTTTTAAGAGGTTTTCTCGATATTTTCCTCTTCCGTTTACTCGGGAAAAATAAAGTTCGGTGGCGACTCTGTCGAACCGCACTTTCGCGCCTTTCGCGCGAGGGTCGTTTCTCCGAAATGTCTCAGTGATTTTATAAGGTGCGACAGCTGGCGACTCTTCTGGGGACTTGCTCCATGCAAAGAGAGAGTCGAGCCTATCTTTTGGTTTGTGAGGAGTGTTTGTTTGCTTTCCTTTTCGTTTATGTATTTGTTCTCTTGTAGATTTTATTTGTGCTTGTTATCGTGGCCTGTTGGTTCTTGGGATGACGTCATGAGTAAGGCTTTACGCCCGAGCTTTGGTAAAAGCAGAGAGAACACTTAGTTTAGAATTGGTAGTTGAGTAGTGTTAGTCACCAAGGATTCGCTCCTTGTGTGCCTGGCATGAAAGCTCCTCCAGAGGAGACTTATTCGTAGATCTTGTTGTAACACAGCTAGCCTGTTGCACGACTTGATTAATGAAGGGTCCATGATCCTGGGAACCTTTTTTAGCACCAGTTCCAATATTGGTGGTCGTGTAGTGTTAGTCTCCAAGGACTCGCTCCTTGTGCGCCTAGCATCAGGACCCCACTCAGGAGAGACCTTATCGTCATTATCGTAGTAATACAGCCAGCCTGTTGCGTGACGCTAATACGACTAGTGTCCGTGATCCTGGGAACCAAACGTAGAAACCATCCCGTAAGTGGGTTTATGGGTAGAATGTTTAGATCTTCCCGTATAGGTTGTACCTGTCAGTTTTTGATTGGAAATTATGGTTGTGTATCTGTTACAGTTATCAGCTCCAAAATTGTTTGATTGTGATCCTGTGATCCTGGATCTTGTATCTTGCATTTCATCTTGCATATCATTTGCATTGCATTTCATATGTTGTGCATTTTGTATTTCCAGTCCTTCAATAAAATCTTATGTCTTCGTTCCTTCCTCTCCAGTAAATCAAGCTGATTCCTCGACACCAGTACCCGACTAGAGCCAATACAAGACGAATGATGGAGCAGATTCAGCAGGAGCAAGCTGCCTTCAGGGAAGAGTTGGATTGTATGAAAGGAAAGATCGACCAGATCCTCGAAGCCATCCTCGCGGCCAGAAGAGAGGAAGAACAGCGTGAAGCTGCTGCTGTCGTCAACAACAATGGTCAAGGACAAGGGTCTACTTCCATCCCTTTGGTTCCAATTCCAAATCCTCATGGGATGCCGTTGAACTTCAATAACGCAACCGAAGGAAACACTTCTCAGCCAATCCCAGCACCTGGAGTTACTGTTGGAGCTATCCCGCAGGCTCAACCTACTGTCATGCAGTTCCCAGCTCCCCATACTGAAGATACTCTGATGGATCACTGTGACGACGTTCAGAACTATCATGCTGCTATCCCCATTTCCAGCCCTGTTGCCGCTTAGGATTCAGAAGCCATGAAGATGTGCCGAGATCTAGCCGAGAAACTCCGAGCCACGGAGGGGCACAGTTCAAATTCTTTCAGTGCTTTGGAATTGTGCTTGGTGCCTGATGTTGTCATTCCTCCCAAGTTCAAGGTGCCTGAATTCTCGAAGTACAAAGGTCTCAGTTGCCCAAACATTCATCTAAAGATGTACTGTCACAAGATGGCTGCCTATGCCAGAGATGAAAAGCTCATGATTCATTGCTTCCAAGACAGTTTGTCTGGGGCATCACTCGAATGGTATATGCAGCTGGAACGTAACAGTGTGCGCACTTGGGCCGAGCTAGCCGATGCCTTTGTCAAGCAGTATAAGTACAACACCGATCTTGCTCCGAATCGTACTCAACTTCAGGGTATGACTCAGAAGGACGACGAATCCTTCAAGGAGTACGCGCAACGATGGAGAGAGCTGGCCGCAAGGGTGCATCCACCTCTTGTTGATCGTGAACTGATTGACATCTTCATGGGTACCTTGCAAGGCCAATACTATGAGAAGCTGATCGGTAGTGTCTCCGCTGGATTCTCTGATTTGGTGATCGTCGGTGAGAGAATCGAAGAAGGGATGAAGAGTGGAAAGATCCTAGGAGGTTCTAACAACCAAGCCAATGCCAAGAAGCCTTTAAACGGATACAAGAAGAAAGAGGGCGAAACGAATGCCATCTCTTTGTAGAAAGGGAAAGCTTCTCAGCAAGCTCCCGCTCCTATGCCTTATCAAGTTCCTTATTGTCAGTATCCGTATGTTGCTGCTGTGCAATATGCTCCAATGCCTTATCAGCCAGTTGTTCAAGCAGTTCAAGCTCAGGTGCCACAGCAACAGGCTCCTCAGCAGCAAGCCTACAATCAGCAAGGATACCAGTATCCTCCTCAACAACAACAAATGCAAGCTACTCAGCATTGACAAGGTACTCGCCCACAGTGTCAGCAGAGAACATGGAGGCCAAATAGAGTTTTTGATCGACTGCCAATGACATATGCTAGTATCTTTGTTCAGTTGATGGAGAAAAAGGCTATTGTTCCAAGAGATTTGGCTCCTCCAACTGTCATTCCTGCCGACTACGATGCAAATGCTCATTGTGAGTTTCATAAGGGCGCTCCAGGTCACACCATTGAGGACTGTAGAGCTTTCAAGCACATAATTCAAGACATGATCGACAGGGATGCTATCAACTTTAATGGAAAGTCTCCAAATGTCATCAACAATCCAATGCCGCCGAACAAATAGCGTTAACCAGATCAAATCCAGTCAAGTCAAAGTTCATTTCCCCGAAGAAGGCCGTCATGTTGCCATTTCATCTTACGCATTTCTTATGTTTTGTCTTTGTTTTGTTTAAGTATTGTATGCTTTGAACAATTGCCATTTCGTATTTGTTTTTCATTAATGTATCGTTTATGCATGTTTTGAATTATTTATGTCGTATTCACTCATTTTTCACTTATCACCAACACATTTATCCACTTCACTCTATCCGCTGTTGTTTAACATGATTTGAGGGAGGATGATGAAAACGAGATACCCATAATTGTAAACCGTATGCTTTCAGATAGAATCTCGTCAATGATGTACAGGAATTGCTTCAATTCCCCTAAACACCGGAGATATAAGGAGTCAATCCCTAGTAAACCACTTCGAACCTAGAAGTAGCAGTTTTCTTCGGATAATCAAACCTTTTACACTTAACCTGGGGCAGGGTAGTGTTCAGTTAATCCGCACTCGAATCAATAAAGCAAAATCTAGAAGACGGTTGTTCATCAAAGACCCATGTTATGGCAGTCACAATCCTTCAACAAAAATCAAAAAAATCAAAAGCCTGCTAAGTCAAACACCTTAGAGGGGACTTAGGCAAAATCAAGGCAATCCCGATGGATCTGACAAGCAAAATCAATCCATGCAAAAGTTAGGGATCAACAAAAACAAAAAGAGGCCCCTGAAACCCTCAGCAAAAATGAAATAAGATTCAGTGGCTATTCAAATAGGGTCACTGATATCCATTAAAATAAGGTGACTGCCACGTCGAGCAAATCTTGAATCATCAAGTTTATACCGTCAAGACAAATGCAGAATTAACTGAACATAGGACTGGAGATCGTTAAGAAGAATGGGTGGGTACAAATCATACTTTGAGCCTAACATCCTTTGTTTCATAACCGTGAACCAGACCACGTTACAACCCTCATAAGACCTAATTGAGGCGAGGTTTATTCTGAAAGCATAACATCGCAAGGTTGCGTAACCTGACTCCTTTCATATCTTCTAATCATCAGCATTGATGTCATTATTCTTGCTATACCTTTCACACACTAATCAAAACTAGCACAACGTTTGGATTAACAGTTCATTCGTCTCACTATCACAACACTTCAATAAAAGACACTTTTTCAAATCTTACATCAAACTTTGCATTAGCATTACCATTTATGAATGTACAACTTTATTTGCAAATCAGTGCTAGGTATTCAAAGACACTCCAGCAAGGGGCAATCCAAGGAGGAATTTGACTTTCAGTGGCGTATACGAGACAATATCACTTCAAAATCCACAGGTTGGGGCAAACCACTCAACAGCTCGAGCTGGGGCAAGCCATTTCAAGTCATATGAGTTCAACTTTTGTATGTCAGAGCTGGTTAACCTGGGGCAGACTAGTTAACAAGTTTAGACTGGGGCAAGACCAAGTAATCCTGATTATCAAGCAAAGTTACAACCTTCTCTGAAGCAAATTCACAAATTACCAAGTACCCAGACTTGGAGCATCCAGAGCATCTTTTGCTTTAATCATGGCATCGAACTGCGTGTCGAGGCAATCGATCCCTCCCACCACCCAAAGTCCAATCCATATTGGCAACTACCAAAGTCCACCATGCTGGCGTCTCCACCTGCATTTTCAATTACCCGTCTGCAATCATATGCATCATAAGCATCGCATTCAACATCATAAGCATCTTGCGTCATATTCATACCCAATCATATCATACTTCCCTAACTCTTGCATCTCCGCTCGTCAGCATTTGCATTTGCACTTCCATTCATTATGGAACATCATTTTACATCCAGCATCAGCATATGCACGTCAAAGTCCAGGATCAATTTTAAAGATTTCCAAGACCATCATCAGCCTAGTCAGGGGCATCCTCCGCAAGACTGTGGGTTTCTCCCACAAACTTCAAGAACTTCGAAGCAATCATGAGCCCAGTCAGGGGCATTTTTGTAAGACTGTGGGTTTCTCCCACGAAATTCAGAGATATTCAAAGCAAGATTCAGCTCAGACAGGGGCATCTTCAGCAAGACCATGAGCGTTCCTCATGAAGTTGTTCAGCCTTTTGCTGAGCAAGATAAGACATCAAGACAAATTCAGCCCAGTTAGGGGCATCATCTTCAGAGTTCATGGGCGTAACCATGAAATCATTTCAACAAAATTATGATTTCCAAGCAAGACGGTGGGCGTACCCCGTTGATTCATTTCAATCCAATCTTCCTCTTGGATGTTCCCTAATGAGTTGTATTCAGCAAGCGTGACCGTTGTCAATTGCCTTACTATTATCCTTTTGGTGATAGTCGAACCTCGTCAGTTCAACCTAGCCTACATCCTTTTGGGTGTTGCTAACCTTCAATTTGTGTTGTTCTATCATCCTTTTGGTGATAGCAACTTGTGTGTGTGAGTTTCGCTCCGTCATCCTTTTGGTGGGGGGGTCTATCATAGTCATTAATGATAGATTGTGCAATATTGTTTGTGTCTGTTTTGCTCCGTCATCCTTTTGGTGGGGGGTCTGTCACTTGGATTGGTGATAGATTGTGCGATATTGTTAGTGTGAGTTTCGCTCCGTCATCCTTTTGGTGGGGGGTCTGTCACTTGGATTGGTGTCAGATTGTGTGATATTTGTTTGTGTTTCGCTCCGTCATCCTTTTGGTGGGGGGTCTGTCACTTGGATTAATGATAGGTTGTGCGATAGTTTGTTGAGTATCTCTCCGTCATCCTTTTGGTGGGGGGTCTATCATAGTCATTAATGATAGATTGTGCGATAGTTTGTTTGTGTTTCGCTCTGTCATCCTTTTGGTGGGGGTCTATCATAGTCATTAATGATAGGTTGTGCGATAGTTTGTTGAGTATCACTCCGTCATCCTTTTGGTGGGGGGTCTATCATAGTCATTAATGATAGGTTGTGCGATAGTTTGTTGAGTATCGCTCTGTCATCTTTTTGGTGGGGGGTCTATCATAGTCATTAATGATAGATTGTGCGATGTTTGTTTGTGTTTCGCTCCGTCATCCTTTTGGTGGGGGGTCTATCATAGTCATTAATGATAGATTATACGATAGTTTGTTGAGTTTCGCTCCGTCATCCTTTTGGTGGGGGGTCTATCATAGTCATTAATGATAGATTGTGCGATATTGTTTTGTGTGAGTTTTGCTCCGTCATCCTTTTGGTGGGGGGTCTGTCATAGTCATTAATGTCAGATTGTACGAGTTTTTTGCTCTATCATTCTTTTGGTGGTGTTAGTCGTGTGTGTTTCATCCCATCATCCTTTTGGTGATTACGACTTTTTTGCCAATATTCACAGCTTACTCAGAGGTTTACATCATCCAGCATTTTCAAATTCTCTAGCATCTCTTTTTCTTTCGGACAAATTCAGGGTCTTCTTCATATCTAATTGACTTCTACCTCAGGAATATGAACGCTAATGCAGTTCATTTTCCTAAGATTAAGTCGATTAGATAGGGGCATCTGTCATACCCTAAATTTGTCCTACCCTTTTTCAAATATTTTCGTTTTTATTTATTCTTGTATGTTTTACATTGCCCGCTTATTTTCTTGTTATTTAGACAACGTGTCTGCTCGCAATTGTTTGATTTTTCAAAACTTTATCTTTTTGACCAATTAAAGCATGACACATGGCCTAAAGACATTTTTGTGAATATTAATTCTTTTCTTAATTTCCTAAACTTTTTCTTTTTAAAATAGTATTAATAATAATGTTTTGTGCACATATATTGCTCTTTTGTTTGTTAATATTAAATTTTGTAAATTTTTAGTTTGTTTTATATATATTTGTTAATATCTATTAATTTTATATTTATTAATATTTATGTATTAAATAGTTGTTAATATTTTATTTTAGTTTGTAGTTATTATATTTGTTAATATTTAGTAAAAAGTGTTAATAAAATAATGAAAAGAAAATTAATACAAAAAAAGGGAGGATCAGATTTTGTTTTGGGAAAGAAGAGGCGCACGTTTGGGGGCCCGTTGTGGATTTCAGAGTGGGGATAGTTGGCCTTTAAGAGGAGGCGAAAAAACCCTAAGGAGAGGGGGAGGGGATACTGTTCACAGCTCCTCAAAATTCAGAGAAAAACCCTAAAGAAAAAATTATTGTTCTTCCCTTCTTCTTTCAGCGAAAAATTGCGCAGCCCCAAAGCCCTCTCTTGATTCGCCGTCACCCACTTTCCCCTTCATTTTTCTGACGAAACCATATCTCCATCACCCATTTTGCCGTAATCTTTTCTGCCGCCGTTCTCCCTCCATTCTCAACCTCCTCCTTCTGTTTCAATTCACCTTCAACCTCAGATTCGCACCCCACCAAGGAATCCTTCGCAAATCCCATCGTCTTCCTCCCAAATTTACTCGCTCACGGTTAAAACCCCCGGTCGATTGGCTTATTATCTCCTCTGTCAAACCGCAGCGAGATCTGCGCAACTCATACAAACCCTCACTTCACCCCGTCGCCATAACAATCACTCCAACAAACTTCAAACACTGCTGCGAATACGGCTCCCTTCGTCTCAACATCCTCAGCTCTCGCGCGAACTCGACTTAACAGCGACAGGCTTCGAGCGAACAACCCAGTTTGGATTTGCACTGATTGCTGTGCTGACATAGGATATATTTTGAAATATTCTGTTGTTGTTATTCTATTTCGCCTGCGAAGTATGCTTGGTCCTGCTGCGTACTCGTTCGATTTCGCTGTTGATGTATTCTTACAGGATGATGTAGTTATTGGTTTCTATATTTTGTGTACACCCAACTACTGCTACTGCTACCACATGAGTTTTGGATATAAGTCATGCTTTTATTTTCAATGTCGATTATGGTGTAAGTTGTATGACGGGTTGTTTGCGTTACTACTGCAATTTGATCTCGAATATTTTATCGTCATAAAAGATTGGTTTTACATTTGGCTGCTATGAATCACCGGTGGTTTGTGCGGTTTAAATTCAAGAATGATAAGTTTAAGCAGTTTTTAGGATAGGTGATTTGATATTATTATATTGCTTGGATTAATGTATGTGCCAATCTATTGCTATCACCGGTTTGAAATTGGAGACTTCGCAGGCTATCGTGTTGCTTCACGGACGGAAATCTCAAGATTTCAATACTTTGTTTTTATCATAGATATTATTAATTATGACCAGTAGGAATTGAAGGGATTAAGATCATGTGTTTTTTTTATAGCCAAGAGAAAGGTTAAACATTTAAAAAAAACAATCTTTTTTTTAAACAAAGGTTTAGAGTCATTTTAATTTTCTCTTTTTTTTTTCAAAACTTGAGTAATCAATTTCAAAATATGATTAATTATTTTTTTTCAATCCTAATTCAATTTATTTTCAGCATACAAATCATTTTCTTAATCGATTGCGGAAAAACGAACTTTTAAGATCTAGCATCTTTTGAGTTCTTGAATAATCACTATTGGGGCGTACGCTTTGGGGTAGTGACATTCGACTTTTCGTTTCAAAATACGCCCTTTAATTATTTAGACAAGGGAATGTCATTGGAGTCTAGCATTCCACATGATACTTTCGTTGTTTATTATAATATTTCATAAATCAAATCAAAATCATGTATTAAGTAATTTATTTTATAAGATAATTTCGAAATAGATTTTCTTTTAAGAGAAAAAAACTTTGAAGCAATAATATTCCTTAAGCATGTTTAATCAAATCATTTTTAGTTAAATTACGAAAAATTAAACTCTTGAAGTCTAGCACTTCTTGAGTTTTCGAATGGATATTATTGAGGTGTACACCTTAAATAATGTATTGTTCAACTTTTCGCTCTTTAAACGTATTCTCTTTTGGACAAATAAATATCATAAGAATCTAGTATTCCGTGTGATATTTCCATTTGTTCATTCAAACATTTCCAAATGATACACCGATTAATTGGTTGTGAGGCTGACATCTCATTTATCAAATAATCGTCATTTCTCCCATGATTTCAAATTCAATTTCGTATTCTTTTCGCATATTCACAAGTTATCTTCATACCCTATTTTCGCTTCAAAGCATTTTCAAAACACCTTTCTCAATTAAAACTTCGAAAGAAAGAAGTTCTTGGAATCTAGCATTCCTTGAATTTCCGAGTAAATAATTCTCGAGGCACGCTCTTGAGTTTTTATTCACTCAACCTTTTGACTCTTTCAAACCAAATTATTTTTCAAACATTCTCCTGAGCCAAATGCTCATACGCATTCGCAACCATCAACATTTCGCACACACCTCAGATTCATCGTGGTTTCGATATTAGGGGCACCCTCAGGGACTAATATCGTTTCTCACCTCTTAACCCTTGACACGTCGTCAATTCGGTTCCATCTTCGATAAAATCCTCGACACGTCGTCGAGACTTTTTCAAACCAACTTCTTTGGCCTCGCATGCCTTTTTTTCGATTCGATCTTTTCACAAACGTTTTCTTAAAACTTACGAAAGAGGGATATCCTTAGGATCTAGCATTCTTTGAATATTTGAATGAGTAACTCTCGAGGCGCGCCCTTGAGTTGTTATTAGTTCATCCTTTCGATTTAAAAACATCCAACTTTTTTTTCTCAACACAATCTCCGAAAGAACTGAGTTCTTGGGATCTTGCATTCCTTGAATTCTTGAGTGATAAGCTCTCGAGACACGCTCTTGGGTCGCTTGTCAGTCACTCCTTCGTTTCAAAATCAACTTCAAACCCAATTCAAATTTCAACTTTTTGTGGTCGTCGCCACGAACTACGACTGCTCTGATTCTTCATTCTCGTCCGAATGTAAGATACGTAGGCACAAGATTGCGATAATCTTGGCGAGCTACCTCCCATCCATTTCCCCGTATCCTTTTCGTGGTTGTTACCACGAACTACGGACGCTCTGATTCTTTATTCATTATTGAATATAAGATACGTAGGCACAAGATTGCGATGATCTTGGCGAGCACATTTCCCATTTTCTCCCCTATTCCACACTTCTATCTTCCTCCATTATTCCTTCCACACTTTCCCATCCTTTCCCGTAGTCGAACTACGACGCTCTGATTTCTCATTCTCATCTGAATGAGCATACGTAGGCACAAGGGCCCCAATCCTTGGCGAGCACCCTATCCTCTAACCACCCCTCTCTCCTTAGCGTCTTTAACATTTTATCCTACCAATTCACCTTTATCAACGAGAAGAAAGCAAGTAAACCTAAACAACACTCTCCACAATTACCTTAAGAGGTTCCCGTCGAGTACGACGGACGTTTTAAGAAGAGTTAGTGAGGGTGAAGTTAGAAAGCCCAATTTTAAGGCCCAAAGTTAGGTTTAACAAAAAGGAATTTTAAGGGAATTAGGATTCATTCTTGTTAGACCGTGAAAAGAGAAGAAATAGAGGTCAGAGCTCTTAGGAAGACGATTGAGGCAAAAGCTTCGCAAGGTTTCCAAGAATCAAAGAGAAAGGCTTAGAGTCGGCAATTAAAGTATGGGGAGTATTGCCTTCATTATTTTCAATATGTGACTCAATGTATTTAAATCTGATTTAAGGGTGTAAAGGGTTTGAGGCTGATTTGAGAGTAAAGGAAGTTAGACCTTCGTGGCCAAAATCTATTGTTGAGGTTTTAACCGTATAGGGATTTGAACTGTTGGTCTCATAGGTTTGAGGTTGATTTGGGTTTGAGGAAAGTAGGCCTTCATGGCCAAAATCTATTGTTGAGATTGTTTATCCCTGTATGGTAAGTATTTGTGAGACCTTTAATGATTGTGGTGTAGTTGTAAGGATTTATGGGAATTGGAGGCGTAAATATGATACGAGATTGGCCTAATAAGTCATAGATTTTGTGCCTTTATTGTCGTAATACCTTAGGGATGATTTAGGGATGTTTTTAGGGCATTGGGGAAGGAAATCGTAGAGGTTTTTAGTCTGGTTTTGGTGCTGGTGCGCAACAGTGATTTGCTGTAATCTCGAGTTCGCACAACGAAGAATCCTTTGCATGGAGAACACTCACCCCAGACTCGCACGACGAACTTGCTAGCGAATGTAGCAGAGTTTTGCAAATTCTGATCTTGTGTAGTGATGTCTTGATGTTTTATTGCTATGAATTCTCTAATGAATTACCATGAGTATAATTGTGATTTTTATGAGATTAATACACGATTGTATGATGAATTCCCATGAGTAATTGCGATGATTATGATGTTGATTCCATGAGTTTTGATGATTATAAAATGACATGATTATTATGATGATTTTGATGAATGATGATGCACCTAATGAGATTATTATGAGGATGAATATAGACAGGTGCATCATGCATTCATATGCATCCGGACTTCGGTTCAGGACCTTGATTCTTGTGGCTTCAATCCCATTGTGTGGATGTGAGGTATCTTGTTGTGCTCTGATTCTCGTGTAGAATAGATCCTAATGTTGTGGATCTATAGAGAGTTGATGGCCCAGTGTCCATCTAATTATGTTGATTGGTACCACATGCATGAGTTTTGTTGCATTTGCATTTATATGACATTTTGGCGTAATTTATAATGTTGTGTCCTTTGATGTTCCTTGATGATTATGATATGTTGAATATGAAAATGACGCCATTTTATATATTGATTCCTGTATTGATTATTATGAATCGTTTTATTCATCCTGCCTGTTTAAATGTTGCCTCCACGTGGGTAACGTGCAGATGACCAAGTCTAGTCGTGGATGCCATTGAGGACTTTTGATGTTTTGGGTCGTTGGCCATTGTGGTTGACTTAGAGGGTCTTGCTCTGATAGTGTAACATCGGGTTGGGGTCTTTGAGTCAAACTATATTTTATTGAGTTTTTGTTATGTTGGTTTCCTTGTGGTACAAGGAAAACTTTGGATTTTCCTTTTTGAGTTCCGCTGCCATTTGAGTACTTTTGAGTAATACTTTGAGTAATTTTGGGAAAACCTGTTATTTACAGAGCTTTGATTATATTTGAAGTTTTAAGAATTAGCGTCCTTTTGAGATGATTTTATTGCGTTCAATATTTTTCTCTGATAAATATGATTAATTTGCCATTATATTTGTGGGGTCGAAAAGGGTGTTACATTAGTGGTATCAGAGCAGATCGATCCGTCCGGCCAGGTTTTTATGTTGTTAATCCCCTGTCAGTCAATAGTGTGAGAACACTGTTGGATGAGTTGTTTTCTTCTAACCATGTTGGTGGTTGCAGACAACTGGAAGAAATGATCGTGCTATTGTGGAGGCGCTGAAATCGCTTGCCCAAGTGATGGCCCAAAATGGTGGACCTCCAGATGAGTTTCGTGCTTTAGGGAAGTTCCAGAGGAACAATCCGCTGACTTTTGTGGGATTTCATGATCCTGATGGTGCGCAGAAGTGGCTAAAAGTGATTGAGAAGATTTTCCGGGTTATGGCGTGTACTGATGCTCAGCAGGTGCAGTTTGGTACGCATATGCTAGTAGAGGAAGCTGAGGACTGGTGAGATAACACTCGTTAGAGATTGAGGGGTGTTGGCATTGCAATAACTTGTATTGTGTTTAAGGAAGAATTTTTGAGGAAGTATTTTCCTGAAGATGTTCGGGGCAAGAAAGAGATAGAATTCCTTGAGTTGAAGTAAGGGAATATGACTGTGGCTGAGTATGCGGCAAAGTTTGAGGCTTTAGTGAAGTTTTGTCCGCATTACAATCATGCTGACACAGAGATGTAGAAGTGTCTCAAGTTCGAGAATGGATTGAGAGCAGAGATTAAGCAGGGAATTGGGTACCAGCAGATTCGTCGGTTTACGGAACTGGTGGACAAGAGTAGAATTTATGATGAGGATAGTCGAGCTCGATCTACTCACTACAAGCAGCTGAGTGAGAAGAAAGAGAAAGGAAAGTATAGAGGGAAACTGTATGCAAGTTTTGGTGATAAAGGGAAGCAGAAGGCTTAAGATGGGAAAAAGTCAAGTTGGGGAGCGGCTACTGCTCCAAGCAAGTGTTAAGTGTGGCGAGCAAGGTCACCGTGCCGAGGTTTGTAAGGTATAGAGTTACTTACTGCAAAAACAAAGCTCCGACTTTCTTCAACTGTGGAGAGAAGGGTCATATAAGTACCTAGTGCCAGAAGCCGAAGAAGACTGCTACTACTGCTCAGACGAATGACAAAATGTTTGCTTTGAGCGGTTCAGAAGAACCCAAGACGGATAACTTGATCAGAGGTACTTGCTTTATTAATGATGTTGAATTGATTGCTATGACTGATACTGGTGCTACCCATTCATTTATTTCGCTTGAATATGTTGTGAGATTGAATTTGAAATTATCTTCTATGGTTGGGAGTATGGTTATCGATACCTTGACTAATGGTTCTATGACTACTGTGTTAGTCTGCTTGAGCTGCCCTTTGACTATTTATGATAAGAATTTTATGATGGACTTGGTCTGTCTACCTTTGCATTAAATTGATGTTATTCTTTGAATGAACGGGTTGGAGTTCAACTATGTTTATATCTATTGCTACAACAAGACTGTGAGGTTCCCAAAGTTTGGTGATTATGGAGAGCTGATGTTTGTATCTGCTAAGAAAGTAGAAGAACTCTTAGAAGATGAGGCTCAGATGTTTACATTGTTTGCATCACTTTAAGTTGATTATGAAGCAGTGAGCATGGAGCTACCAGTTGTTCGGGAATTTCCAGAAGTGTTTCCAAACGACGTGAGTGACTTACCTCTTGAGCGTAAGGTAGAGTTTACTGTTAATGTGATACCGAGCACTAGTCCTGTATCGATGGCTTCTTATCGGATGTCTGCCTCTGAGTTAAGAGAATTGAAGAAACAGTTGGAAGAGTTTCTTGAAAAGAAGTTTATTCGACCGAGTGTTTCTCCGTGGGGTGCTTCTATGTTGTTGGTGAGGAAGAAAGATGGTAGCAGGAGATTGTGTGTGGATTATCGTCAGTTGAATAAAGTGACGATCAAGAATAAGTATCCACTTCTGAGGATTAATGATCTGATGGATCAATTGGTGGTTGCTTGTGTGTTTAGTAAGACTAATTTGAGGTCAGGTTATCATCAGATCCGTGTGAAGCCTGATGATATTCCGAAGACAAGGTATGGTTATTATGAATATACGGTGATGACTTTTGGTGTATCTAATCAACTTGGCGTATTCATGGAGTATATGAATAGGATTTTTCATCCTTATTTGGATCAATTTTTGGTAGTATTCATCGATGATATCTTGATATATTCGAAGTCAGAGGAAGAACATGCACAACATCTAAGAGTTGTATTGCAGGTTTTGAGGGACAAGAAGTCTTATGCCAAGTTGTCCAAGTGTGAGTTTTGGTTGAAGGAAGTGAGTTTCTTGGGCCATGTGATTTCTAGTGGAGCGATTGCTGTTGATCTGTCCAAAGTTGATGTTATGTTGTAGTGGGACACTCTGAAGTCTGCTACTGAGATTCAAAGTTTCCTTGGGTTGGCTGGTTATTATCGTAGGTTTATAGAAGGCTTTTCAAAGTTGGCACTGCCATTGACTCAGTTGACTCAGAAGGGTCAAGCTTATGTGTGGGATGTTGCATGTTTAGAACTCAAGAAAAAGTTGACAAGTGCTCCATTGTTGATCTTGCCAAATCCGAGTGAATCTTTTGTAGTGTATTATGATGTATCGAAGATGGGTCTTGGTGGCGTACTAATGAAGAATGGTCAAGTTGTTGCTTATGCTTCTAGAAAACTGAAGGTTCATGAAAGGAATTATCCTACGCATGACTTAGAGTTGGCCGCTGTGGTGTTTGCATTGAAAGTTTGGAGACATTATCTTTTTAGGTCCATGTTTGAAGTGTTCAGTGATCACAAGAGCCTGAAGTATTTGTTTGATCAGAAAGAGTTGAATATGAGGCAGAGGAGATGGCTTGAACTTCTTAAGGATTATGATTTTGAATTGAGTTACCATCCTGGTAAGGCTAATGTTGTAGCTGATGCATTAAGTAGGAAGTCCTTGCATATATCGATGCTTATGGTTCGAGAGTTAGGACTCATTGAACATAAAAGACCGTTGGGTCTGATGCAACTGTTGAATATTCCAGAGTGGAAATGAGATAGCATTCTATGGATTTTGTGACAGGTCTACCGAAGATTTTGAAGGGATATGATTCAATCTGGATGATTGTTGATAGATTGACCAAATCGGCTCATTTTATACCGATGAGGATCAATTATTCGTTACAGTAGCTGGCCGAATTGTATATTAATGAGATTGTGAAACTGCATGGTATTCCTTCAATTATTGTGTCTGATAGAGATCTGAGATTTACATCGAGGTTCTGGGAGAGCTTACAGACAGCGTTGGGTACTAAGCTAAGGTTGAGTTCTGCCTATCATCCGCAGACAGATGGACAGACAGAGAGAACTATCCAGTTTTTAGAGGATTTGTTGAGAGCTTGTGTATTGGATCATGGGATAGTCATTTTCCGTTGATTGAGTTTACCTACAAGAACAGTTACCATTCTAGTATCAGAATGGTACCGTATGAGGCACTGTATGGTAAGAGATGTAGGACTCCTTTGTGTTGGTATGAATCAAGCGAGAGTGTTGTACTCGAACCTGAGATTGTGCAAGAGACGACTGAAAAGATCAAGATGATCCAAGAAAAAAATGAAAGCGTCGCAGAGTCGTCAGAAGAGTTACCATGATAAGAGAAGGAAAGCACTTGAGTTCCATGAAGGAAATCACATGTTTTTGAGAGTTACGCTGGTAACTGGTGTTGGCCGAGCTTTAAAGTCCAGAAAGCTCACACCGTGTTTTGTTGGCCCGTATCAGATTTCGCAGAGGGTGGGAGAAGTAGCATATCGGATTGCTTTACCGCCGTCATTTGCGAATTTGCATGATGTGTTTCATGTGTCTCAGTAGAGAAAGTACATTCCAGATCCATCACATGTAATTCATATGGATGATGTACAAGTGAGAGATAATTTGACTTTTGAGGCATTTCCAGTTCGGATTGATGAACGAGAAGTGAAGCAACTGCTAGGTAAAGAGATTTCCTTGGTAAAGGTAGTTTTGGGAAGACCAGCTGGAGGAAGTATGACTTGGGAGCATAAGGATCAGATGAGGGAGTCGTATCTGTCTCTAACTCCTTGAGGTAATTTTCAAGGGCGAAAGTTCTTTTAAGTGGGGGAGAGTTGTAACACCCCAAAATTTTTGGAATATTTATTTAATTTATTTAAATATGGATATTCGCATTTTTGGTGATTTTCGGTGGTTGGTGTGAATATTGAGAATTATGGATTTTGGTTTATTTATTTAAATAATAGTATATAATATGAATATATTGGTATTATTATTAATTTAAATAAATATAAGTGAATTAAGGGCAAAATGGACATTTGAGGAGGAGTTAGTGAGGGTGAAGTTGGAAAGCCCAATTTTAAGGCCCAAAGTTAGGTTTAACAAAAAGGAATTTTGAGGGAATTAGGATTCACTCTTGTTAGACCGTGAAAAGGGAAGAAATAGAGGTCAAAGCTCTGAGGAAGAGGATTGAGGCAAAAGCTTCACAAGGTTTCCAAGAATCAAAGAGAAAGGCTTAGAGTCGACAACTAAGGTATGGAGAGTATTGCCTTCATTGTTTTTAATATGTGAATTAATGTATTTAAAGCTGATTTAAGAGTGTAAAGGGTTTGAGACTGATTTGAGAGTAAAGGAAGTTAGGCCTTCGTGGCCAAAATTTATTGTTGAGGTTTTAACCGTATAGGGATTTGAACTGATGGTCTAATAGGTTTGAGGTTGATTTGGATTTGAGGGAAAGTAGGCCTTCGTGGCCAAAATCTGTTGTTGAGATTGTTTAGCCCTGTAGGGTAAGTATTTGTGAGACCTTTAATGACTGTGGTGTAGCTGTAAGGATTTATTTGAATTAGAGGCGTAAATATGACACGGGATTAGCCTAATAAGTCGTTGATTTTGTGCCTTTATTGCTGTAATACCTTAGGGATGATTTAGGGATGTTTTTTGGGCATTAGGGAAGGAAATCGTAGAGGTTTTTGGTCTGGTGTTGGTGCTGGTGCGCAACAGCGATTTGTTATAATTGCGAGTTCGCACGGCGAACACTTGCCCCAGACCCGCACTACGAACTTGCTAGCGAATGTAGCAGAGTTTTGCGAATTCTGATCTTGTTGTTGCACCCCAAAATTTGCCCAACCTTTCTAACTTGGTTTATGTTTCATTGCATTCTCATAGCATTAGCATTTGCATTTTACATAGCATGATTCATGTACAGGGGATCAAGAGAGGTGCCTAGCAAGAGAAGATCACCCAAAGTCTCCAAGCCTAATCAAGAGGTCTTATTCAAGCTATCAAGTGCTTATCATCATCAGAAGAAAGCTAAAGTTCTTTGAAAAAGCAAATGGATGAATATGGTTAACCTCCTATCTTGGAGGTCATGAGGAGATCATCAGATGATATTGAGTCCTTGGTTATGGATGAATAACATTATATAAGCTCATTGAATGTCTTGAGGGTCATTGAGGAGCTTGTTCAAGTCATTATATCAAGTGCAAGAAGCCACAGTCAAAGGTGGTGCAATTAGGGTTTTCATCTAGTCAACCCTAAGTCAACTGGGAAGTTGAAGGAGATTAAGACTCAATTCCAAGTCTTTGTGATCATGGAACGGTGTGTTGAGATATCTAAGATGTTATTCCAAGATCAAATCAAGAAGAATCAAGAGTGTGAGAAGTTTCTAGGCTAGGGTTTCTAAGCTTGTTAGTGTAAAATCCCCTATTTAGTGCCTAACTTCAAGACAACATATCTCAAGATAAAAGTTTCATCTCATATTTACCCCAACATGAAACCTGTAGAGCATGCCTCTAGCTTTCGTTTGAGTACTAGAACTCATCCATTGAGTTTCTAGAACTCAAGTTATGATGCTAACAAGTTATGGGTCTTCAGATGAATGTGATTTTGGTCAACAAAAGTCCACCAACTTCCAAGACATTTTTGACCTAGAAGGATGTTTCTCCTAACTGTGACCCAAACATGAAAGTTTTTCCTTATGATATTAGCTTTCCAAAAAGTACTAGAAGTCTTTCATCTGATTTGTAGAGCTCAAGTTATGAAGCTTGCAAGGCAGGGGTAATTTGGGAAACTTTGATTATAGGTCATTTTGGTTATAGGTTAATTTCACAACTTTGCACACTTCAAATGGAACTTTCTCCAACATCAAACTTGCTCAAAATGAGCTCAATTACATCTCCAAACAATCACTTGTCATGGATATGGCTTGTATATGAGAAATGGTGAAGGAATTTCCATGAAAAAACACTTGAAAACCATAAATTCAATCAAATTCATTTTGGACCATTTCATAACATGTTTATCCATTTTTTGAGTCACCAAAACCTACCAAATGAGATGCCAAAATCAGAAATAAAGTTTGAGGTCATTTTCACATAGAAATTCAAAGTTGCTTCAAGCTTAAGGTACACTTCCAAAATCAACCAATGGATCATAACAAGGAGCTAATCTTGTCCATTGGATTTCCTTACATCACAAGCATTGAGTTTGAATCAAGTTTGGAGCTGTTTGAGCCAAAAACAGTCGTGAATTGCAAGCTTGAGGTTCAAAATTTTGGATTTCTCAATTGCCACAAACAGGCCTTAATTGGGCCTTCAAACTATTTCAAATCCAAAGTATATATTCTCTAGATGAAGAAGGAATGTTCAGAAGTGAATTTTCATGGAGTTTTGAACAGAATTCAGTTACAACACTCAAGAGGAAATTGAGATCTTGATTTCTCATTTCAAGCCAATTGAAGGATTCCTTTAGCTTCCTTGAAGATCATAGAACGATTCTGGATGGTTTTGCACGCTTCATCAACAAATCAAGGCCCAACAGAGGCACTCTGTTAGGTAAGTTATTCTTCACAAATTCTCTCTGTTCATGCATCAATCACATGCCATTTTCATAGATTCATGATCCCCTAGCACCATAGATTGTTTCTAAGTAGGTTTGATTGTTGTTCTTGACAATTCTTGGATGTTGCTTGAAATTGATTTGATTCGTATTGCTTGATTTAGGATAGATTAATGAAAACTAAGGCTAGATTAGTGATCAGTGTGAGATGAGGATGAGTTTAGACTCAAATTTTAGGCGTTTTGGTTAGGTTTAGAGGAAGCTACGATAGCGTGCTTGAGGTT
Source organism: Lathyrus sativus (assembly GCA_963859935.3). Lineage (NCBI taxonomy): Eukaryota > Viridiplantae > Streptophyta > Magnoliopsida > Fabales > Fabaceae > Lathyrus > Lathyrus sativus. The sequence goes on from OZ012735.1 coordinate 809,961,531, forward strand.
GAAGATGACCGGAGAAACCAGAGCCACCGTCTGGCTCGTCGTCTCCGATGTCTATGTTTTGATCCGATTGCCAGCATGGATAGCCAACTCACCCCTTTGAATCTTTGACCCAAACCCATCCAACGACCATGATTGCATTTGATCCTCCCTTGAGTGAATTGACTGGCCATGTAGTTTATTGAAACGAGGCGTTTCATTAAAATTCTGATTGCTTTGGACCTGGGTCATTTGTGCTAATTGCACCCACCCTCACTGAGCCCATTAAAAAACAACTGCATATACTTGCTATTTGCCACATAACTTTTCCAATTTATTTTCTTTATTTTCTTTTTTTTCCATTATATTTCAGTTGAGTTTTAATTCATTAAAAATACCTCAAATACTCTAAAAATCATGGAAAAAATGTTTTCATACACTTTATCATGTTAATTGATTTTACAAATTTTCCAATTAATTTTTGAGCCATTTTTCAATTAAAATTGATTTTTCATTCTTGAGGTGTTTTAAGTGGATTAAAAATGCATCCTTGTTGATTTTAATTTCATTTCATGATGATTTCTTCATATCAATGTCTGATTCTTGTTTCTCACATTCTTGACATGTTATGTGATTTTTCTAGACCATTTTCCCCTGGCTTGTGTAGATTTCATTAGGGTTTTAGTGTGACTTTTAGGACCCTCAATTTACCCTTGCTTTTAGGGTATCCCTTAGAACTTGCCCTCTGTTTGCCTAGTCTTGTTTAGACTTTTTCCCCATAGCTTTGGCCCCTGGTTCCTAACACCTTAGGGGCCATCTAGGATTTTATTTGGCATTTTTTGAGTTTGTTTTCTATTTTTAGGGTATTTCACAAGTTAGGTGTCCTATAATTGATGCTTACACACATGCTTGAACTAATAGGCCTTGAAAATGATATTTGTGCAAACGTTTGATTGAATGTGGTATGATTGGTTGAGTGCCCTTGTGAGTTCCTTAGGTTCCCACTTTGCCTCCCTTCATTTTATTCAATCATTTCCTTCTTTCCTCTTCATTTGGTATGATTTTGTGCATTAGGATTGAGGTATGCATGTTGTAAGCTTCTATCTTTCATTTTCTTACTTGTATTAAAGGTTGAGATGTGCTTGTGGAGGTGTTTACCCCATACTTTTCCTCCCTTTGCTTGTGTGTTATTTTCCCTTTGTGCATTTCCTACTTGCATTAATAAAGGTTGAGATGTGTTTGTGGAGGTGTTCACCCCACACTATTTCCTCCCTTTGCTTGTGTGTTGCATTGCATATGCATTCATTCATTCCTATTTCATGTTTTATCTCATGTTACTCTTTTCTTACCATGCTCCCTTAGGACTTCCAATCTCCTTGTTTAAGGATGATTGTGATAGACACTAGGATTCAAACCATGTATGAGAATATTAAGTAGAATTTCCCTTTAACCTCAACTATAGGTTCATCTTGCATGACAACTACTAGGTTTTGAACTAGTTTCCCTTTAGTTTTTCCCCTCTCTTTCTTCTCATCTCAAATCATTTCTAAAACACTTAATAAAGGCTAATGAATGTTGTACGCTACAAGCCTTAAGTACTTGGGAAATGGTGATTGGGGGCTACCTCTCAATTGCTTAGAGTGTTTAGTATACGTCCTTAGGACGATATGCGACGCATTCGCTCCTAGGTCATAGTCTTTAGTACAATATGAATTACAAACAATTCAAAAACACTTCTCCCTAAAAGACTTCAAAAACAAATGATCAAACTTCATTTTGTCCCTGGGACCCTTTAATAATGGAAAACCTTTTTCATAAAAAGAGTTTCGTTAACTCTTAGTTCTACCGCAAACAGGTAACGCCTAAGTCTCCAATGCTCGAGTTGCGTACGCCTAACTGCTAGAACTAGTTGTTAACCCTACTCGGGTAAAAACATTTGAACCAACTGGCGTTCTTATTTCCCGAACTACATTTGCTCTGATTTCTCATACCAGATGAGAATACGTAGGCACGAGATGCGATGTCTTGGCAAGCGACCTTTCCCCGCTTTCATCCGTAGTTAGCCGAACTATGTTGACTCTGACTTTTCCATTGCACGAGGGAATACGTAGGCACAGAGCGGCGATGCTCTTCCGAGTCACTTTTCTTTTCTTTTGTCTCTGAGACCTTTAGTTAGATAGATAAACACACCCTTAGATAGACAACAAGCGTGGATCCCTTCGAGTACGACGGACGTGAGGGGTGTTAATACCTTCCCCTTGCGTAACCGACTCCCGAACCCGAGATTCGGTTACGATGACCAATCTTATCCCATTTCCGCCGGTTTTCCCTGATCGTTTCCTTTCCCTCGATTGAGATAAATAACGAACAGTGGAGACTCTTCTATCATTGCCGACACTTTTTTTCGCAGTAGCGACACTTGTGCAGTGATGTCTTGATGTTTTGATGTTGTGATTTCTCTGATGAATTACCATGAGTATAATTGTGATTTTTATGAGATTAATACATGATTATATGATGAATTCCCATGAGTAATTGCGATGATTATGATGTTGATTCCATGAGTTTTGATGACTATATGATGACATGATTATTATGATGATTTTGATGAATGATGATGAACCTAATGAGATTATTATGAGGATGAATATTGACGCATGAATAACTGGTAACACAATTAGCCCGTATGGCTGATTTTATGGGAGTACCAGCATTTGATCGAAGACCAACAATTGGCGAAAATATTCCATGGTGTCAGCCACGGAACGTACCTGAGGCGAACATAGAAAACCAGGAGATGGGCGAACCTTTCAGAGTCGAACCGCAAAGGAACCAGGTACCAGCCCATATGGAGCAAGAACCAAGAATAATCATGGTGAACAGGAATCAAAATGCTGACCAAATACTTAGATAAGTTTGACACCAAGGTGCAGCAGAAGAAAACAATCTTGTAGCCATGGTCGAAAGAATAATGACCAGAAATGGTGCAAACTTTGGTTTCACAAGGCCAAATTATACTTTACCCATAGTGGATTATATTCTGCAAGCTGAATTACCTCCTAGGACGAAGATTCTAAAGTTTAGCAAGTCCACAGGAGATACTACTGAATCAACCGTAGAACATGTGGCTAGGTATGTGATTGAAGCAGGAGAGATAGCAGGAGACGAAAGCCTTAGGATCAAGTACTTACCAAGTTCTCTCACAAAAAATGCTTTCACATGGTTGACCACTTTACCTCCTAATTCAGTTTATAATTGGGCTCAATTAGAACGTTTGTTTCACGAACAGTTCTACATGGGACAAACTAAGATCATCCTGAAAGAATTGGCTAGTATCAAACGAAAAGTCACTGAGCCAATTGATGATTACCTGAATAGGTTTCGACTTCTTAAAGCCAGATGTTTTACACAAGTACCAGAACACGAGTTGGTTGAAATGACTGCTAGGGGTCTTGATTATTCCATTAGGAAGAGAAAGAGAAAGGCTAAGAGAAGAGAAAGCTAGGTTCAGCAAGGGTAAAAAAGTAGCCTTTGTCGAATGTAATGAAGATGTAGAGAATCTCTATGATGGAACATCTTATTTCGACGAACATGAGGTTGATGTTACTGAATTAAATCAAGGACCACGTTATGCTTGTAAACTCTTAGCTCATTCGAATGGAAAAAACCCCAGTGAGTCTAATGACAAATTTCCTAAGAAAACATATGCTTTCGACGTTATTAAATGTGACGAAATATTTGATTTGTTAGTTAAGGATGGGCAAATAATAATGCCTGCTGGTGCTAAAGTACCTCCTTTAGAACAAAGAAAGAAAATAGGCTTTTGTAAGTACCACAATTTCTTGGGTCATAAAACTTCTCAAGGTTTTCTTTTCAGGGATTTGGTGCAATACGCCATCCAAGAAGGAAAGCTGAAGTTTGGGGACAAAGGGAAGACTCAAATGAAGATTAACTCTGACCCATTACAAACTGTAGAAGCTAACTATGCAGAGCCTGAAGAGGTACAGATGGTCGAAGCCATTGAAGAGGTTAACTTTCCAGTCAACATGGTGGAAATCATTGACAATTTCACCACACAACCTGAAATGGCCAAAGTAACTGAAGGCTGCAACGTAACATCAACGAGCCCAGGAAGAACTGATAGTAGTAATCTGACGCTGGTGACCAAGAAGAATGCTGACGAGTTTGTTCAGATAGATAGAGCTACTAAGGGATTAGACGTGGCAGGAAAAAGGCTGGGAGGAAATGTTGCTGATCGCGACTTTCTATGTCTAATACAACCTAACTGCAAGTGCACAATCTATCGTGTAGTAATAATAGATATCGATCCCACAGGGACTCGTAATCAAACTAGTGTTTTCGGGAGTTACTATGTTTAGCTAGGTAGAATATGTTTAAGGGAATAAGATTGTCACTAAAAGGGAACTAAGACTGCTACTTAGATTATAATTGATTGAATCGATATGCAGTAATTGTGTTCTTCAGGGATTTGACAAATTACTGGTGTATGAAATAATTTTCAGAGTTTATTTAAGCAGAAAATAGTGATTTAAAGATTCTCGCCTCACGATGGTTATTGACGCTAATCATAATCCTAAGGGCCAAACGTACACTTTTGTATCCCGTTCGGGGTTAAAATTATTTTTTGGAAATCTCTAAGTTCTAATTCATTTTAAAGTGCTTTCGCTGTTATTAAAATGGATGACTAGTGTTTACTATCTGACCTTACCGCAACTTTCGCTTGTTGGTTCGTATCTTTATTAATTTCCCACTTTCGTGGCAAAACTACTTTTAAATGAGTTCTCGCTTTCGCGACGAAGTTTATTCAGTAAATCAATTTTAAACACTCAGACCATAAATTACTTTTTTGAAAAGAAAGTTTTTCACCAGTTGTTATCAAATCCCATTCGAATTATTACTACATATCGATTACCTAAGTTTAGCTAGACATGGATTTGGGAAAGATAAAACATAAATAAAAGTAATAAATAATAATTTGCATTATAATAAAACTGGAATCGATTGAAATGAGAAACCTGTAAATATTCCAATTGGCCTTTGGGCAGATCCTCCACAGATGTTGGTAGGATTCTGGTCTTTATGCCAAATTGATCGTACAATAAAGTAGAAATTATAGAAGAATGAAAATGGAATGCAGAAGAAATAAAGAGAAACAAATAAGAATATTAAAACTGGAAAATATGCTCTGGAAATAAATTTGGCAGCACTTCGTTGTATGAATGCGGCTCTCTTTCTGAAGTCCCCTGCTTCCCCTTTTATAGAAGTGGAATTCCAACGGTTATCATTGAAGATGATGGACTTTGAGGCAGATAATTTAGGGAGTAGTGGTCCACTCTGTGGGAATTGGAACTGCTTCTTTAACGTGTAATTGAAGTGAGCCGTTTTTGCCTGCATGACGGTCGTCACAAGGTGTGACGGTCGTCACCCGTGTGACGGTCGTCATGAAGCTGTGACGGTCGTCACATCAGCAAAAACAGCTTCTGCGCTTTTTATGATGTTTTCACTCTTTTTTCGTCCTTAATTCATCTGAGATTGCTTCTTTTCTTCATGTTGCCTTGTTTAGACGTGATCGTTGAATACCTGCAAAACATCAGATAAATAACACGGATTAAGCCGAAATCGGATCGAAAACATTTAAACTTTAGTTGAATTATGGATCAAAATATATATACGATTTCGTGTTATCAAACTCCCCTAAGCTTGAATCTTTGCTTGTCCTCAAGTAAAACGTGAAAAAGTCGGCAAACACGAGGCAGCTTCTTCGTTCGCAAAGTTGGGAAAAACCGGGATTCTTGGTAAGAACAAAACGAGTACCATGACAACACTGGGCTACAAGTCTTCGGAGGTCTCCTTCTTATGCAAACCGGTCCCAGTCATGCTACTATAACTTGGTGTCAAGGTTCTCGCGGCAAGTTCACCCTGTTTGTTCTAGCGCAATCACATTAAGCCCGTTGTCCGTACACTTTCATGGCAAGTCGACCTGTTAGTGAATATGATCTCATTTCTTGTTTTTGATCTTCTTCATTGATCATAAGCTTATGTCATTGATTTTTCAATGAGTTTTCGTGCCGTTGGGCTAAATGCTCGGGTGAGGAGCACCTAACTTAGAAGGAAACGTGTCTTATATTTTTGGGCTATTTAGCTCTCTTTTCATGATTTTTCATCTTTTTGGAGATCATACACTTATTTGCATCGGTCGCTCACTTAGAAGTGCTTTAGGATGGTGCTGACTGCTAGTATAAACTACTTGGGGCTGAGTTTGCGTAGACACTTGAGACTTTGGTACGCGTAGGTAGTGAAACCGACTCGCATAAACCGGAGATCTAAGGTGTCAGGACGGTACTGGTTTTGTTAGAACCGTCGTTTCCTCGGAGTTTCAAAACTTGGTTTGAACTCGGTTGCATTCTCGTGATGCTTTTGCTTTTGAGGAACGAACGAAATTTTTTGTTTACGTCGAATAATGTGGGGATGTTTGCGTAACGGGAAAAGGATATATAAACGAGCTTTATTTGCTAAAAATAGAAAGTGTTTAAATAGAACTTACGAAATTCAAAGTACAGTGGAATGGAAATAGCAGTGGAATGGAAATAACAGTGAAATGGAAATAAAGGCTCCGCTCCCACACTATCTCAATCAGTGTCCCCACTGATTTTGAAGCATGAGAGGGAGATACAACTGAAATGAAAGTACAAATGAACAGGAAATATAGTAAACAAATAAGGAAAAATGGAAAACTAATCACGTCCGCTGCCTCTGTCACGTCCGCGCTGGCGTCCTATGGCTTTGGAAAGGGCTACTCTGTCCTCATAACTCATAGCTCCTATGTGGTAGACGGTGTCTCGGAGTCCTTCGACCTGCAAAGTCAGATTCGTCAGGTTCTCAGTGATGGTAGCTTGGCCGGTTTGAAGTTGTTGCATTTGAGTCTGGTGCCAAGCTTCGAACTGGTCGGCTCGCTGATTTTGCTGCTGCAGCATCGCGAGTATCTGTGCCTGCTGGTCTAGAGAGCGGCGGAGGTCCTCTTCTGTGTAGGCTGGCACTGGATGATGGCGGCGGCGACGAGAGGATGTACCTTCGGGAGGAGGGGGCTGCGATGCCTCTGGCTGCTCGGATCTGTCCAACTCAGCTTGGATTTCATCGTCAGAACCTTGGGTGTGGTCCTGAGTAGGAACAGCGGCAACAGGAGGGGCAGTGAGGTCAAATAACCAGTTGGTACGATCCTCTGGGTGTGTGCGGGTGCATGACGGAAGGATGATGCTTCGGACGGTCTTGCCACGCACTACCGAATGGTACTTGCCGTCAGCTCTGGAGCGGATAAGGTGGGAGGCTCTGCAGTGGTCAGTGTCAAGGAACACCGAGGGGATGGAATGGAGGTGTTGGAGGCGGTCGCCTAAGTTCAGCCCAAGTGCAATGGCAGTGACAATCCCGCCAAAATAGAATGGCTTGGAGCCACGGTTGCAGTTGGCCTGTATGTGAGCCAGCAGGAACGGAGCAGCGTTGATTGGTTCGTTGTTGAAGACGCAATGGAGGAAGAAGAGCTCTTTCGAGTTCACTTTGTGGTTGCTGTCTCTGGCGAAGATTGTGTTGCTCAACGCTCTGTGAAAGTACCGGATGGTTGGGTTATGGATATGACTGGCGTGCAGAGAGTCCCAACCATCGGCATTGATGCCGGTCAACTAGTACCACAGCGCGAAAGCTTCGTGCTGAAACTGATCGGTGAGGCGGAGGTGAGCGTTGTCATCTCGAGGAAGTTGTAAGAGGGCAGCTATCTGGTTCTGGTGCATCTGATAGTTTGTGCCGAACATCCGGAAACACGCGGCACCGGAATGTTGGTTGAGGTCACCGCTGCTTGTGACGTAAGTGAACGAACTCAAGAACTCAAGAGTGAGTTGTTCGTATGTTGGCAGTGGGTTGGTGCAGAGATTCCAGATGCCTGCTCTCTGAAGCATCCAGGTGACGCCTTCAAGGAGTCCGAGCTCCGTAAGCGATGGAATGTGTGGATAATGAGTCGGCTGGAGCGACCTCTGATGAAATGCGATGTAGTTTGCTCGCTGTCTCTCGCCTAAGTCACCTTAACTGAAGATAATGTTGTTGATATCTGGGGTTTCTGCATTTCTTGCCATTGTTAGAAGATTGAGAGGTTTCTGAAGATTGGGGTTTTTCTGCAGAGTTGGAAGAACTGACAGAAGTGTGGTTTGGAAGTTGAGATTGGAGTTGAAATATATGGTGCAATGTGGGGAGGACGAAAATTTGTAGTGGGGTAGGAGTTATGATGATTGGAAGTGGTAATGGGGGTAGTGGGAAAGAACACACACCCTGTTATATCAGATAGCAGTTTTTGAATTCGTGACGGTCGTCACGTATGTGTGACGGTCGTCACCCGCGTGACGCTCGTCAGGGTCCTGTGACGGTCGTCACAGCAGCAAAATTTGCAGAACACAGAATTTTGCTCTGAGGGCGTTCTCGCAGTGACTTTAAGGCTTAGTATTGATACGGCAATGTAATATAGCAGCCAACAAACAACGAATAATGCGAAAACAGAATAATTGAATAAAAACTAGAATTGAAATAACATAAAATTGAAATGATTGTATGTAGTACATAAAGAAAACTAACAATGCAAAAAAATCCAAATGATTAAATGAAACTGAACTAGACTAAACTAAACTGAAACTACTGCTAAGAACTAGTATCTAGTCTTTTTCGTGTCTTCAACTCATCGAATTTCCGTGCGTAGTAGTCGAGCTGGTCGCAGACTAAATCCATGAAAACTACCAGTTCGCTGTGTATGCCTGCGATGTCATCTTTTACAGTAGTCAGAGCTGCATCAATGTTGTCCAATCAGAGTAGAACGGTATCCATTTTGTCGGTGGTATCCTCAGGGATAGGCTCAGGATAGGTGTTGTAGTGCGGAGGAGTTATAGGGTCTACTTCAGCTTCGGATACAACATCCTCATAGTACATATAGTCGTGTGCCTCAGAGATGTGGTCACTGTCATACATATAGTTCTGTGGTGTTGACTGTGGTGAAGGGGGTCCCATAGGCTCGTCCAGTTCATAAACCAGTTATCCTTGTTGTGGATACTTGTCATCTGATGATCAGGCAGTGTGAATAGCTGTACTGGTTTTTTGTTAATGAGGTACTCATACGGTCCAGGTCCCATAGTTCCTAAAATGCGCCTGTTAAAGCAGAATTGTATATTCATGGGTCGGATGGTGCCAAAACGAGTGCTTGCATTTAAGTGGAATCTAAGGCCAAGCTCGTGGGCAATCATTGTCACGAGGCCTCCTATAAGAATAGGTGTATGTGGTTCCTGCGTGAGGCGTTTGAAAGATCTCATCATGAAAGGCACTGCATTTACTGTACGTCCCTGAGAAGCACAAAACATGATGAATAACTCCTCTTTAGATACTGCAGTAATATTTTCTTCTTTCCCAAACAGGGTGTGAGCTAGTATCTTATGGAAGTATCTGAAGGCTGGGTTATGGATATCATCATTATACATTTTGTCTGGTTCAGGGTGATAGTCGCCTGTGATTCTACCCCAGAATTGGTCGAGTTGAAAATCAATATCGTCATCTTCTGCACTGATGAACACATGCGGTCCGCTAGGAAATCCTAGGAGGTTAGCTAGTGACATCCGGCTATGGGTTTGGTCCATTCCAAATAATCGGAAGGTAATCAGCTCTGTGTTGGATCCAAAGCCATAGTTGGGTATATATCTGAAAGAACTTAGGAATTCATAGGTGAGATCCTTGTAGGTAGCAAAACGTGTTTTCAAAGCAGTGTTCTCCCAACCCAGTTGATTGAACAGGTATTGAATGTTATCCGTGATTCCTAGTTTATCCATGGTAGACTTATCATAATACAGCGTTAAGGCGAATTCTCTTTCAGCTAGTGCTGCAAATCTTGCCTTTTGAGCTGGTCCTCTAAAGTGAACCTTTGTGAAGTCGTACTCGGCCATACTCGCAGGTAATTCGGAGAAAACAGAAGGAATGTTTTGAAGACTTTAAAAATCCTGAAAAGTTTAAAACAGGAGTTTGAAGTCAGGATTTTTGAAAACTAAAAGCGGTAGAAACAAAAGACAAAAGAGAAAAATAAAATAAAATAAAAATATGAAAACAAACGAAAGTAGAAAGTAATAATAATTATAAGTTTGGAATTTTTGTTGGATTTTCAAAGCAAAAATTTTAAATAAAAATTGAAATGCGATAACGAGGGAAATTGGGTTGCCTCCCAGTAAGCGCTGTTTTTAACGTCTAAAGCCTGACGATAGCTTGGTGAGAAGCTATTCGGGTGTTTGAGCTGGAAGCTCAAGCAATGTTATATTGCTGACTTGAGGGTTGTTGTCGTTCTTATTATAATGTTTTAGACGTTGCCCGTTTACGATAAACGGTGCATTCGTCTTATCGGTAATTTCGACAGCTCCACTCTGAAGTACTTTAGTCACTTCATAAGGTCCAGACCACCTAGATTTTAGTTTACCTGGGAAGAGTTTTAATCTTGAATTAAAGAGCAATACGATGTCTCCCACACTGAATTGTTTCCTGACTGAACGTTTATCATTCCACTTTTTAGTTCGTTCTTTATAGATACGGGCATTTTCGTAAGCGTCTAATCGAAGTTCTTCCAATTCGTGTAAGTTCAAGATTCGCTTTTCTCCTGCCTCGGTGTAGTTGAAATTGAGTGTCTCAATGGCCCAGAAGGCCTTATGCTCTAATTCTACAGGGAGATGGCAGGATTTACCGTAAACTAATTTGTAGGGGGGTAGTACCTATTGGTGTCTTAAAAGCGGTCCTATAAGCCCATAAAGCTTCTTGTAGCTTTGACGACCAATCTTTCCTTGAGGTAGCGACAGTCTTTTCCAATATCTGTTTTATTTCTCTGTTCGAGACCTCTACTTGTCCGCTAGTTTTCGGGTGATAAGGTGTAGCTACCCAGTGTCGGACTCCATATTTAGAGAGAAGTTTATCGAATATTCGCGATATGAAGTGAGATCCACCGTCACTAATGACGAGTCTGGGTACACCGAATCTAGGAAAGATTGTGTTTTTGAAGAGTTTGATTACTACTCGTGCGTCGTTTTTTGGAGCAGCAATGACTTCTATCCATTTAGACACGTAGTCTACAACGACGAGTATGTAGTTATTACCAAAAGAAGGTGGGAATGGTCCCATGAAATCTATTCCCCATACGTCAAAGATTTCTACCTCTAAGATTCCTTTCTGAGGCATTTCATCGCGTCGTGAGATGTTGCCGGTTCGTTGGCATCGATCACATTTTAGCACAGCGATGTGAACGTCTTTCCAGAGGTTAGGCCAGAATAAGCCGGCTTGGAGAATCTTAGCGCACGTCTTGGATGTACTAGCATGACCACCATATGGTGCTGAATGGCATTGGGAAATGATATTTTCTACTTCTTCCTCTGGGACACAGCGACTGTATATATTGTCGGCCCCTCTCTTGAAGAGTAGAGGTTCGTCCCAATAATAGTGTTTCAGATCGTGGAAGAATTTCTTCTTTTGTTGATAAGTGAGATCCGGTGGAAGCACGCCTGCAGCGAGGTAATTAACGATGTCAGCATACCAAGGTAATGTGACTTGGGCATAGACGGCTTCTACGATATTTTCGAATTCTGGATCTTCCGAGATTGAGTTGGGTATGTCACTTTCTAATTTGGCTATCAGACGTTCATACGGGAAATCGTCATTTATCGGTACTGGTTCGTGTCTGATGCCTTCTATTTGGGATAAGTGATCTGCAACAACGTTCTCAGTTCCTTTTTTATCTTTGATTTCTAAGTCAAACTCTTTTAATAACAGGATCCATCTCAAGAGTCTTGGTTTGGCAACCTTTTTGCTTATTAGGTACCTTATGGCAGCGTGGTCTGTGTATATGATAATTTTTGCTCCTACTAAGTAAGAACGGAATTTGTCAAGCGCAAATATAACAGCTAGAAGTTCCTTTTCTGTGGTAGCGTAGTTCATTTGGGCAGGATCTAAGGTTCTACTGGCATAGTAGATGGCATGGAGTTTCTTGTTTTTCCTTTGTCCTAGAACTGCGCCTACGGCATAATCACTCGCATCGCACATGATTTCGAACGGTAATCGCCAATCGGGCGGTTGCATAATTGGTGCGGTGATAAGGGCTGATTTTAATGTTTCGAATGCTTTTAAACAGTCGTCGTCGAAGACGAACTCAGCATCTTTCATCAACAGGCCGGTCAGAGGTTTTGAGATTTTCGAAAAATCTTTTATAAATCTTTTGTAGAAACCGGCATGTCCTAGAAAACTCCGTATTTCTCGTACGGATTTTGCAGGTTGGAGATCTTTTATAATCTCTATTTTAGCTTTGTCTACCTCAATTTCTTTATCTGATATGACATGTCCTAGAACTATTCCTTGTCGGACCATAAAATGACATTTTTCCCAATTTAGGACGAGGTTTACTTTTACACAACGTTCTAATACCATTTCCAAGTTTTGTAGGCATCCTTCGAAACTTTGTCCACATACCGAGAAATCGTCCATAAATACTTCCATGATGTCGTCTATGAAATCTGTGAAGATTGCCATCATGCATCTTTGGAAGGTTGCTGGAGCATTACAGAGTCCGAACGACATTCGGCGGTAAGCAAAAGTACCGTAGGGACAGGTGAATGTAGTCTTTTCTTGGTCATCAGGATGGATGGGAATTTGGAAGAATCCTGAATAACCATCTAGATAGCAGAAATATGAATGTTTGGCTAATCTTTCCAACATTTGGTCTATGAAGGATAACGGGAAGTGATCTTTTCGTGTGGCCTTGTTAAGCTTCCTATAGTCAATGCACATCCTACTTCCGGTCACGACTCTTTTTGTTATTGATTTGCCTTTTTCGTTTTTAATTACAGTGACTCCTCCTTTCTTTGGTACGACATGAACTGGGCTGACCCATTCACTATCGGAGATCGGATAGATGATTCCTGCATCTAGCAATTTCTTTACTTCATCTCTGACTACAGTGCTCAGGATGGGGTTCAGTCTTCTCTGATGCTCTCGAGAGGTTTTAGAGTCTTCCTCTATTGTAATTCGATGCATACAGATCGAAGGGCTTATACCTTTTAGATCGCTTATGTTATAGCCTAACGCGGTGGGGTACTTCTTTAGGACTTCTAATAGCTTTTCAGTTTCTGGTTGTCCTAAGTCGGCGTTGACTATCACTGGTCTTTTTAGTTCATCGTCTAGAAATTCATATCTAAGGTTTTTGGGTAGTGTTTTAAGTTCTAAAGATGGGTTCTTCGGACCTGGCATGTGGTTTGGAGTCAGTGCTAAGCTTTCGCTTAGGCTGTCGTCTTTATACGGTTTACGCCAATCGTCGTCTTCAGAAATATTGGGTATTTGAATCTTTATTATTTCTGAATACGTGGTCTCTTCGTTTTCAAGTTCTCTTATGCATTCGTCAATTTCGTCTACTAAATAACAGGTATCGTCTATGGCTGGTGCTTGTAAGAACTTGGTGAGAATGAACTCTATCTTTTTTTCTCCTACTTCGAATGTTAGCCTTCCTTTCTTCACGTCTATAATCGCTCCGGCTGTAGCTAGGAACGGTCTTCCTAGGATAATTGGGGTAACAGTGTCCTCCTTGATGTCCATGATTATGAAGTCGGTTGGAATGTAGAATTGTCCTATGCGTACTGGAACGTTTTCCAGTATTCCGACGAGGTATTTTACTGATCGGTCAGCTAATTGAACAGACATCTTGGTTGGTCTGAGGTCTCCCATATTCAGCTTTTTGCATATAGATAGAGGCATAACACTGATACTGGCTCCTAAATCGCATAGAGCTTTGTCTATTACGAACTTTCCTATGACGCAGGGTATGGAGAAACTACCTGGGTCTTTTAATTTAGGAGGCATGCGGTTTTGAATAATGGCGCTACACTCTGCAGTAAGTGTAACTGTTTCGTTATCCTCGATCTTTCTCTTATTCGATAGGATTTCTTTGAGAAATTTAGCGTATGACGACATTTGAGTTATCGCTTCTGTAAAAGGAATAGTAATATTCAGCTGTTTAAGGAGCTCTACAAATTTCTTAAACTGTCCTGATGTTTTGGAGTTTATTAATCTTTGAGGATAAGGGATAGGTGCTTGAGTTTTTTCACTTGCGGTATCCTCCTTCTCGTTGTCTTCCTTCTTCTCTAACTCGGATTCCTTCTCTGCTTGTTCAGTTGGTTTTTGTTGCATGGCTGAGTTTTCGGTCCTCGGGTCGATCGGTTCGTCCAATTCTTTTCCACTTCTTAGTATTACAGCATTTGCTTGGCCTTTTGGATTCTGTTCGGGTTGTCCAGGAAATGTGCCAGCAGGTGCGGCAGCAGAGGCTTGTTGTTGAGCCACTTGTGATATCTGTGTTTCTAACATTTTGTTATGGGTGGCTAAAGCGTCTACTTTTCCTGTCAACTGTTTAATCTGCTCGCTAGTGTGTATGTTTTGATTCAGGAATTCTTTGTTTGTTTGAGCTTGAGTAGCTATGAATTTTTCCATCATCAATTCGAGGTTGGATTTCCTAGGTGCAGTCTGAGCAGCAGCTGGTTTCTGATATCCTGGCGGAGCAATAGGCATTTGCAATGCATTTTCGCTTTTGTAAGAAAAGTTTGGATGATTTCGCCAACCTGGGTTATAGGTATTTGCGTAGGGATTTCCTTGAGCATAATTTACCTGGTCTGGTGGGATTCCGGCTAGCAATGGGCATTCGTGTGCATTATGAGTGGTGTTTCTGCATAACTCGCAATTTGGAGTTACTGCAGCGACAGTTGCAGTGGGGTTAACGGTCAGACTATCAATCTTCTGTGCTAGAGCATCTACTTTAGCGTTGAACTTTTCAAGGCTGCTGATCTCGTACATCCCACCTTTCGCTGTGGTTTTCTCTGTTGGAGTGCGTTCACCTCCCCATTGGCAATGGTTTTGTGACATGTTTTCAATCAATTGATAGGCTTCATCGTATGGCTTATCCATAAGTGCACCGCCCGCGGCAGCGCCTATTGTCAATCTAGTATTATATATAAGCCCATTATAGAAAGTATGGATTGTCACCCAGTCTTCTAGACCGTGGTGAGGACATGTTCTCATCATATCTTTGAATCGTTCCCATGCTTCGTAAAGAGATTCAGTATCTTTTTGTCGAAATCCGTTGATTTGAGCTCTAAGCATAACAGTTTTGCTTGGCGGAAAATATCTCGCTAAGAAGACGTTTTTCAATTGTTCCCACGTCGTAACGGAGTTGGATGGTAAAGATTGTAACCATGTCCACGCTCTGTCTCTAAGAGAGAATGGGAAAAGACGAAGTCTTATCACGTCTGGAGTTACTCCATTTGCTTTCACTGTGTCAGCGTATTGTACAAACTTCGTTAGATGTTCATTCGGATCCTCAGTTACGTTTCCTGAGAATTGGTTTTGTTGTACAGCTGACAGCAATGATGGTTTCAGCTCAAAATCATTTCGGGTAATTGCTGGGGCAGCAATGCTACTTCTAGGCTCCATCTGAGAGGGTGTAGCGTATGCCTTCAGCGGTTTGTTTGGAGGTCCTTCAGCCATCGTTGGGTCTTCTTCGGATTTGGGAATGGGAGTGAGAGGATCGGGAATGTTATGTTTGAGTTGGTACTCAATGATTCGGCTTCTTAGATGTAAGAAGCGTTCTAGTTCTGCGACTGAAGGTTTCAAGATATCGCCTTGTGAGCGATTACTTGGCATACAATCGACAACACTAGTAAAGGGAAAATGAAAATTGTTAACCTAGTCTATACGGCGTAACAGAAGGTTACACTATTGACTAAACGGGTCCCCGGCAACGGCGCCAAAAACTTGATCGCGACTTTCTATGTCTAATACAACCTAACTGCAAGTGCACAGTCTATCGCGTAGTAATAATAGATTTCGATCCCACAGGGACTCGTAATCAAACTAGTGTTTTCGGGAGTTACTATGTTTAGCTAGGCAGAATATGTTTAAGGGAATAAGATTGTCACTAAAAGGGAACTAAGACTGCTACTTAGATTATAATTGATTGAATCGATATGCAGTAATTGTGTTCTTCAGGGATTTGACAAATTACTGGTGTATGAAATAATTTTCAGAGTTTATTTAAGCAGAAAATAGTGATTTAAAGATTCTCGCCTCACGATGGTTATTGACGCTAATCATAATCCTAAGGGCCAAATGTACACTTTTGTATCCCGTTCGGGGTTAAAATTATTTTTTGGAAATCTCTAAGTTCTAATTCATTTTAAAGTGCTTTCGCTGTTATTAAAATGGATGACTAGTGTTTACTATCTGACCTTACCGCAGCTTTCGCTTGTTAGTTCGTATCTTTATTAATTTCCCACTTTCGTGGCAAAACTACTTTTAAATAAGTTCTCAGTTTCGCGACGAAGTTTATTCAGTAAATCAATTTTAAACACTCAGACCATAAATTACTTTTTTGAAAAGAAAGTTTTTCACCAGTTGTTATCAAATCCCATTCGAATTATTACTACATATCGATTACCTAAGTTTAGCTAGACATGGATTTGGGAAAGATAAAACATAAATAAAAGTAATAAATAATAATTTGCATTATAATAAAACTGGAATCGATTGAAATGAGAAACCTGTAAATATTCCAATTGGCCTTTGGGCAGATCCTCCACAGATGTTGGTAGGATTCTGGTCTTTATACCAAATTGATCGTACAATAAAGTAGAAATTACAGAAGAATGAAAATGGAATGCAGAAGAAATAAAGAGAAACAAATAAGAATATTAAAACTGGAAAATATGCTCTGGAAATAAATTTGGCAGCACTTCGTTGTATGAATGCGGCTCTCTTTCTGAAGTCCCCTGCTTCCCCTTTTATAGAAGTGGAATTCCAACGGTTATCATTGAAGATGATGGACTTTGAGGCAGATAATTTAGGGAGTAGTGGTCCACTCTGTGGGAATTGGAACTGCTTCTTTAACGTGTAATTGAAGTGGGGCGTTTTTGCCTGCATGACGGTCGTCACAAGGTGTGACGGTCGTCACCCGTGTGACGGTCGTCATGAAGCTGTGACGGTCGTCACATCAGCAAAAACAGCTTCTGCGCTTTTTATGATGTTTTCACTCTTTTTTCGTCCTTAATTCATCTGAGATTGCTTCTTTTCTTCATGTTGCCTTGTTTAGACGTGATCGTTGAATACCTGCAAAACATCAGACAAATAACACGGAAATAACCCGAAATCGGATCGAAAACGGTTAAACTTTAGTTGAATTATGCATCAAAATATATATACGATTTCGTGTTATCAGCTGCTGAGAGCATCAACATGGTCGAATTAAGTGAAGAATATGAGGCTAATACAAATAGCGTCAACACCAAGGAGGCTATGGGTGGAAATATTCCCAGGGTCGAAATCACCAAAAAATGGGAGGACAACGTGTTGCTGATAGGAGAGATGACAGAAATAGATGGTTGCGTGTTAGAACAATGGATATGCATGGCAGTAGAACAATATTTCAAAACATCTCCTAACGTTGAGAGATTTCATGCTGAAGAAGCCACTTGGGAGAAGGTAGCGCAAGAGGCAGACGATAAGTGTGTAGAGAAACACACTGAAAACCTTAAAGCTCATCTTCTTAAGATGCAGTTGGAAGAAAAGATCGATGTGAACATGATCAAAATCACAGATCAAAAGGTCGAAGAAGTAAGGGAGACAAACAAACAAGAAGAATGTAATAAAATGGTTTACCCCAAGCAGGAGGAAACCATTGTTGATTTCTTGCATCGTTGCCAAAAGAAAGGATCAGGAGTAATGTTATGTCCCAGATGTAGCGCTATTTTTGATGAAAAAGTTGCTCACGAGTTAGAGGGAGTCAAGGAAGTCAGTAGAGACTGTGGGCAGAAAATGAACCAGGGCCTAAAAAACTTTGATCCCAGAAGACCTTTGGTAGGGATAAAAATGCCAGCTAAGCCCAACACATTTAAATGAGCTGGGAATATGTCAACAGGAAGCTGGATGAAGCCCGTTGAAGGGAGAGGGCAGAAGAAATGGCAAAAATTTAACGTAGAGAGAGGTTCCTCATTTGAATATCTAAAAGAAAGTCATACAACTAATAAGTCAACGTATGTTTCTCAGAACGATAAGGGTAAGAACCCTATGACCAGGTCACAGTGGCGAAGAGAACAGCGTAGGCGAAAGGCTATCAAGGACACTTAAGTACCAAGACTGGGAGAGTCGAGTACCAATATTGACAATCCAGGTGGAAAAGTTGAGAAGATGCCCATAAGGCGAAAGTTGTTTGGTGTTCCGCAGTACTAGCCAGAATGGAAAATCGAAGAGGATGAGAACATGACTGATAACTTCGACAGCGAGTCTGCAGCTTCCCTCGACATTATAGTGAATGTCGTATCTGTTATGCCCAAAGAGTTTGGCCAGATTACAAAAGTAGAAGATGTGGATCAAAACACTGAGATGGAAATGCTAGCACACAAGCCTGGGTGTTATTACATAATGAACAATGGGTGTGTAGAGAAGCAAAACACTTTCTTTGAACTCCCTACAGAGGCTATGAAAGGTCACTTAAAGCCTCTTTACATTACTGGAAAAGTGGAGAACGTGCCTGTGAATAAGATACTGGTAGATTGTGGCGCAATTGTGAACCTGATGCCCCGGTTCCTACTAAGGAAAATTGGGAAGTGTGACGATGATACCAAACCCCACAACATGGTTTTATCAAACTATGAGGGGAAAGTTGGCTCTACACTGGGAGTAATTAAGTTGATCTCACCGTGGGAACAATTACTAGACCCACAATTTTTATGGTGGTTGAAACCAAAGCCAACTACAACCTGCTCCTGGGAAGAAAGTGGATTCATGGCGTAGGAGATGTACCTTCTTCCATGCATCAGAGAATTACCATTTGGAGGCCAGATGGTATAGTGGAAAATATTGAAGCAGATCAAGGGTACTTTAAAGCCCCTATCAATCAGGTTGACATGAAACAATTTGATAAGCACCTGGCGAACATTGCTCCATGTCCTCCAGCAGATTTTGAGTTCACACTAGACGAAGACACGTTCCATTCATTATACTTGCATCCTGTTCAAAGTTTTAGATGAGACAAGGAGGTTCCAGGAGGAAGGCTTCCATGTTTAAGCAAGCCTCCAATAGACCCCACAGGGTGGTGAAGTGAGTTTAGTGATCATGATTGAATTCAATGCTTTGAAGAAACTTTTGGCCTATGTGGCTGAAACAAAATTACAAGCGGCTCTGGAAGCTGCTAACAACAACATGGCTGATAAAGCCAATTCTGAATTTCACCAAGAATGCCCTGCTAAGGACTTCGACCCAAAACCTGGAGAGCAAAGCCAGAGGCTCGACGCCATTTATGAAGATGAGCCTTTGGGGTTCAAAAAAGATCCGCTGGCGAATAATGTTAAAATGCTAGCACAAGATCCTTTAGAAGAAATTGACCTCAGTGAGAGGGCACTCAAAAGGCCTTCATACATAAGCGTCAATTTGAACCCCTAGCTAAAGGTCGAAGTGGTTCAATTGTTGAAGGAGTTCAAAGACTGCTTCGCTTGGGACTATGACGAGATGCCTGGTTTGAGCAGGGAGTTAGTTGAGCATAGGTTACCTATGACACCTGGGAAATGGCCAGTCAAACAAGGCCCAAGACGGTTTGCACCAGAGATACTGTCAAAGATCAAAGAGGAAGTCGAAAGACTGCTTCACTGTAAATTCATTTGCACTGCTAGGTACGTTGAATGGTTGGCTAATATAGTACCTGTCATAAAAAAGAATGGTTCCTTAAGAGTTTGCATAGATTTTAGAGATTTAAACTATGCAACTCCAAAAGATGAGTACTCAATGCCAATAGTAGAGATGTTGATGGATTCTGCAGTAGGGCATGAATACCTTAGCATGTTGGATGGACATTCTGGTTACAACCAAATATTCATTGCTGAGGACGATGTTCCTAAAACTGCTTTTCGATGTCCTGGGGCTTTAGGCACCTACAAATGGGTAGTAATGCCTTTTGGCCTTAAAAATGCTGGTGCCACGTACCAGAGGGAAATGGATTCAATCTTCCATGATTTTATAGATACGTTCATGCAAATTTACATTGATGATATTGTTATAAAATCTATTTCTGGGAAGAACCATATTGACCATCTTCGACAGTCCTTTTTAAGGATGAGAAAGTTTGGCATCAAAATGAATCCTCTTAAATGTGCTTTCTGTGTGCAGGCATGAGATTTTCTAGGCTTTGTGGTCCACAAGAAAGGGATCAAAATAAATCAAAATAAAACCAAAGCCATAATGGAAGCGAAAGCGCCATCAACCAAGAAGGAGTTGCAGTCACTGTTAGGCAAGATTAATTTCTTGATAAGGTTTATATCCAACCTAAGTGGCAAGACACAAGCTTTTTCGCCTTTGCTTCGTTTCGACAAAGATGGTTTCGAATGGGGGCACCTACAACAGGAATCCTTCGACAAGCTCAAGGATTACCTAAGTCACCCTCCAACTCTGGCACCACCTTGTAGAAATAAAAGTATGAGATTGTATATAGTTGCATCAGATAAAACTTTAGGGAACATGTCGGCTCAAGAAGATGAAAATAGAGTCTAAAGAGCCATTTATTATCTTAGTAGGGTTTTGAATGATGCAGAAACTAGGTATAGCATGATTGAAAAGTTATGTTTATGCTTGTATTTATCTTGTACTAAATTAAAGCAATATATAAAACCTGTTGATGTGTATGTTTCGTCTCGTTTTGATGTTATTAAACATATGTTATCTAAACCTAATTTGCATAGTCGAATTGGCAAATGCATTAACAGAATATTCGTTAACATATCAACCTTTAAAGACCGTGAAAGGGCAAATAGTGACAGACTTTATAGTTGACCATTCTGTCAATGAAAAGGATTTAAATCATGTTGAGTTGAAATCTTGGAAATTATACTTTGGTGGATCGAGCCATAAAAAAGGAACAGGAGTAGGTATATTCATTATTTCTCCTGAGCAAATTCCAACAAAATTTAAATTCAGAGTTGAAGGGCCATGCTCTAACAATGAGGCTGAATATGAGGCACTGATTGCTGGCCTTGAAATTTTGTTAGAATTGGGGGCAACTAGAGTCGAAATAATGGGAGACTCAGAGTTGGTGATAAAGCAAATCACAAAGGAATACAAATGTGTTAAAGAAAATGTTATTATGTACTTTGTGATAGTAAATAGGCTATTGAAGAAATTTGAAGTAGTGGCCATCCAACACATACCCAGAATAGAAAATCAGATTGCTAATGACTTAGCTCAGATTGCTTCTAGATACAAAGTGTCAAAATAAAACCTTCAGGAAGTAATTGAAGCAAGAGGGAAAGTGGTAGCTGTTGGATTGTGCCCATCAGATTTGGAAACAATTAAGCTTGGGTGCGTGAATGGCAAAAATTTTGAAATTTTTGCTATAGACGGTCTAACAGATGAAGATTGGAGAAAGCCTATAGTTGAATACCTGCAAAATCCAACAGCTTCGACAGAACGAAAAATCAGGTATCAAGCCTTAAGTTATATACTTATAGGTAATGAATTGTTTAAGAAGACCCCTGAGGGAGTCTTGTTGAAATGCCTTAATGAAATAGATGCGTATTTGGCGCTTCCGGCAGTTCATAGTGGGGCTTGTGGAGCACACCAAGTTGGCCATAAAATGAAATGGTTGTTATTTCGACAAGGCATGTATTGGCCTACTATGCTGAAGGATTGCATAGAGTTCGCCAAGGGGTGCCAAGAGTGTCAGATCCATGCTGGCATACATCATATTCCTGCAAGTGAGTTGCACTCCATAGTGAAACCATGGCCTTTCAGAGGATGGGCTTTGGATATAGTGGGAGAGATTCAACCAGCATCATCAAAGAGCCAAAGATATATCTTGGTTGGCATTGACTATTTCACCAAATGGATTGAAGCAATACCATTAGCAAACATAGGTCAAGAAGATGTTATCGAATTCATCCAAAATCACATTATCTACAGATTTTGTATTCCATAAACAATTACCACAGATCAAGGGTCAGTTTTACTGGTCGAAAGATGCAGGAGTTTGCCAAAGAAATAGGTTTCATACTTTTAACTTCCACACCTTATTATGCCCAGGCGAACGGGCAAGTCGAAGTTGCCAATAAGGTGGTGATTGGACTAATTAAGAGGCACGTGAGAAAGAAGCCTAGAAATTGGCATAAGACATTAGACCAGATCCTTTGGGCATGTCGAACTTCCCCCAAGGAGGCTACTAATACTACTCCATTTTGACTTACATTTGGTCATGATGCAGTATTGCCTGTGGAGATATGTGTGTAATCTATAAGAATCCAAAGACATCATGAGATCCCTGCTGAATCCTACTGGGCAATGATGATGGACGAACTAGTGGATTTGGATGAAGAAATGCTTATAGCCTTAGAGTTATTAAGGAGACAAAAGAAGAGGGTCGAAGAATCCTATAACAAGAAAGTTAAGTCGAAATCCTTTTTATGTGGGGATCTAGTTTGGAAAGTAATCTTGCCTATAGATCGAAAGGATAGAACTTTAGGAAAATGGTCTCCTAAATGGGAAGGTCCATTTCAAATTATACAAGTGTTCTCTAATGGGGCCTATGAGGTTGAATAATTAGATAAAGATAAAAGAATCTTGAAAGTGAATGGCAAGTATTTGAAAAAATATAGGCCTATCTTGCAAGAAGTTCAAATCAAAACGTAAATTTCATTAAAAGGCACAAAAGCCAAAATGGGAAGAAAAAAAAGAGAGGCTAACATGGCATATAAAGCAGAGGAGAATCAACACAACAATCTGGAAAATTAAACAGAAAACTACTCATAATCTCTCTAATCAAGAGATTTGAGGAACTCCATGTAGTCTTCATTAGCTTCACTCTTCTTGGCGCGAGAAGTTGCTCCAGCAGAGGCTTCAGGCTTCTTTGCCTCTTGAGCCTTCTTAGGAACGTCAGACGTCCTTGTTTCTTTAACTTCCTCCTTAATGGTTGGTTTTCCTGAAGGGTTACTCATGCTTGCTTTGATGGGTATAAAATGTAGTCCTTGAAGAGAGATTTTATAGAAGCAACGTTTAGTTGGGAGTGGCCAGTCAAACGGTGGAGACACATTGATTGGTTCGAGGAGTACGCCTAAGAAGGCTACGCTTTAAATACTATAGTAAAGCTAGAGGCTTATGCCGTTGGAGCATTACGTGGAACTAGAAATATGAGGTTTTCCAGAAAAGAGGTAGAAGGCTTTAAATGCAAAGTTGACTCAAAATTAAGGCCATGGATAAAATACATCATAATATGTGCCATAAAAGCGCGTGTCGAAAGATGTGATGTGGCACAAATACGTTTTCAAGACAAAGTAGTGATAAATACGGCTGAAAAGACGTTTAAGGATTTATCATGATGGCATGATGTCATGAGCGTGAGATAAAAGAAAGTGAACAGTTAACCACTAAATAAGTAGTGGATTGTTCAGTCAAGGCCATGCAAATTCATACGCGTCGAAACGGTTAGAAAAAAATGACCTTCCTACCAAGGCTGGTGAAAGGGCATTTCTTGGGGGAAATTTGTTAGCTCTCATTTTTTACGCCAACAAAATCGGAATTATATCAGGTCAGAATGTTATTTAAAATCATGAGAAGGTTTCGACACAGCTGTGAGGAAGTCTGAGTCGAAGAAAGGTTGACAAAATTTTTAGAAAATGCTAAGTGTTAAAGAAGCCTTCGACCAAGATCGTGCTGGAAGGAACGCGTGGCGGTTACCATTAAGGCTAGAGGGAATTCTTAGTATCTGAGTTTCAAATTGATAGTGGGCGAACATGGGAGTAGTTGAAGTTGGAAAAAGCGCCAAAAGGACACGTTGGGAAGCAATAACCGTCATTTAGTAGTTATTTGCTAACATTATAAATATGTGTTATTTTAATAGAATAAGGGTGTTCATTCATCTGGTACTAGTCACTCCAAATCACTCAAAGTACCCGCGTGTAGAGAAACGAGTTAACGAGAATGTACGTGATACAACACCAACCCCTTTTCATTAATGTAATTTACTTATCTTTACCATTTGCATGTTGTTACTTATTCTGCGTTTTAACCTTCACCTTTTACGTTTAAACTTCCTTTTCAAGCTTTTTTGAAACTTTATTTCCATTTACGTTTCATGTTATTTAACGTTCTGCACTTTACCTTAACCTGCCAATTTAACATTCTGCACTTTCTTTTAAGCTTTTAATTTCAAAGTCTTTTAATTACTTTCGACGTCTACTTTCCTGCACATTTACCTTCGAAGTCATTTAATTTCAATGTCATTTACTTTCAAAGTCATTTACTTTCAAAGTCATTTATACTACTGCATTTACTTTTGGCATTTACTTCCAAAGCTTTTACATTACTGCATTTTTTACGTTATTGCATTTACTCTTTGATGCATTGTGTGCTTTCTTTTACATATCGCCTTTATTCTTCAAGTTATTTTTACTTTACAAAGATTTAATAGTCGAACGTGGAGTTCAGATTAGGGTCTTTTTTTGCATACTTATCACATGTCCTAAGATTTAGTATGGTCGATCCTGCAAGCTACTCAATTTTACCCTAAATTGATAAACCAACGGTTGTTTACCAAAATTCACTGTAAACAGGTTGACATAGAGGGCCTTTCTCTGATAATGTAACATCGGGTTGGGGTCTTTGAGTCAAACTATATTTTATTGAGTTTTTGTTATGTTGGTTTGCTTGCGGTACAAGGAAAACTTTGGATATTCCTTTTTGAGTTCCGCTGCCATTTGAGCACTTTTGAGTAATACTTTGAGTAATTTTGGAAAAACCCATTGTTTACGGAGCTTTGACTATATTTGAATTTTTGAGAAATGTGCGTCCTTTTGAGATGATTTTATTGCGTTCAATATTTTACTCTGATAAATATGATTAATTTGCCATTATATTTGTGGGGTAGAAAAGGGTGTTACAATCTTCCCATATCTTTTTCCAAAGTCTTCTGATATCATAGTCCCTAGTTTTCTTAACTTGGATGTATCATACTTCTTGAAACTGTATTTTTTGGTGTTTCTTGTCCCAATATCCATGACATATAGGGTTTCACATAAAGAAATTGACTGAGTTTTACAAAACCAGTTGCAACATGATATGCTATGATGATATGATGAGATGATGCACACATAACACATAGACAAGTTCAAGGTCAAAGCATGGGATCACGAGGTCTATCCATCCCCAAGAACTTGTATTATAGGCTAATTGTACCTGCCGAACATGTTTTATTAAAGTTCCCAGAGTCATAGTAAATCCTTCGGATATTATCGGCCAGCATGACTACTCACGTGGGTCAAAAATATTCTCGGGATAAACTCGTTTGAGTGTAGCATCACGTGACAACTATTTTGGGACTACTCCCTTATAGTTTCCACACTACGTCCTAAAAAGGCTAAGTGGGGTAAGTGAATAACTAAAGGTCCTCAATTTCATGGACTTTCAGGTTGAAACAATTAATGAAATTCATGACTAATCATACATCATCAATTATCTCAATGAGGTCTTAATTCAGCGTGATTACATCATATGTCAAACTTGTTAGGACTATTCCCAACAGTCGACTATTGATCATATCACATCCTATCATATGTGCACTCAAGTCTGGGTTAGGACTTATCTCACCACTCATGATACCCAATGTTCACAGCATGCAATATAAATATATTCACAAATACACATGTAAGCAAGTATTTATACAATCATACAAAATAGGCTAAACCCTGAAGTTTTAAGTAAATTATCCCCAGTGAAGTCGCCATTTCTGTTGCGGTGAGAATCAGATGTCAAGCTATTGGTTAACTTGAATCTTAATTCATTAAATTCACAACCGAACTTTGATTTATCCAAAGGAAAGGTTAAAGAAAGAAAGACCTTTTGCGCAATGTAACAACAACTCTAAGAGATTCAGGGACCGGGGGTTGGTTATGCCTAGGGTAGGTATTTCACATCCTAAACATTTGTTGTACTCTACAGGAACCTTATGTATGTGTGTGTATGATAAACTTGCTATGGATTGAGATTAGGGTTAGGGTAAAGACCTAAGAATACCTTCTAAGTTTGCTCGCAAGGATATCGCTTCTTCTGCCTGCGATCCTAACTAGGATAGAATCAGAGCAATCGTAGTTCACCTCACTAGGGATGAATGAACACTTGATTATGACTAAGGTTTAAAGGGGGGAAAACATAACAATGTTTGTGCAGAGTTTAACAAAACTCTCTATTCTAAGTTGTACACTCAAGGGGATTAACTTTGACAAAAACCAAGGGGGGAGTAAGTAATCATCACCATGATTCTTACATAGAGTTGACAAACTCTATCCTAAGGTTCTAGTTGAAGAATGTAACACCCATTTTTAATTATTTGGTTTTTCCGTATTATTTGTTTTTCGGTGCAAGGTGTGTGCAAATTGTTTGAGGAATTGAGTTCCATAATATTAGAGAAATATGATTAATAATAATAATATGATGATTAATAATGTTGATACTATTATTATTAATATTATTGTCATATTTAACAATATTACGGGAAGAGTTTGGAAATTAAATAAATTGTGGAAATAATATTTATTTGGGATATTAATATTAAAGTTGATTTTTGGAATGAAGGGAAATGAGAATATTATTATTGGGATTAAGAATAAATAAAATTGGATTATTTGGGCTTAAAATGAGGATTTATTATTATTGGAATTATTGAGATTATTTGTTTGGAATAAAAGAAATGAGAGTTATTTATTTGGAGTTAAAGGGAATAAGATTTTTAATTATGGAATTAGAAAAATGTGGAGAATATTATTTAATTGAAATATAAGAGTTGTATATTTTTGGGATGAGGGGCAGATTTGGCATGTGTGGAAATAGAAAGTGAAAGAGTGGAAGGAAGAACTCGAGTAAGAGCAGAATACGGTTGAAGCAGCAAGGGCAAGAGCGATCAAGAGCTGGGACGGGTGCATCAAGGTTGCGGATTATGAAGGTTCATCATCATCAGAACTGCATTTGAGGTAAAGGGGGAGAATTTAACGGTTTAATGGTTTTACATGAGAATTGGTAAAAAAGGGGAAAATCCCTAATCCCCATAGATTATCGACAGTTTGATGTTGAATGCATGTTATTGTTGTTGTGATTATGCTGTTGAATGTGTTAATTCATTGCATGTGGTTGTGAGAATTGTTTGAGTGCATGTGGGGTTTCCGGGAAAATTCGAAGTTGAGTTGGAAGTGGGTTATTTGAGCAGAGTTGATAATTTGTCAGGTAGAATTGGGAATAGACCCCGTAACTAAGTTGTAGTATGTTGTTTGGTTGCGAGTGGATGTTAGACTCGATTTAATTGGGTGGAATTGGTGATGGGTGATGTTTCTACTGTGCAAAAATTTTCTGAGTACGGAGGTATTCGCTGGGCGAATGAGGGGGCGAGCCTTCGCCAGGCTTCACCGGGCGAACTAGCCAACGAGTGCTGGCAGAAGCTTCTGTCTGGCTTCACCAAAGGTTTCGCCAAGCGAATGGCAGCGAGCCTTCGCTGCGGGGCTTCGCCGGGCGAACGCGCCAGCGAGCCCGACAACAGCTTGTGTTTTTGCTGTTGTTTTGTGTCGTTTCCTTGTGGTTCTGGACCCTTGTTGGTCATGTATGATGAGGAGCTTGCTGGAGAGCTGAGGTGAGTGTATGTGTGGCGTCGGGATGTGACGACTGTGGTACTCGTGGGATCATGATATGTGGATTGGGGTATGTTATAATACCTGTATGTTGTGTAGTGCAGGATGCGAACTCCTTGATATTCACTTAATTAGAGAGATTGCGTCAGTGTATGTTAAGATACATGTATGTGGTGTTATAAGGGTGTTGAGTGCGATCGGATTGATGTGCTGTGATGATAGCTGGGTGCTGAGAGTGTGTTGAGGGTTGTAGGACTGTGTGGCCGGCGTTTATCGCATTTGACATAATCGGTGGATTATGTGTTAATTCTAGATAAGTATGGGTGTGTATGGATGTGTAAGGATGTGTATGTGATATGTATGCACTATGTGCTATGTGTGGTGATGTGTTGTCAGATGGATGTAGATCCGTAGGATCGATACGCTTGTTATGTGTTGCATTTATACGTTGTGGTATGAGGATTGGATCAGTAGGATCGGTGCGCCTTGAATGTGTTGTGGTGATATATTGTGATGAGAGGATCCGTAGGATCGATACGCTTTATATGCGTCGTGTTTATGTGTTGCTGTGATGATTGGGTCAGTAGGACCGATATGCCTTAGGTGCATGATGTGTGGTATGTTGTGTGGTGAGTTGATTGGTAGGATCGGTGCACTTTGTGTGCTTGTGTATGTATGCATATTATGATGCGATGGACCAGTGGGGTCGTGCGCACCGTGTGTGTGTTGTGTGTGAGATGTGAGGATCGGTACACTTATTATGCGTTACATTTGTTTGCTGCTATGTGATGTATTTGGGTCAGTAGGACCGACATGCCTTGTGTGCATTGTATATGATAAGTTGTGTGGTGAATGGATCCGTGGGATAGACGCACTGTGTGTACTTTTTATGTATGTATTTTGTGATAGGGATGGATCCGTGGGATTGGTACGCCTTGTGCGTCGTGTATATATATATTGTGTGAGGGGTGGATCCATAGGATCAGTTTGCACTTGGTGTGCTAGATGTATGATGTGTGTGTGAATATGGTTGTATGCTCCTGTAGAGGAGGGTGATGGCCATGTGTCCATCGATGTTATTGTGTTGTGCTCCCGTAGTGGAGGGTGATGGCCAAGTGTACATCAATGTTAATGTGTTGTGCTTCCGGTGAGGAGGGTGATGGCCATGTGTCCATCGATGTTGATGAGGTGCTCCCGTAGTGGAGGGTGATGGCCAGGTGTCCATCAGAGATGTGCTCCCGTTGTGGAGGGTGATGGCCAGGTGTCCATCGGTATTGTTGTGGTGCTCCCATTGTGGAGGGTTGATGGTCAGTTTCCCATCAGTATGGTGTGCTCCCTGAGTGGAGGGTTGATGGCCAAGTGCCCATCGTTGATATGTGCTCCTGTGTGGAAGGTTGATGGCCAGTTGCCCATCGTGATTGTGAGTCGGTATCGTATGTTAAGAGTTGTGTGAGTGCATTTGTTGCGTGATTGTGTATTGTGGTTGATGGTGGGACCGTGAGTCCAAATGATATGTATACGAAATAATATTATTATTGATTTCTGCCTTTTATTTCATGTACTATTATACCATTATTATTTGATCGTGATTCTCACCCCTTTGTTGTTGTTGTGGTCTGTGCTTCTTCGGAAGTACAGACAGTCCAGGTGTTTAGCTAGCTTGGATTATGGTGTCTCTGTAAGACTGCTCTAATACGTAACACCGGGGCCTTTTTGGGAGTTTTATCGCTTTATGTTGATTTTGTGTGCCCCTGTGGCGTATCCTGTTTGATGGTGATTGTAGATGATGCTACATGTATTTTGGGCAGATGGTCATTATTGGATATATATATATATATATATATATATATATATATATATATATATATATATATATATATATATATATATATATATATATATATATATATATATATATATATATATATATATATATATATATATATATATATATATATATATATATGACGGGGATAATGGATATGGATAATATATATATGATGTTTTAGGATTTATGACAGACTATGTATATATTTACCACTGCAGTTTTACTGAGAAATTAATTCGGAAAAATGTTTCGTGGAATTTTAGTGTGAATTGTGCATCCCATTGTGGGAGATACTCTGATGTGTGCTTATTTAATTGTTTTATTTTATTTTGGGAAACGGGGTGTTACAAAGAACACTCCTAGTAAAGGTGGGTCTTTTAGACTTAAGAAAATTCTAATGGCTAGTAGGTTCTAACTTAACTAATGTAGGGTTCAAAATGACTTAACAAAGTCAGAGGGAGGGTAATGAGCTATCTATGACCCAATGGTCAATAGAGAGACTTTCCTTTGGACATAAGGACACAGACAACTTGATGTGAACTAGAAAGTTCCATCCCTGGGGAATAACTTGACAAAGTTGAGGAAATAAAGCAAAAACATGTAAGAATAATCAAGATCAACATTTAAAATCTTAACAAAGATCAAAAAGCAAAGAGGTAACAACCATCAATGCAAGTAAAGAACATGTGTAACAACAACAAGTTCATCTATAACATTCAAACAAGATTAATGCAAACAAGTGACAACTTGAAGCATGCATGTTACAAGGATCAAATGATATCAAATGTAACAACATAATACCAACTAAACATGTATTGATGACAATCAAACAAGCAAGAACACAAGAAATGTTACCACAGTTCAAGTATGAATTCATGATTTCATGGGGAGAAGTAAACAAGTTTCATGGTAACAACCAAGTCAACAATAAAACCCTAGCATGTTATTGTTCTAACAAGACAAATAAACAAGTAGAATGAAATATGACAAGCATAATCAAGAGGACACAACATCAAGAATCATGTCAAAGTTCACAGATGAAATTCAAGGTATACCATGCATATTCAAGCATTCAAAAAGGCAAGAAACAAACACTAAACATGTTATGGTTCTAACAAGACACATAAACAAGTAAAATGAGGTATAATGGGCATATTCAAGAGGTTACAACATCAAGAATCATGGCAAAGTTCACAGATAAAGTTCAACAGACCATTTTCAGATATATACATTCATAAAAGCAAGTATGAACATGGTAAGGCAATGAATCAAACATCTTTGAACATTTAAACATTTTGAAAAACATATATGAATCATACAAGACAAATCTCACAAAAAAATCAAGTTATAAGTTGAAAAAGTTTAAGAACATCATGGAAAAAATCCTAAAAACACATGTTATTCAAGTGGATCAAAGTCTTTCTAGGATAACAATCCTCGAATTTTTTTACTTAATGAAAATAGATATGATAAGGAGTAGTTTATAAAAAGAATGACATCAATAGCACAAAAAGTGAGCAAGTTATGATCATGGAAATTTGGTGTACTAATGGGGGCAAAACTAAGCCAAGGCAAGGTCACAACCTAAGGCCAATTTGCAAGAAAATTGGAAATCAGTCAAATCTTAACCAAATGAGGTGAAACAAAAGTGAAAATTATATATTTTTAAATAAGGAATTCGATGGTACCATTTGTTTTTCCATACCATACTCTCACAAAAAAATTTGATAGCATAAAGGTTTTGGCATCTTTGGTCACAACCAAGTGCAAGAACATATGGACAGTCATGTGTAGTGGTGTGCTTGGTGAAACAAGTGTACAAACATCACATATACATCATATATAGAAGTTACCATAAAAGAAATCAAGAAATGCACACATGGTTTGATAGATTGGATGCATCATGCAAAAAATGACTTGATTGGACCTAGTTTGTGACCTGGTTTTTTGACAGTCCAAAAGTTACAAGTTTTGCTGCTAGAAATGATTCATACATGATACATAACATACATAAAACATGTTCAAACAATGTACAACACAAGATCATAGCTAGAAGTCATGGTAGCATGTAAAATGCAAGTGGAAAGTTCACATTTATGAGTTTTAGGCTTACCTCTTGAAGCAGACTTAAGCAATAAGAAAACTAGAGATCTTGAGAGCTCTTCCAAGGTCTGCAAATGCTCCAAGGATGATGAATATATTCTCCAAGTAACCCTCAAGCCAGTTGGTGGGCATAATTCCTTGTAAGTGAAGAAAAACTCCCAAAATCCAAAGATTTCCAAAGCCAACTCCCTCAATCCTTGTTACAGAAGTGTGTAACCATCATGGAAAGTTTATATATGTTATTTATGAAGTGATAGAGGTATTAGAGAGTGTGAAAGTGCAAGGGATCAGTGGTTGCTCTCTAAAGTGTAGAAAAGTCAACAAAAGAGGTTTAAACCATTGACTTTTTTATTGGATGAGTTTCTGGCCAAGGTGAGGGTTTGGAAAGCTCTAGTGCATCATTTTTGATGTATTTGGAATGTGGTTTAAGTTGGAAAGTTTTTGGAAAAAGTTTGAGAAGTGAAAATGTAAGGCAAATTTTTTGAATTTTTGAAAACTTGGCACAATTTTGCAAGAACTTGAGATTGAGTGGGAGGAAGAGTTTCAGATGGTTTTTGGCATGTAAATGGTGTGTTTTGTATGTAATAGGTGAGTTATATTTATATCCAAAGGCCTTGGATCAAGGTATGGGCAGAAGTGAAGCAAATTGCCAAGTTTAGCCTTCCATAATAAAAATCTTGGAGTTTTTCAATGCAATCTCCATCTCTGACCTCAAACCACTCTAACAAGAGCTTATCCATGCCCTATAGGTTATTTTAATCATTCCTGATAGGGTAGGAGGTGACTGGTTGCAGCCAAGTTGATGATGTGAAGAGGGGCAGCCACCATTTTTCTATTTCTACACTATTCATGCTTGCAACTTGCATTAAACAATTATTTCTTTCATTTCTTATGCCAATTTCGTGAGAGTTGATGTTAAAAATGTTTATTAAAAAAATTTAAACATCATAAATTAGGCTTATTCTTTGATTAGAATTGATTTGGGAAGCTTTGGAATCAAAACACTCATGCTGAACTAGTTTTGCAAAAGTGAGTTTTTGCCAACTTGTGGACCTTGGTTCTCTCTAACCATAACTCAAAATCCATGCATTTTCTACTCATGAGTGCATATATCACTTTTGAATAAATAATTGAGACCCTTCCAACAAGCTTTGAACCACTCCATTTGGATGTGTGGTTAAGGAGTTATGGTCTGACCCTTTTCAAAACCCTAATTTCCCGACTTTTCGATTACTTCTCAATTCTTGATCAATTGGTCACCAAACTTCATGATTATATATTAAATGATGTTGGGAACACATTTGACTTCAATTTTGGGTTAAAACCCTGTTGGTCAATGGGTTGACTTTTCAGTCAGACGAACCGAACGATCGAAAACCTCTGAATCGACTGTTGGTGTCTTGGGTTCTCTGAGTCCTTGAAACTTCTTGGGTAGACTTCCTTGGCTCATATGAGTCTCATAGTCCATGATTCAAGATTTGTAACACCCTTTAGATTAAAATTCAAACTACAGTTGACTTTCTCAATCAGAAACCCTAATTAGGGTTCTTGTACTGCACTGTTCTTCTTTCTTGGGTGACAACATCAAATTGGATTCATTATTGATCCAATGTGATATCCTTGATAACATGAAGACTTGATATATTGAGGATCAATCCAAAATATTGACTGATCAATCCCTTGAAACTCTGATTTCTGACTGGAAGAAACTCTAGTTCATCTGCATCTTGACAAAAAGCAAACTTGAAATAGGTTATGGTTAGATAATCAATATTGATGCTCCTAGAATGATGATGTGATCTAGGGGTCAAAATTTGGGGTATAACAGACTCGTATGTCCAATCTTACCTAGTTAGACTAAGTAGGTCTAACGAATCGGGATTTTGATGCTACACGTGTCGAGTCTTACCTAATTAGACAAATTACGGTTTAGGAATTATAATTAGAAAGATTCAGGCATCCAATATTATCTATTTAGATTAAGTATATTTTGAGAATTTTAATTTCAACGATTCATATGTTTATTGTTATCAACATGGACTAAGTACGACTTAATAATCCTAATTATGGTGACTCGTATGTCAAATGTTACCTAGTTAGACTAAGTAGGTCTTATAATTTGATAATTATGATTTTGACGATCCACATGTCATGTATGACCTAACGAGACCACGTACGACTCAATAGTCTGAATTCCAACGACCCGTATGTCCAATCTTACCTAGTTAGACTAAGTAGGTCTGACGAATCAGGATTTTGATGATACATGTGTCGAGCCTTACCTAATTAGACAAATTACGACTTAAGAATTATAATTAGAAGGATTCAGACATCCAATATTATCTATTTAGATTAACTTCAATTTGAAAATTTTAATTTCAACGATTCATATGTTTATTGTTATCAACATGAACTAAGGACATTTCCTTTGATGTTTGTTGTTGGTATTCACAAACTTGCAACACAATATATTCATCCAACATTTGATATTGTGCCACATGGTTAACATTTTTTTCTTTCTTTTTTAATTAAAATTAAATAAAATTTAATCAACAATTAAAAAACACCCGTGTTCTCCCTCTCATTGGTTTAAGATGCCAAACAAAACCTTTTTTTTCCTCCACTTTCTTTCCACCTTCTGCGAATTCACCCACAACACCCACCTCCCCACCTCCATATTTTTCTCAAATACGTGAGTGGTATATATTAACATCATGTTCCAATATTCAAACACATAACACTTAACATACCAACATTTGTCAAATAAATCTCATCTTATCAGGAAGATTAACAAAGCAGTCATAACTCCCTATTCATTTTACATATATCAGCTCACACCATCATTTCAAACTAAGTCCCTTTATATATCATTACAAAAAATGGCCACTAGTAGTGGCATCAGACTATAGCAGTATGTGAATGTAACTATGCTAGTGTCTTACTCATGGCATTTTCATTTTTATTGTTTATCTTCATTATGAGAAAAGGGATGTTGGAGTATATGATTGTAAGACAATTAGTAAGGAATGGAAAAATGATATACTTATTGATTTTATACCATTCAAAATTTAGATAATGTAAGTTAAAATAAATGGAACTTTTTATGAATATCTACTTGACTCTATGTAACATAAATGGAACTTTTTTGTCTTAAGTGAGATTCGAAGGGATATATCATGCCAACCCGATATATCATGCCAACTGGGTTGAACTTGTGGCAATATGTTATATGGCACTATGTGATGGGAGTTAACGCCAAGGCACCATGTGATGGAAGTGGTTTCTTTGTCCAGTGTAGCATGGGTTCAGCAGATATAGGCTGTAGTGAGTTCTGGTGTTCTGATTGTTTCGGTAGTTGTTCCAGCATTTGTGCCGAGGGGTTTATAGTCAGCATCACGTTCGATCGGCTAATTATGCCTTATGTTCTGACTTGGTATCTGTGGTCCGTGTTGTTAGAACTTTGTTGGCCTTAATTTCTTCGTGTATTTGTCGCTTGGGTTTGGGGTTCATAAAGGCTGGGAGTATCTGCTGTTGGTGCTTGGTTCTTTTACTTGGGACAATTTCTTATTGTTGTTTCTGTTGTATTTCAGGACTAGTGAATTGGAACCGCTTTTAGCCTTTTTAGCTTCTAGTTTTTGCAGGGTGTGGAGTGCCATTCATAACAGTTTGGAGTTTATTCTAATTACCTTAATGTTGGTGGGCAGCTCATGGAAAATTTCGAAAATTTGTTTGGAGAAGGGAGACCGTTATTCAAGAAAATAGCGGTGATTTGGTTTGCTTGAGTCTGTTGTGTTTGTTGTATTGGAAGTCTAAGAATGTTAAAGTATTCCAAAATGAGGAATTCCAAATTGAAATACTGCCGAAGAGGCAAATTTGTCATTGCAGAAATGGATGTTTAGGAGTTTTTGCTGTCTTAACTAGGCATAATGTATCAGAGTCCTTTGTTTGGCTCAGTAGCTCGTTGGGTGTGCCAGAGGAGTTTTGAGTAGTTGGTGCATACTCTGTCAGTTCGAAAGAGGGCGGGGGATCGTCTCAGAATCGGGAGGCGTCATCTGCAGTGTTGTTCTCTTTTGTAGATAGCTTGTTTGTGGAAGATCCTAGGAGACTCAATGATAGTCTTCAGATGGTGTCGAGCAGCGTCTTTGTTATGTGTCTTGGCTGAGGCAAGTTTTGCAAAGGAGTGGCCATGGTCTTGTACTGGTTGTTAATTCTTTCTGTTTGGATAGATAGTGGTATTTGTGTTCTCGGGTTGTTTGTTGAATTGTTTTGTGATGGTTTGCATCTCTGGTGTATCAGTAACTTGGTTTTATCTATTATGCCTCTTTTTCTTTTCTTGCTTATCATAACCGCTTGAGATACTCAACTATTTAAGGCTTAAATAACATCCCTGATTCAGAACAAATATCTTCCAGTTGGAAATTAATATGCAACCGTGGCTATCGCAACAACGTTCCTTATATATATGAACAATAAGTCACATGAACATCATGTCTTTTTACTTCACTGTCTTATACAAACTCAATACTAAAGTCTAAACCTTGGTCAGTATACAAGAAACTGTAAAACCTATTGTAATCAAACTATTGTAATCGTTCAATGTAATCAATCTATTGAAATTAATCCAATGTTATAACCTGAAGATATTTCAGTATCATTCAAAAAGGATAAGTCACATTGAATTATCAAGCTCATTAGTATAACAAAACATGTTCAAATTCCGAATTCACGCCACACTTAAACATCATGAATCAAATAAAAGCCACAAACAAAAACCAAAATTCACATGCCATCCTATGTAATAAGAGCACTCAAAGTAATAAACCAACTCCACCCACTATCCAATGT
Source organism: Lathyrus sativus (assembly GCA_963859935.3). Lineage (NCBI taxonomy): Eukaryota > Viridiplantae > Streptophyta > Magnoliopsida > Fabales > Fabaceae > Lathyrus > Lathyrus sativus. Next base: position 809,998,029 of record OZ012735.1, read on the forward strand.
AAGCATAATAGCAGCAGCACGTATTATACAACACATAAACACCACAACAGTCTCTAAAAATAACATATCTTAAGAGAAACACAAATTTTGCTTCAAGCCATTGTGCACTTTCTTGGTAAAAATATCTACTAACGAACCAAACTTAAATTACCACCATAGCAGAACCTAAATAATGTAATTCCTGTTCGAGGTGAACTAAAAAAGAAAGAGATCAATTGTCCCATATGAAAGAAGACAAGAACAAGAATAAGCAGAGCATCATAAAATAAATTACAACCAACACTAGATACAACATCCTCAATATGGTACTAAGCAGGTTTTTGAGGTCCACAACAGCAAAAATAACCACGACACAACGATTTTGAGGTCGCATCTACCGCATTTGACCATGATACATTGACAAGAACCATTGTTTAAGACCCTATCACTGAACCATGTCATTTTAGATATGTGAAAAAGAAAACAACTATTATGTTATAAGTTCATTCTAACATCTTCAAACTACAAACTTTCCTTAATTCGTCTACCCAATTTCACTCAAAACACTTGCAAGCTTATTGATAACATGACTTCTATATTAAGATTGATACAGTCAACGCAAGATATTGGATGAGTCAATTCAATTTCAACATCCATAGTTACATTATGTCAAAACCTATAAAATATTTTTCCTTCAAGAACTGCTTATACAAAAAAAGAATCAGGTTGACAAGAACCATTATAGTGACCACTGTTTAAGTCCCTAATACTGAATCAAATTTGTAGTAACAAAAAAAGGGAATGAATAAGGGTATCTTTCCACGATTCTTTATGAAACCATGAGCATTAACTAAATTCATCAAATATGAAGAAAAAAACACTGAGTTTAATATGAAAAAGAGCACTTTTTAAAAAGGGACAAAACTTGAAAAGTCCAAATTTAATAGGGACCAATTCTCCAATGCTAACACACAAAATTGAATGTGTATGTCAGGATAAAGGTTGATATCAGTAGTCCAACCATTTCTAGTTTCAATTTATGATTGTTAATAATCAAGCCAACCCTTGGAAAGAAAGACTTCAGGAACCTGTTAGAAACTAATTGAGAGCTATCATAGGATACAACTAACAAAACATATAACTAAATCATCATGGTATTTGTAACCTGAAAAGGTTGTATCAACATCTTCAATATAATCTGACCAAGCATAGCTACTTGAAAGATCATGAACAAAATACTCTTTAAAACAAAATTCTAATAAGCATAACCTTAAATAGTATATATTCACACAACTTTGTGATTCTAACTAAAACTGATATCCATAATCACGACAGTCTAACTTTCAAGTATTTGATTATCACATAAAAGCATAATCTAACTATGGTCATATAGGCTGATGGCTGATGGGAAGCTCTAGATGTTGTTCAGAACGCTCTGGATGTTGTTATTCGGAAAGCTCTAGATTCATGTTGTTCTATCTTCAATCAAGATCGTTATGCAACTACAAGAACCATATATAATTATAACTATATAATTATAACAATGATACCATTAAATAACAACATTAAAGAAATTGCTTACAGAGTCATCACTGAATTCAATGTTGTGAGAATCTCCGTGTGACGAATGTGTCGTGTTAGCATGATGTCGAGGTATTGAACATGTTTGCTTATTATGCCCGAATTTTCTGCAAGTTGAACACTGAGTCCGCTTCCTTTTTTCTGACGTGTTGAAGATTCCCCAACACATCCTTTAGTTCTAACTAGAGCAGGATCCTTCAATGTCTCATGGACAGTTTCACTTGAATTTGTGGCTCCATCATCATGTAAGCCCCTTTTCTCTTCCATCTTTCGGATATCAGCAACAGCTTGTTTCATATGGTTATTGAAACCATCACCACTATCACTTACTAATTTACTCAAACGCATATATTGAAGCATAAGAGCACAATATCTTGGCGACTTGTGTGAATCCCAGTATTTTGGAAGATGCTTATTTGTGTTACATATTTCTTCCTTCGCGCTATTTGTCCATCGATCAGCCACTAGAGTCTTTGGCAATTCTGCGACATCTAAAAAAATCAATAGTGCAATAATATGCTCACACGGGAGGCCAAATGATTACATCTTCTTGCAAGAACATTTAAACACGTCATCATTATGATAGAATGATACATTCCACATCCTTTTTTATGTTTGATACTTGCAAATTGTGTATATAAAGCATGTATAAGTTTGATTGCATGTTGCCACTACCATCTCTGCGGACCGTGCAAGAATATCATGAAACACAAAGAATATTTACCTTGTAAATAACTTTCCAGTGCAACGCTCCATGCTCTGAAATCTTGTTTGTAGCACAGGATTACTGTAATTTAATGAAAAGTCAGCTTCGATCTCCTTATAGCGCATGTAATTAAGGCACCGATGAAATGTAATAAAAATTCAGTTAAATTATATCGTGAGTGAAGGAACTTCCTCATTTCTGAATGTAACCCCTCACACCAGGAGGTAGTTCTGAACCCAGCCAAAAGCTTTCCGCGTATATGAGTTGTAGCCCACATCTTTCACTTTGCATATAGTTCAGTAACTCACTTGTTGTCATGCAACCCAAATGTGTCAATCATGTCATCCCACCTGCGCTGAAACTCACATAGGTCATAGTCACCCAACATGCATTTCCTAAACTGACTAATAAATTCAGGAACTCCAATATTAGACATTGCATTACGAATTAGATGCCAAGCACACAACCTATGATAAGCATTCGGAAACACCCTTTGTATTACTTTCTTCATTGCAAGATCGCCATCAATAATGACAGATATAGGCGACTTACCTGACATTGCTTCTAAAATTTGTTGAAGAACCCACACATATGTTTCTTCTTTTTCATTTGCAATAATATCACCACCAAATATAATATTATGATTATGGTTATTAACTTCAGAAAATATCACTAAGGGGCAATGGTATGTGTTCGTCCCGTATGTTGCATCAAATGCCAACACATCACCCTTTGTATTACCATCGCACCAAAAAAGATGTTCAAGCCTACCTTCTCCATCAACAGTGTGGCGATAAAACATCATCAGGTCATCTGATGCCAGCCCACGAAGATAGTGTAAAGCATTTTTACCATCACATCGTTGCAAAAGGCGTTGCTTTCCTATTTGATTATATATATCCTTCCTACGAAACCCTATTTTTCATACCCTCCTGATTGGTTGGCAAAAGAACCATAGAATTGAGACGGCCTTATACCAACCTTCAACATGTCGTTCATCTGCATTATATCTAACTCTTTCATCTTTCCATGTGAAGCAAGCATTCCATGGTACTCTTCATCTAAAAGCTCATGATTGTGTTGATCATTAAAAACTATTATCCACCAACATTGTGAGACCATGTCTATATGCACTCAAAATTTTGCTTCACATCCACACCGAGTCTCAAGTTTACAGTCACGCTTACGATTTTCTATCGTTAAACCTCTATCCTCCCTAAACCCCTGTCTGTGACAAACAAATGTCCGTTGTAATATTTCTCCTTTCTGTCTTCGAAGGAACTTGCTCTTGCAAACTGCAAACCCGTTCATTTTAGCATACTAGTTGTAAAACTCATAAGCCATGTTCAGACTTGGAAATTGAAATTTCCTTGTCTCATGGGGACTTAATATTTTCAGGTCCATGCCAAGAATATCCTCCATGCTATCAATATTTATAATTTTTTTCAATAGATTCTTCATCCTCAGCACTAATGTCATCAACAACAGTGGTCTCGTATGTTGCTTTATCAACTACTCCAATTGACAAGTCTTTTAGTCCCTATCACAATAAACAACATAGTTTTAACATAAGTGCCAAAGTACAATAATACTAGTATTTAAAAATTTCTCCTTTTACCTCTATACCACTTACAACTATTCGACTAATTGTATAAATGATCTTTCTCTATTTCCTGCATGAATTATCTAACCAATTATGGGATTAATATATTTTAGACTACATATAACAAACTCATATAATCTAATTGAAAAAATAATTTTTAATGAAATCATTTACAATTAAAGGAATCAATAATCTCCAACATCTCCAACATGGATAAAATAATAGACAAGGAAGAGAAGCATAGCATCTCCAACGTCTGGTTGTTACTACAGTGAAATATGCAAGGATGGTTCTTTTTATATTCTTATAATAAGAATCAATTCTTATTAAAAAAATATCCACATTTAATAAAACATGTTGATAACTTGAATAATAATAAATTCTTAAGAACATTCAAAAATCAAAACCACCAACAAGTTAAAACTCAGAATTTCCCAAATTGAAATGAAAACAAAAACCAAGTTAAAAGTGGTAATTAATGACCAAGTAGAAAAAAACAGTGTGTACTACCTGTTATACCCCAAATTTTTACCCCTAGATTCCATCCTCATTCTAGGAGCATCAATATTGACTAACTAACCTTAACCTATTTCAAGTTTGATCTTTGTCAAGATACAGGTGAATTAGGGTTTCTCACAGTCCTAAATCAGAGTTTCAAGGGATTGATCAGTCAAAGTTTTAGATTGATCCTCCATATATCAAGTCTTCATTTCATCAAGGATATCACATTGGATCAAGAATGAATCCAATTTGAGGTTTTTACCCAAGAGAGAAGAACAGTGCAGTGCAAGAACCCTAATTAGGGTTTCTGATCGGGAAAGTCAATTGTAGTTTGACTTTTTATATAAAGGATGTTCTAAAGCTTGAATCATGGTCCATGAGGCTCATATGACCCAAGAAAGTCTATTCAAGAAGTTTCAAGGCCTCAGAGAGCCCAGAACACCAACAATCAATTCAGAGGTTTTCGATCGTTCGGTTCGTCTGGCTGAAAAGTCAACTCATTGACCAACAGGGTTTTAACCCAAAATTGAAGCCAAATATATTCCTAACATAATTTGACATCTAATAATGAATTTTTGTGACCAATTGATCAAGAATTGAGAAGTAATCAAAAAGTCGGGAAATTAGGGTTTTGAAAGGGGCCAAGCCATAACTTCCTAACCACACATCCAAATGGAGTGGTTCAAAGCTTGTTGGAACGGTCTTAATGCATTCTTCAAAAGTGGTGCAGGCACTCATGAGCAGAAAATTCATGGATTTTGAGTTATAAGCAAAAACAAGGCAAGAGGGGGAAAATACACTTAGAAAGTTTAAGATTTCTTAACTTGTAAGTCAAGTTTTCAGCATTTTCACAAGGGATTTTGACCTAGTTTGAAGTGGAATGGGTTCCTACATTAAACACCAATGTTGTAGTACCTAGTTGAGGCTTTCTAAAATGTACAAGTGGGTTCCATAAATCTTCATGGTTAGAGAGAACCAAGGTCCACAAGTTGGCAAAAACTCACTTGTGCAAAGCTAGTTTAACATGGATGTTTTAACTCCAAAGCTCCCCAAATCAACTCTAATCAAGGATTAAGCCTAATTTCTGATGTTTATATTGTTCGTTAATATTTTTAGGATTAACTCCCACAAAATTGGCATGAGAAATGAAAAAAATCATTGTTTAATGCAAGTCGCAAAAGTGAATAGTGTGGAAAGAGAAAAATGGTGGCTAGCATCATCAAACCACCAACTTGGTTGCAACCAGTCACCTCCTATCCCCTCAATCATGATGAAAATGACCTATAGGGAATGGAGAAGCTCTTGTTAGGGTGGCTCAAGGTCAGAAATGAAGATTGCATTAGAAAACTCCAAGATTTTCAAAGTTACAAAGGCTAAACTTGGCATTTTACAGCATTCTGCCCATACCTCTTGTTCAAAGAACTTGCATATAAATAGAACTCACATCTTGCATCACAAACACATCATTTACATGCTAAGAACCAGCTTTAACTCTTCGTCCCACTCAATCACAAAGTTCTTGCAAGCTTGGACCACATTTCCAAAACACTACAAAATCTATTTTGCATTTCAACTTCTCAAATCATTTCGAAACACTTTCAAACTCAAACAAAGCTTCAAACACTTCACAAATGACGTGTAGGAGCTGTCCAAACCATCACCTTAACCAGAAACTCATCCAATCAAAAAGTCAACCCTCAAAAGCTCATTTATTGACTTTTCTGCAATTTGAAGGACAGCCACTAGCCCCTTGTATTTACTTGAGCTTTAAGACCTCTAGCACTTAATATTTAACATATAGAAACTGTCCATGGTGGTTCCACACTTCTGTAACAAGGTTTGAAGGAGTTGGCTTTGAAAATCATTGGATTTTGGAGGTTTTTTTTTCACTTACAAGGCATTCTGCCCACCAACTTGCTTGGAGTTCATTTGGAGCACTCATTCATCATCCTTGGAGCATTTTTAGACCTTGGAGGAACACTCAAAGTCTCTGGTTTTCTTGTTTCACCAAGCTTGCTTCAAGAGGTAAGCCTAAAACTCAAAAACATGAAATTTTCACTTGCATTTCACATGCTATCTTGACTTCTAGCTATGATTTGGTGTCGTACATTGTTTGGACATGTTTTTTGTATGTTATTTGTCATGTATGAACCATTTCTTGCAGCAAAACTTGTAACTTTTGGACAGGTCAAAAACTAGGCCCAACCTAGTCACTTTTTGCATTTTGATTCCAATATGTCAAACCATGTGTGCATTTCTTGATTTCTATTGTTCCAAACTCTATATATGATGTATATGTGATATTTGTAGACTTGTTTCATAAATCACACCATTACACAATGTTGTCCACATGTTCATGCTTTTGGTTGTCACCAAACTTGCCCAAACACATATGCTATCGGGTTTTCTTGTGGGGGTATGGTATGGAAAAAAATGGTACCATTGAATTCCTTGTTCAAAAATACACAATTTGCACTTTTTTTCACTTCATTTGGTTAAGATTTTACTGAGTTCCAATCCTTCATGCAAATGACCCTTAGGTTGTGACCTAGCATTACCCTAGTTTTTGCCCTCTTGGTGCACCAACTTGTCTTGATCATAACTTGCTCGTTTTTTGTGCTATTTATGCCATTATTTTTGAAAACTACTCCTTAACATGTCTATTTTCATTAAGTGAAGAAATAATTCAAGGATTATTATCCTAGAAATACTTTGGTCCACTTGAAAAACATGTATATTTTAGGGTTTTTACCTTGGTGTTCTTGAACTTTTTCAACTTGTAACTTGATTTTTCTTATGATATTGATCTTGTATGATTCATATATGTTTTTTAACATGTTTAAATGATCAAAGATGTTTGATTCATTGCCTTACCATGTTCATACTTGCTTTTGTGAATGCATATATGTGAAAATGGCCTATTGAACTTCATCTGTGAACTTTGTCATGATTCTTGATGTTGTAACCTCTTGAATGTGCATACCATGTCTTGTTATACTTTTTATGTGTCTTTTTAGAACCATAACATTTTTAGGGTTTGTTTTATGCCTTTGTGAATGCTTGAATATGAATGGTATACCTTGAACTTCTTTGTGATTCATAACATGATTCTTGATGTTGTAACCTCTTGAATATGTTTTCTCATGCTTCATTATACTTGTTTATGTGTCTTGTTAGAATCATAACATGCTAGGGTTTGATTATTTACTTGGTTTTTACCATGAAAATTCTTTACCTTTCCCCATGAAATCATGGATTCATACTTGAACTGTTGTAACATTTCTTGAATCCTTGCTTGTTTGATTGTCATCAATACATGTTTAATTGGTCTTATATTGTTAAGTTTGATCTCATTTGATACTTATAGCATGATTGCTTCAAGTTTTCACTTGTTTGCATCAATCTTGTTTGTGTGTTATAGATATAGATGAACTTGTTGTTGTTATAGATGTTCTTTGCTTGCATTGCTGGTTGTTACCTCTTTGCTTTGGATCTTTATTAAGATTTTAAATGTTGATCTTGATTATTGTTGCATGTTGTTACAAATTATTTCTTATTTCTTCAACTTTGTCAAGTTATTCCCTAGTGATGTAACTTTCTAGTTCACATCAAGTTGCCTCCTCTTTCTTCCTATTCCAAAGGAAAGTCTCTCTGTTGACCCTTGGGTCATAGATAGCTCATTACCCTCTCTCTGACTTTGTTAAGTCATTTTGAACCCTAGAGTAGTTAAGTTAGAACCTACTAGCCATTAGACTTTGCTTAAGTCTAAAAGACCCACCTTTACTAGGAGTGTTCTTCAACTAGAACTCTAGGATAGAGTTTGTCAACTATATGTAAGAATCATGGCGATGATTACTTACTCGCCCTTGGCTTTTGTCAAAGTCAACATCTTGAGTGTATAACTTAGAATAGAGAGTTTTGTTAAACTCTATACAAGCATTGTTATGTTTGTTCCCCTTTAAACCTTGATCATAATCAAGTATTCATCTATCCCTAGTTAGGATACGTAGGCAGAAGATGTGATATCTTTGCGAGCAAACTTAGAAGGTATCCTTAGGTCTTTACCTAGAGCTTTACTCTATCCTTGATCCCAAACCAAAGTGTAACAATAACAAGTTTATCATACACACACATACACAAAAGGTTCCTGTAGAGTACTACAGATGTTTAGGATGTGAAAAACCTACCCTAGGCATAACCAACCCTCGAACCCCAATCGCTTAGCGTTGTTGTTATATCGCGCAAAAGGTCTTTCTTTCTTTAACATTTCCTTTGAATAAATCAAAGTCCGATTGTGAATTTAATGAATTAAGATTCAAGTTAATCAATAGCTTGACATCACAATTCTCACCGCAACACTACCAAGCAGCTAGCGGTGGCCGGTGAGGAACAAAAATGTACGAAGAGGATTTACTTCCTAATCTCTCGTTAAATTTTCAATCTCAGAGTGAGAGATTCTGATATTGCAAATTGCAAAATATCATAACAATGTTAGTGAAATTCAACACAATCAAAATCAAGCATCGACATCAGGAATATAAAAACATTATCATTATTACAATCCACGGATACAAAAAACGCATTCAATTCACATGAATCTGAACTAAAAAGAGAGCCAATGATCAAAATTAAAAGAGAATAATAATTATTATTATAGAACTACAAACTTTACCAGAAAATTTTCTTGGTTTTGATTTGAATGAGTCTCAACCTCGAAATCCTCTCCGACGACCTCGTCGGCCAACCGTCTTGTGAAGTCGACGGTCCAATTAGTCTGTAATTGAAACCTTGTTTTTGGTAGAAAATTTTCAATAGAGAGAAAATTGTAAAACCTTGTTTCTCTGTTGTGTTGCAGGTTGTAGCTTTTGGGACAAAAAGTTTTTTAATTACTATGAAAAATAATGAAGATGATGAAGTTATGAATTAGAATGAAACAAATTGTTATGGGAAAAAACTTCTTACGAAAAGTAAGAATATTGTAATATTTGTGTAAAAAGTGTTGCACCTCGAAAAATCACGGAGACATTTCGGAGAAACGACCCTCGCGCGAAAGGCGTGGAAATGCGGTTCGACAGAGTCGCCACCGAACTTTATTTTTTCCCGAATAAACGGGAGAGGAAAATATCGAGAAAACCTCTTAAAAAACGAAAGGATAGGAACCAGGTTGTCGCAACCAAGTTCCGGGTTCGGGAGTCGGTTACGTGAGGGGAAGGTATTAGCACCCCTCACGTCCGTCGTACTCGACGGGAACCTCTTAAGGTAATTGCGGGGAGTGTTGTTTAGGTTTACTTGTTTTCTTCTTGATGATATAAGTAGAATTGGTATGATAAAAGGTTAAAGACGCTAAGGAGAGATGGGTGGTTAGAAGATAGGGTGCTCGCCAAGGATTGGGGCCCTTGTGCCTACGTATGCTCATTCGGACGAGAATGAGAAATCAGAGCGTCGTAGTTCGACTACGGGAAAAGGATAGGGGAAATGGAAGGTGGATGGAAGTGTGATCGCCAAGATCATCGCAATCTTGTGCCTACGTATCTTATATTCAAGAATGAATAAATAATCAGAGCGTTCGTAGTTCGTGGTAACAACCACGAAAAGAAAAGGTTTGAATTGGTTTGACGTTGAGTTGAGAGACGAAAGAGTGACTGACAAACAACCTAAGAGCGTGCCTCAAGAGCTTGTCACTCAAGAATTTAAGGGATGCGAGATCCCAAGAACTCAGTTCTTTCGGAAATTGAGTTGAATAAGTTGAAGATAAAGAGTTGGATGTTTTGAAATCGAAAGAATAAATTAATAACAACTCGAGGGCGCGCCTCGAGAGTTACTCATTCGAATATCCAAAGGATGCTAGATTTTGAGAATATCCCTCTTTCGTAAGTTTCAGAAATGTTTGTGAAAGGATCGAATCGAAGAATGGCATGCGAGGCCAAAAGGAAGTTGTTTTGAAGTAGTTCGACGACGTGTCGAGGATTTGATCGAAGATTGAACCGACTTGACGACGTGTCAAGGGTTAGGATTGTGAGAAACAATATTAGTCCCTGAGGGTGCTCCTAATATCGAGACCACGAGGAATTGTGAATGAAATGGGTTGCGAATGCGGACGAGCATTCGACTCAGGAGAATGTTGGAAACTGATTGAATTTAAAAGAGTCGAAAGGTTGAGTGAATAACAACCCCAGAGCGTGCCTCGAGAATTATTCACTCGAAGACACAAAGAATGCTAGACTCCAAGTATCTCCTTCTTTCGAAGTTTGATCGAGAAAAATATTTTAAAAATGATTTGAAGCGAAATGGGGTATGAAAATAATTTGTGAACGTGTGAGAAGTGAGAACGCGAGATTGAGTTTGAAAATATCGATTATTTAATAAATGAGACGTCGGCCCCACAACTAAATAATCGGGGTATTACCGAAATGCTAGATTCCAATAACACCATTTTTATTTGAAGAATGTTGGAATGAACAAAGAAAATATCACACAGAATGCTAGGTTCTTATGATGTTTCTTTGTTAGAAAAAGAGTATGCTTAAAGAGCGAAAAGTTGAACAATGCATTATTTAAGGTGTACACCTCAATAATATTCATTCGAAAACTCAAGAAGTGCTAGACTTCAAGAGTTTAATTTTTCGTAATTTAACTAAAAAATGATTTGATTAAACATGCTTAAAAAATATTATTGCTTAAAAGTTTTTCCTTTTAAAATAAAATCTATTTCGAAATTATCTTATAGAATAAATTACTTAATAGATGATTTTGATTTGATTTATGAAATAAACAACGAAAGTATCATGTGGAATGCTAGACTCCAATGACATTTCCTTGTCTAAATAATTAAAGGGCGTATTTTGAAATGAAAAGTCGAATGTCACTACCCAAGACGTACGTCCCAATAGTGATTATTCAAGAACTTAAAAGATGCTAGACCTTAAAAGTTCCTTTTTTGTGATTTAGTTAGAAAAATAATTTTAGTGTTGAAAAATATATTGAAATAGGATAGAAAAAATAAATTATGTTAAGAATATAGATTGTATGTTAAAAAGAAATTGAATTTAGTGTTAGAAAAAATAATTAATCAAATTTTGGAAATGAGCTTGAAAAAATAGTCTATGGTTTGATTTATAAAATAAATAACTTGAAATTACTTATGAAAATAGGAAAAATGGCCTTGATTTATTTTATTTTTTATTTAAAATATATATATAAATATGGAGTTTAACAAATATCATTAAAATAATTTAGAATCAATTTTCAATAGATAATACTAATGATAAAAAAAACAACTGGTAAATGAATAATGATGAAAAGAAACGAATATATAATGCCCAAAGTTGAACTTGAACGGGAAATAGCGACTTCACTTGTGTGATTTGTTCCAAGCTTGGCCATAAATATAACGTCTTATCTTGATTCAATATAATGCTGCAAAATCAATAACAAATCCCAAAAGAAAAACCACAACCAAACAGATCAAGCATAGCAGACCCAGCTCCTGCACTTGATTACCACATAATGATAGTATAGCAGAACATATCATTACAAATTAAAGTTACTCTGAACCGTATTCATTACAGTGGCTCAAACATCTCGAATTCAGGTTGATTACTCACCAAAATTCTTACAAACAATGAATCCAGACGCTCATTAAAACAACTCCTAAAAACGCAAATCCACAAATCAACTTTATATTAACAGCAGAATGTTTTTTTTCAGAAAAAGAATATGAACTAGATTCTAAACAAAATAAGACACATATAATAACAAGCAATCTGAATCAAAATTATCAAAGCCCAACAAAAAGCCGTCATATCGAAATGTTACCGAGACGCCAAATGCCTTGCCGTTGGAACCATTACTGAGAAATCCACGCTTACGTTGCCGTTGTGCTTCGAAAACAGAAACTGACAACGCTGAAAGTTGTTGCAGAGTTGGATGCTTCTTGATGTCGGCATCGTGAACTTAACGAAATTGTCTCGGAGCTGTTGAGCTTCTCTATTGTATTGTGTCGTGGAAGGCGTCAATATCGATGCTTGCACATTTCTTGCAGTATCCTGTTAAGTTGAATCTGCACAAGAATCTACAACAGACAGTAGTCCAAATGAAATAGAGAAAACAAATTCGTGAGTTTAACACCAGCAAAAACAGATTTGAGGAATCGGGCTCGATTAAAGAAACTGTGTTGTTATTGTTGCGTAAACGCTGCTGATATTATTGAAGCTGCTCCGATATTTCCGCTACGTCGTCGTTGTTCAAAGCTTGCTGCGAGGTCGAAGTCGATGAAGTTTGCATTGAATGTATTAGTTCCAAACCCTGAGTTTAAACTTTAGAAACCTGCACATAACAGACAACAAACCAAGCAAACACAGAACACCGATTTTACAAATTTGAAATCGCCAAAACGGAGGTTGACAACCTTGTGCTTCTGCCAGTATCAGTGTTAAAAAAAATATGAAATCGGATGCTCAGAAACACCGTTGATACAGCAAATATCTAAAGCAACACATTTGCTTCTCGAAAAAAACCTCCATCCATTGTGATAAGCCTGATTCATTAAACTGCAACTACAGATCCTGCAACAATCTCAAAGCACCCGTTCGGTTAACTTTTTCGTAAAAATAAATATCACAGCTGAGTTTAGGGAATGAACAACCGTTAAAGTAACAAGCGGTTCTTCATCCTCCTGACATGTGCATTCACCTCCCAAGTGAATCAAACAACCAGCATTTGATAACCATTAGAGCAAAATGAAGATTAAAAAAAAAACATGACAGTCTGGTTTTAAATAAACAATAAAAACATGAAACAACATGCCATGGATAACAACCAACCACAACCAAGATTACTAAATATCGGAATCCTGATAAAAAGAAAGAACAACAACCCACCCTTACGTCAAACTTTCGGTTGTCGTGCCCAAGTTTGATATGCGTTAGCTGAGATGGCGTTCTTCCCTGTTGAATACGGCTCAGTTTGGATGTTTGAGGTAGCGGCGGAAACGCGGCAAGCTCAACAGTAGCAGCTTCCACTCTAAACAGCCATCGACTCAAATCGATATTCCTTCATGAAGTGGTTTTTCTTTGCTGCAAAGTTCTCAACTATATTGAGATAAGTACAATCCTGAGATAGTCGACTCGTCGTTGTGTTGCGATGCACTGCTCGCAGTCTTGCTGGGTCGCGACCGTAAATTAGGTCGAGGAGAAATTTCATAACATCATCACCTGTATTAAAATCAAAGTTAAGTTGAAAGAAACAAATGAAATCATTGTTTCGCCGCTGCTATGAACTGGGGCGCGGCGTCATCATCATCTTTGCCAAATCGAAAATGTGCGAGATAAGGCGATGTTGTATTGATGTTGGTGAGAGAGAATGGAGGATTGGAATTTAGGTTTTGGTTTTGGATGATAACGAAAACGGAAGAGTAACGGCAGGTAAGTGAAGGAGAAGAGGCACGACGATGGTGACAATGAAGGGTTTTGAAGAAGATGATGATGATTAAGGAAAGGGGATGATGCGGCTATGGTTCTGAGTTGGGGTGGCTGCGGTCGTTTTCGAGAGAGGAGAGATTAGGGTTTTGGGGTGCCGGCGAGTGATCTCGGCGCCGTTAGGGAAGGATGAAAAGGGTTAGGGTTTTGATGAAATGGAGCGGCGCCGTTTTCAGCTCTTTTAGAGGAGATGAACAGTGACCTTTCCATCTGAACATCCTTCTTCTCTTATACCGCGTGGGGATCCTCAGCCCTTTCCTAATGGGCTTCCAACCGTGGGCTCACTCCCACAAATTCTGATCCTCCTAGTATTTTTTGCTTTCCTCTTATTTAAGTTATTAACAACTATTTGAAAAAGTTAACAAATATGTAAATAACAAGTGTTAACAAAAAAAAGATAATTAAATCTAAATTATTATTAATAACTAATTAATATCAAAATATCATTAGTTAAATAACTATTAAAATTTAATAAAAAAGCTAAAATTTATAAATAAAACAAAAAGGTTATTAACAAAATTATTAGTAACATTTTTTTTAAAAAAGAAAAAAGGAGGTTTAGGAAATTAAGAAAAGAAATAAGATTCACAAAAATACCCTTTTAGGCCACATGTCACGCTTTGATTGGTCAAAAAGATAAATTTTTTAAAAATCGACCAATTGCGAGCGGACATGTGTCTAAATGGCATGAAACAAAAAGTGAAAAATATTTTCAAAAAGGGTAGGACAAATTTAGGGTATGACAGATGCCCTTATCTAATCGACTTAAACCCAGGAGAATGAACTGCATTGGCGTTCACATTCCTGAGGTAGAAGTCTATTAGATATAAAAAGACCCTGAATTTGTCCGAAAGAAAGAGAGATGCTTGAGAGTTGAAAATGCCGGTAAATGTAAGCCTCTGAGTAAACCGTAAATAACTGGCAAAAGGCCATCATCACCAAAAGGGATGAGGGAATGAAGCACACACTGTCATCACCACCAAAAGGATGGCAAAGCAAAACACAATCAAAATATCGCGCAATCTGACATCGACGAAATGCCAGACCCACCACCAAAAGGATGATGGAGCGAAAACACAAACAAAACATCGCACAACCTGACATCGACGAAATGCCAGACCCACCACCAAAAGGATGATGGAGCGAAAACAAGAACAAAAAATAGCACAATCTGACATCGACGAAATGCCAGACCTACCACCAAAAGGATGGTAGAGCGAAAACATAAACAAAACATCGCGCAATCTGACATCGACGAAATGCCAGACCCACCACCAAAAGGATGGTAGAGCGAAAACAAAAACAAAACAACGCGCAATCTGACATCGACGAAATGCCAGACCCACCACCAAAAGGATGGTAGAGCGAAAACATAAACAAAACATCGCGCAATCTGACATCGACGAAATGCCAGACCCACCACCAAAAGGATGATGGAACAAAATATCGCACAATCTGATATCGACGAAATACCAGACCTACCACCAAAAGGATGGTAGAGCGAAAACACAAACAAAATATCGCACAATCTGATATCGACGAAATACCAGACCCACCACCAAAAGGATGATAGAGCGAAAACACAAACAAAACATCGCATAATCTGACATCGACGAAATGCCAGACCCACCACCAAAAGGATGATGGAGCGAAACACAAACAAAACATCGCGTAATCTTACATCGATGAAATGCCAGACCTACCACCAAAAGGATGGTAGAGCGAAAACATAAACAAAACATCGTGCAATCTGACATTGACGAAATGCCAGACCCACCACCAAAAGGATGGTATAGCGAAAACAAAAACAAAACAACGCGCAATCTGACATCAACGAAATGCCAGACCCACCACCAAAAGGATGGTAGAGCGAAAACACAAACAAAACAACGTGCAATATGACATCGACGAAATGCCAGACCCACCACCAAAAGTATGGTAGAGCGAAAACATAAACAAAACATCGCGCAATCTGACATCGACGAAATGCCAGACCTACCACCAAAAGGATGGTAGAGCGAAAACACAAACAAAACATCGCACAATCTGACATCGACGAAATGCCAGACCTACCACCAAAAGGATGGTAGAGCGAAAACACAAACAAAACATCGCGTAATCTGACATCGACGAAATGCCAGACCCACCACCAAAAGGATGGTAGAGCGAAAACACAAACAAAACATCGCACAATCTGACATCGACGAAATGCCAAACCTACCACCAAAAGGATGGTAGAGCGAAAACACAAACAAAACATCGCGTAATCTGACATCGACGAAATGCCAGACCCACCACCAAAAGGATGATGGAGCGAAAACATAAACAAAACATCGCACAATCTGACATCGACGAAATGCCAGACCTACCACCAAAAGGATGGTAGAGCGAAAACACAAACAAAACATCGCGTAATCTGACATAGACGAAATGCCAGACCCACCACCAAAAGGATGATGGAGCAAAAACATAAAAGAAATATCGCACAATCTGACATCGACGAAATGCCAGACCCACCACCAAAAGGATGATGGAGCGAAAACACAAACAAAACATCGCACAATCTGACATCGACGAAATTCCAGACCCACCACCAAAAGGATGATAGAGCGAAAACATAAATAAAACATCGCGTAATCTGACATCGACGAAATGCCAGACCCAACACCAAAAGGATGATGGAGCGAAAATACGAAAGAAATATCGCACAATCTGACATCGACGAAATGCCAGACCTACCACCAAAAGGATGGTAGAGCGAAACACACACCAGTCACTACCACCAAAAGGATGATAGGACAAACACAAATAGAAGGTTACCAACATCGAAAGGATGCAGGTTATGTTGAACCGACAAAGTTCGGCTATCACCAAAAGGATGATAGTAAGGCAATTGACAACGGTCACGCTTGCTGGGTACAACTCATGGGGAACCCTTGAGAAGAAGGTTGAATTGAAACGAGTCAACGGGGTACGCCCACCGTCTTGTTTAGAGATCATCGCTTTGCCAAAATGATTTCATGGTTACGCCCATGAACTCTGAAGAGGATGCCCCTGACTGGGCTGAGTTTGTCCTGATGTCTTGGTTTGCTCAACAAAAGGTTGAACAACTTCATGAGGAATGCTCATGGTTTTGCTGAAGATGCCCCTGCTCGGGCTGGATCTTGCTTTGAACTTCTTGGACTTGCCCAACAAAAGGTTGAACAACCTCGTGGAGAACGCCCACGGTCTTGAATGGTATGCCCCTGGCTGGGCTGAATGTTGACTTGAAGATTTGATCAACCACGAGGTTGAAATACGTCATGAGAGACGCCCATGGTCTTGAAAAAGATGCCCCTGACTGGGCTGAATCTTGCTTTGAATAACTTCAATTTTTTTTTGTGGGAGAAACCCACAATTGCAGAAGACTGCCCCTGCCTGGGCTGGTGATTGCTTTGAAGCTCTTGAAAATCGTGGGACAAATCCACCATCTTGCGGAAGATGCCCCTGACTGGGCTACCAATTGTCTTGAAAATCTTCGGGATTGATCCTGGACCTTGACTTGCATATATGAATGATATTCCATATGAGTGGAAGTGCAAATGCAAATGCTGACAAGCGGAGATGCAAGAGCTGGGGAAGTGTGATATGATTGGAGTATGCATATGTTGCAAGATGCGTATGAAGTCGAGTGCAATGGGTATGATGCATATGATTGCAGACAGGTAATTGGGAATGCAGGTGGAGACACCAGCTTGGTGGACTTTGGTAGTTGCCAATGCGGATTGGACTTTGGGTGGTGGGGGATTGATTTCCTCGACACGCAGTTTATTGAAGACGCCACGATTGAAGCAAAAGATAACGCCCTGGATGCCCCAAGTCTGGGTACTTGGTGATTTGTTGTGAATTTCCTTCAGAGAAGGTTGCAACTTTGCTTGATGGTCAGGGCGACCTGGTCTTGCCCCAGTCTGAACTTGTTAACGGTATGCCCCAGCTTAACCAGTTCTGGCATATGGAAGTTGAACTCGGATGACTTGCCCCTGCTCGAGCTGTTGAGTGATTTGCCCCAGCCTGTGGGTTCTGAGGTAGTCTTGCTTCGTGACAGTCACTGAAAGTCAAGTTCTTCCTTGATTGCCCCTTGTTGAGACGTCTTTGAATACCTAGCACTGATTTGTAATTAAAATTGTACATTCACAAATGGTAATATTAATGAAAAGTTCGATGCAAGATTTGAACAAGTATCGTTTTATTGAAGTGTCGTGATTGTGAGACGAATGGACCGCTAGCCCAGACGTTGTGCTGTTTGCTTGGTGCGAAAAGATGTTTGCAAGAATACTGACACCAATGTTAATGATTAACAATCCTGTGAGGAGTCAGGTTACGCAACCTTGCGATAGTATGCTTTCAGAATAAACCTCGTCTCAATTAGGTCTTTCGAGGGTTGTAACATGGTCTGGTTCATGGTTATGAAACAAAGGATGCTAGGCTCAAAGTATGATTTGTACCCACCCCTTCTTCTTAATGATCTCCAGTCCTACGCTCAGTTAATTCTATACTTGTAAGCTTTGAAGGTTCAAGGTTTGCTCGACGTGGCAGTCACCTTATTTTGGCTTTGATGAATGTCAGTGTCCCTTTGATTTGGGTGGCCACTGAATCCCTTTTTTTTGTTGAGGGTTTCGGGGTCCTCTTTTACTTTTGTTTTTGATCCCTAACTTTTTCATGGATTGACTTTGCTTGTCAGATCCATCGGGATTGCCTTGATTTTTCCTAAGTCCCCTCTAAGGTGTCTGACTTAGCAGGCTTTTGATGATTTTTTATTTTGTTGTGACTGCCATAGCATAGGTCATTGATGAACCACCGTCTTCTGGATTTTGCTTTGTTGATTTGAATGCGGGATTGGATTAACTGAACACTACCCTGCCCCAGGTTGAGTGTAAAGGTTCGAATATCCGAAGGAAACTGCTACTTCTAGGCTCAAAGTGGTTTACTAGGGATTAACTCCTTACTTCTCCGGTGTTTGGGGAATTGAAGCAATGTCTGTACATCATTGACGAGATTCTATCTGAAAGCATACGGTTTGCAATTATGGGTATCTCGTTTTCATCATCCTCCCTCAAATCAAGCTAAACAACAGTGAATAGAGTGGAGTAAATAAATGTGTCGGTGATAAGTAAAAAACATGAGTGAATACGACATAACTAATTCAAAACATGCATAAACGATACATTAATGAAAACCAAATACGAATGGCAATTGTTCAAAGCATACAATGCTTAAATAAACAAAGACAAAACATAAGAAGCTGCGAATAATGAAATGGCAACATGACTGCCTTCTTCGGGGAACAAACTTGACTGGAATCAATCTGACGTTGGCGCTAGTTGACTGGTGGCATCGGATTGTTGATGATATTTGGAGACTTCCCATTGAAGTTGATAGCATCCCTATCGATCATGTCTTGAATTATGTGTTTGAAAGCCCTGCAATCCTCAATGGTGTGACCTGGAGCGCCCTTATGAAACTCACAATGAGCATTTGCATCGTAATCGGCAGGAATGATGGTTGGAGGAGCTAAATCTCTCGGAACAACAGCTTTCTTTTCCATCAACTGAGCAAAGATTTTGGCATATGACATTGGTAGACGATCAAAGACTCTATCTGGTCTCCATGTTCTCTGCGGGCGCTGTGGGCGAGCACCTGATCGTTGCTGAGTAGCTTGCATCTGCTGTTGCTGAGGAGGATACTGATATCCTTGCTGATTGTAGGCTTGTTGCTGAGGAGCCTATTGCCGCGGCATCTGAGCTTGTGCTACTTGAACAACTGGCTGATAAGGCATTGGAGCATATTGCGCAGCAGCAACATACGAATACTGATAATAGGGAACTTGATAAGGCATAGGAGCAGGAGCTTGTTGAGAAGCTTGCCCTTTCTGCAAAAAGATGGCATTTGTCTCGCCCTCTTTCTTCTTGTATCCGTTAAAAGGCTTCTTGGCATTAGCCTGGCTGTTAGAACCTCCTGGGATCTTCCCACTCTTCAGCCCTTCCTCAATCCTCTCACCGACGATCACCAAGTCAGAGAATCCAGCGGAGACACTACCGATCAGCTTTTCGTAGTACTGGCCTTGCAAAGTGCCCATGAAGATGTCAATCAGTTCACGGTCAACAAGAGGTGGATGCACCCTTGCAGCTAGCTCTCTCCATCGTTGCGCGTACTCCTTGAAGGATTCACCATCCTTCTGAGTCATACTCTGAAGCTGAGTACGATTCGGAGCAAGATCGGTGTTGTATTTGTACTGTTTGACAAATGCATCGGCTAGCTCGGCCCAAGTGCGCACACTGTTACGCTCCAGCTGCATATACCATTCGAGTGATGCCCCAGACAAGCTGTTCTGGAAGCAATGGATCATGAGCTTCTCATCTCTGGCATAGGCAGCCATCTTGCGACAGTACATCTTCAGATGAATATTTGGGCAACTGAGACCCTTGTACTTCGAGAATTCGGGCACCTTGAACTTGGGAGGAATGACAACATCAGGCACCAAGCATAATTCCAAAGCACTGAAGGAGTTTGAATTGTGCCCCTCCATGGCTCGGAGTTTCTCGGCTAGATCTCGGCACATCTTCATGGCTTCTGAATCCTGAGCGGCAACCGGACTGGCGATGGGGATAGCAGCGTGATAGTTCTGAACATCGTCATACTGATCCATCAGAGTATCTTCGACATGAGGAACCGGGATTTGCATAGCAGCAGGCTGGGCGTGCGGGATAACTCCAACAGTAACTCCAAGCACTGGGATTGGCTGAGAAGTGTTTCCTTCGGCTGCGTTGTTGAAGTTCAACAGCGTACCATGAGAATTTGGGATTGGAACCAAAGGGATGGCAGTAGACCCTTGCCCTTGACCATTGTTGTTGACGACAACGGCGGCTTCACGCTGTTCTTCTTCTCTCCTGGCTGCGAGGATGGCTTCGAGGATCTGGTCGATCTTTCCTTTCATGGAATCCAACTCTTCCCTGAAGGCGGCTTGCTCCTGTTGAATCTGCTCCATCATTCGTCTGGTATTGGCTCTAGTTGCGTATTGGTGTCGAGGAATCAGCTTGATTTACTAGAGAGGAAGGAACGAAGACATGAGATTCTGTTGGAGGACTGGAAATGCAAAATGCACAACATATGAAATGCAATGCGAATGATATGCAAAATGCAATGCAAGATACAAGATCCAGGATCACAGGATCACAAGATCAAACAACTCCTGAAGCTGGTAACTGTAATAGATAAGTAACCATAATTCCTGCTCAAAGAAAAATTGACAGGTACGACCTATGTGGGAAGATCTAACTATTCTACCCATAGACCCTCTTACGGGATGGTTTCTATGTTTGGTTCCCAGGATCACGGACACTAGTCGTATTAGCGTCACGCAACAGGCTGGCTGCATTACGACGATAATGACGATAAGGTCTCTCCTGAGCGGGGTCCTCATGCTAGGCGCACAAGGAGCGAGTCCTTGGAGACTAACACTACACGACCACCAATATCGGAACTGGTGCTAACAAAAGGTTCCCAGAATCACAGACCCTTCATTAATCAAGTCGTGCAACAGGCTAGCTGCGTTACAACGAGATCTACGAATAGGTCTCTTCTGGAGGAGCTTTCATGCTAGGCCCATAAGGAGAAATTCCTCGGAGACTAACACTACTCGACTACCAATTCTAAACTATGTGTTCTCTCTGCTTTTACCAAAGCTCGGGTGTAGAGCTTTACTCATGATGTCATCCCAAGAACCAACAGGCAACCCAGATAACAAGCACGAATAAAATCTACAAGAGAACAAAAACAAGAAGAAAACAAATAAAAAACAAACACTCCTCACAAACCAAAAGATAGGCTCGACTCTCTCTTTGCATGGAGCAAAATGTCCCCAGCAGAGTCGCCACCTGTCGCACCTCGAAAAATCACGGAGACATTTCGGAGAAACGACCCTCGCGCGAAAGGCGCGGAAATGCGGTTCGACAGAGTCGCCACCGAACTTTATTTTTTCCCGAATAAACGGGAGAGGAAAATATCGAGAAAACCTCTTAAAAAACGAAAGGATAGGAACCAGGTTGTCGCAACCAAGTTCCGGGTTCGGGAGTCGGTTACGTGAGGGGAAGGTATTAGCACCCCTCACGTCCGTCGTACTCGACGGGAACCTCTTAAGGTAATTGCGGGGAGTGTTGTTTAGGTTTACTTGTTTTCTTCTCGATGATATAGGTAGAATTGGTATGATAAAAGGTTAAAGACGCTAAGGAGAGATGGGTGGTTAGAAGATAGGGTGCTCGCCAAGGATTTGGGCCCTTGTGCCTACGTATGCTCATTCGGACGAGAATGAGAAATCAGAGCGTCGTAGTTCGACTACGGGAAAAGGATAGGGGAAATGGAAGGTGGATGGAAGTGTGCTCGCCAAGATCATCGCAATCTTGTGCCTACGTATCTTATATTCAAGAATGAATAAAGAATCAGAGCGTTCGTAGTTCGTGGTAACAACCACGAAAAGAAAAGGTTTGAATTGGTTTGACGTTGAGTTGAGAGACGAAAGAGTGACTGACAAACAACCTAAGAGCGTGCCTCAAGAGCTTGTCACTCAAGAATTCAAGGGATGCGAGATCCCAAGAACTCAGTTCTTTCGGAAATTGAGTTGAATAAGTTGAAGATAAAGAGTTGGATGTTTTGAAATCGAAAGAATAAATTAATAACAACTCGAGGGCGCGCCTCGAGAGTTACTCATTCGAATATCCAAAGGATGCTAGATTCTGAGAATATACCTCTTTCGTAAGTTTCGGAAATGTTTGTGAAAGGATCGAATCGAAGAATGGCATGCGAGGCTAAAAGGAAGTTGTTTTGAAGTAGTTCGACGACGTGTCGAGGATTTGATCGAAGATTGAACCGACTTGACGACGTGTCAAGGGTTAGGATTGTGAGGAACAATATTAGTCCCTGAGGGTGCTCCTATTATTGAGACCACGAGGAATTGTGAATGAAATGGGTTGCGAATGCGGACGAGCATTCGACTCAGGAGAATGTTGGAAACTGATTGAATTTAAAAGAGTCGAAAGGTTGAGTGAATAACAACCCCAGAGCGTGCCTCGAGAATTATTCACTCGAAGACACAAAGAATGCTAGACTCCAAGTATCTCCTTCTTTCGAAGTTTGATCGAGAAAAATATTTTGAAAATGATTTGAAGCGAAATGGGGTATGAAAATAATTTGTGAACGTGTGAGAAGTGAGAACGCGAGATTGAGTTTGAAAATATCGATTATTTAATAAATGAGACGTCGGCCCCACAACTAAATAATCGGGGTATTACCGAAATGCTAGATTCCAATAACACCATTTTTATTTGAAGAATGTTGGAATGAACAAAGAAAATATCACACAGAATGCTAGGTTCTTATGATGTTTCTTTGTTAGAAAAAGTGTATGCTTAAAGAGCGAAAAGTTGAACAATGCATTATTTAAGGTGTACACCTCAATAATATTCATTCGAAAACTCAAGAAGTGCTAGACTTCAAGAGTTTAATTTTTCGTAATTTAACTAAAAAATGATTTGATTAAACATGCTTAAAAAATATTATTGCTTAAAAGTTTTTCCTTTTAAAAGAAAATCTATTTCGAAATTATCTTATAGAATAAATTACTTAATAGATGATTTTGATTTGATTTATGAAATAAACAATGAAAGTATCATGTGGAATGCTAGACTCCAATGACATTTCCTTGTCTAAATAATTAAAGGGCGTATTTTGAAACGAAAAGTCGAATGTCACTACCCAAGACGTACGTCCCAATAGTGATTATTCAAGAACTTAAAAGATGCTAGACCTTAAAAGTTCCTTTTTTGTGATTTAGTTAGAAAAATAATTTTAGTGTTGAAAAATATATTGAAATAGGATAGAAAAAATAAATTATGTTAAGAATATAGATTGTATGTTAAAAAGAAATTGAATTTAGTGTTAGAAAAAATAATTAATCAAATTTTGGAAATGAGCTTGAAAAAATAGTCTATGGTTTGATTTATAAAATAAATAACTTGAAATTACTTATGAAAATAGGAAAAATGGCCTTGATTTATTTTATTTTTTATTTAAAATATATATATAAATATGGAGTTTAACAAATATCATTAAAAATAATTTAGAATCAATTTTCAATAGATGATACTAATGATAAAAAAAACAACTGGTAAATGAATAATGATGAAAAGAAACGAATATATAATGCCCAAAATTGAACTTGAACGGGAAATAGCGACTTCACTTGTGTGATTTGTTCCAAGCTTGGCCGTAAATATAACGTCTTATCTTGATTCAATATAATGCTGCAAAATCAATAACAAATCCCAAAAGAAAAACCACAACCAAACAGATCAAGCATAGCAGACCCAGCTCCTGCACTTGATTACCACATAATGATAGCATAGCAGAACATATCATTACAAATTAAAGTTACTCTGAACCGTATTCATTACAGTGGCTCAAACATCTCGAATTCAGGTTGATTACTCACCAAAATTCTTACAAACAATGAATCCAGACGCTCATTAAAACAAAATGTTTCATAAAAACAACTCCTAAAAACGTAAATCCACAAATCAACTTTATATTAACAGCAGAATGTTTTTTTTTCAGAAAAAGAATATGAACTAGATTCTAAACAAAATAAGACACATATAATAACAAGCAATCTGAATCAAAATTATCAAAGCCCAACAAAAAGCCGTCATATCGAAATGTTACCGAGACGCCAAATGCCTTGCCGTTGGAACCATTACTGAGAAATCCACGCTTATGTTGCCGTTGTGCTTCGAAAACAGAAACTGACAACGCTGAAATTTGTTGCAGAGTTGGATGCTTCTTGATGTCGGCATCGTGAACTTAACGAAATTGTCTCGGAGCTGTTGAGCTTCTCTATTGTATTGTGTCGTGGAAGGCGTCAATATCGATGCTTGCACATTTCTTGCAGTATCCTGTTAAGTTGAATCTGCACAAGAATCTACAACAGACAGTAGTCCAAATGAAATAGAGAAAACAAATTCGTGAGTTTAACACCAGCAAAAACAGATTTGAGGAATCGGGCTCGATTAAAGAAATTGTGTTGTTATTGTTGCGTAAACGCTGCTGATATTATTGAAGCTGCTCCGATATTTCCGCTACGTCGTCGTTGTTCAAAGCTTGCTGCCAGGTCGAAGTCGATGAAGTTTGCATTGAATGTATTAGTTCCAAACCCTGAGTTTAAACTTTAGAAACCTGCACATAACAGACAACAAACCAAGCAAACACAGAACACCGATTTTACAAATTTGAAATCGCCAAAACGGAGGTTGACAACCTTGTGCTTCTGTCAGTATCAGTGTTAAAAAAAAATGAAATCGGATGCTCAGAAACACCGTTGATACAACAAATATCTAAAGCAACACATTTGCTTCTCGAAAAAAACCTCCATCCATTGTGATAAGCCTGATTCATTAAACTGCAACTACAGATCCTGCAACAATCTCAAAGCACCCGTTCGGTTAACTTTTTCGTAAAAATAAATATCACAGCTGAGTTTAGGGAATGAACAACCGTTAAAGTAACAAGCGGTTCTTCATCCTCCTGACATGTGCATTCACCTCCCAAGTGAATCAAACAACCAGCATTTGATAACCATTAGAGCAAAATGAAGATTAAAAAAAAACAACATGACAGTCTGGTTTTAAATAAACAATAAAAACATGAAACAACATGCCATGGATAACAACCAACCACAACCAAGATTACTGAATATCGGAATCGTGATAAAAAGAAAGAACAACAACCCACCCTTACGTCAAACTTTCGGTTGTCGTGCCCAAGTTTGATATGCGTTAGCTGAGATGGCGTTCTTCCCTGTTGAATACGGCTCAGTTTGGATGTTTGAGGTAGCGGCGGAAACGCGGCAAGCTCAACAGTAGCAGCTTCCACTCTAAACAGCCATCGACTCAAATCGATATTCCTTCATGAAGTGGTTTTTCTTTGCTGCAAAGTTCTCAACTATATTGAGATAAGTACAATCCTGAGATAGTCGACTCGTCGTTGCGTTGCGATGCACTGCTCGCAGTCTTGCTGGGTCGCGACCGTAAATCTGGTCGAGGAGAAATTTCATAACATCATCACCTGTATTAAAATCAAAGTTAAGTTGAAAGAAACAAATGAAATCATTGTTTCGCCGCTGCTATGAACTGGGGCGTGGCGTCATCACCATCTTTGCCAAATCGAAAATGTGCGAGATAAGGCGATGTTGTATTGATGTTGGTGAGAGAGAACGGAGGATTGGAATTTAGGTTTTGGTTTTGGATGATAACAAAAACGGAAGAGTAACGGCAGGTAAGTGAAGGAGAAGAGGCACGACGATGGTGACAATGAAGGGTTTTGAAGAAGATGATGATGATTAAGGAAAGGGGATGATGCGACTATGGTTCTGAGTTAGGGTGGCTGCGGTCGTTTTCGAGAGAGGAGAGATTAGGGTTTTGGGGTGCCGGCGAGTGATCTCGGCGCCGTTAGGGAAGGATGAAAAGGGTTAGGATTTTGATGAAATGGAGCGGCGCCGTTTTCAGCTCTTTTAGAGGAGATGAACAGTGATCTTTCCATCTGAACATCCTTCTTCTCTTATACCGCGTGGGGATCCTCAGCCCTTTCCTAATGGGCTTCCAACCGTGGGCTCACTCCCACAAATTCTGATCCTCCTAGTATTTTTTGCTTTCCTCTTATTTAAGTTATTAACAACTACTTGAAAAAGTTAACAAATATGTAAATAACAAGTGTTAACAAAAAAAAGATAATTAAATCTAAATTATTATTAATAACTAATTAATATCAAAATATCATTAGTTAAATAACTATTAAAATTTAATAAAAAAGCTAAAATTTATAAATAAAACAAAAAGGTTATTAACAAAATTATTAGTAACATTTTTTTAAAAAAAGAAAAAAGGAGGTTTAGGAAATTAAGAAAACAAATAAGATTCACAAAAATACCCTTTTAGGCCACATGTCACGCTTTGATTGGTCAAAAAGATAAATTTTTTAAAAATCGACCAATTGCGAGCGGACATGTGTCTAAATGGCATGAAACAAAAAGTGAAAAATATTTTCAAAAAGGGTAGGACAAATTTAGGGTATGACAAAAAGAATTAGTTATAATTGATTTTACATGTTCTCATTTTAAATATATTAAATATAAACCATCCATTTAATATATTGGTTATTGTTTGGGGTTTCACTGGTGAGGGACTTAATTGAACCCTCACCATAAACTTAACCTATTATTACATGGCATATTTATTCCTAATAATAAGGGTAATATTATTATTATTATTATTAAAAATAAATAAAAAATAATTAGGAGAGATTAGTGGGAGGTTACAATATCTGTTTTCACGTGAAAAGAGAAAGGGAAAGAGAAGCAGAGTTAGGGCAAGTTGAGTAAGAGGATTTTCCACCATTGTTGAAGAGAGAAAAAGCTTGAAAATTTAGGTAAGGTGGAAATATGATTCTATACTAGGGATCTGAACATGAGAGGGTGGTGAAGGTTCCTTTCCCTCTTAGGATTTTATGCATACTCTTTGTCCTTCTTGTTTTGATTTTCGTATCTGGATGATTGTTGTTGTGATTCGTGTTTTGTGTATTGATTTTGATGTGAAAATTTGTGTAAAATGTATGTTGTTGTTGTGTTAATCATGAAATCAGATTTGGAAATTTATGGGTTTTAGGGGATGACAAGATGTGGTTTTAAATTGTGAAAAACTTGAATAGAAGGATAGTTTAATGAATTAGAATGAAACTATTAAGATTAAACTAGTATATATACTATTTTGGGTCTGAATTGGGAGCTTGGAAGTGCTCAAATGGGGGAAAGATCGCACTGATGCAAAATTGAGTTTTTTTCTGTGCAGACTGGCCATACGCATAACGCATGGGGCATTACACGCATGGGGGGACTCTCCCGAGGGCATACGCGTATGGTACACATCCCGTCTCCAGAGCCAGCACGACCCTCTGGTGGTACGCATAAGGGGAAGTAGGTCATACGCATATGGGCTAGCCATTACGTGTATGGGAGGTTTTTGAAGGAAATCCTCTCTGGTCATATGCGTAAGGCCTTGGGAAATATGTGTATGAAGGCCTAGGAATGAAGGCCCTACACGTAGCATACGCAGACCTGGAGTGAGGAAAACTGGTCCATACGCGTATGGGCAGGGCTGTAGTGAAATTTTCCCATTTTTGTGATTTCTGTCCCGATTTCGTGTGTAATGCAATTTCTCTTTATCTGTAAGACTAAAATGGTATAATTGAAGGGGGAACCAGTAATGACATTAAATAGGATAAAACATGGGATTTTTATGTGATTTTCTGTATGAGAAATATTTGAAGATTATGCGTCAAGATTCTCGTATATGGACGGTCTTGAGCTGTGGTGGTAATTCCGAAGTGAATTACGATGAGTATGTGGCTCACGTGTGATCACTGAGGATCGTGGGTTATGCATGAATGATTATTATACTGTGCATAATTTTATGTCATGCATTCATGTGATGTTATGTGGAGATGAGCTAGGTGGGAAACCATGATGAGTGCCTAGATTCGTCCGGACTCCATGTGGGAGTTGGGTGGAGATAAGATGTAGTTCACAGGAACGTATACGACTTATCTGGATTCCAAAGGGAATCAGGTTTAATGAAGGAACCGTATGTGTTGCGGTGAAATTTGGATGTCAAGCTATTGATTAACTTGAATCTTAATTCATTTACAACCGGTCTTTGATTTATCCGAAGGAAAGGTTAAAGAAAGAAAAAACCTAAAGGGGAGAGATCTAAGGTTCGGGGGTTGGTTAAGATTAGGGAAGGTATTAGCACCCTAAACTTCCGTAGTACTCTACGGGAACCTTTTGTTTATTTTTTTTTATTTATTTCATTAATTATTTTGCTTAAGGGTATATACAAAGGATTGAAAATTAAAAAAGACCTAGGGGTTAATTCTAAGTTTACTCGGCAAGACATCGCATCTTGTGCCTACATATCCTTACGGGAATGGAATCAGAGTAACTGTAGTTCCCCTCAAAAGGGAGGTTAGAAACGTCTTGACTGTGGCCAAGGTTTGTTCAGAGACTCCAATCTCTATGTTAAAAAATGTTAATTAAAATTACAATAGGGTTAAATTAGGGATTCCACGGCAGAAAACCTTAAAACAGAGTGCGGCGACTCTTTTGGCCTAACACTAGGATAAAAGCAATTTTGCCCACGGCGGGACACCTAGGCTAAACAGGGTTTGATCCATTAAAGGGGTAAGGCTATTGACTCGGCGGCCAAAAGGCTGGACCTAATCCTTCGGAAGGATAAAACTGTAAAAAAATGTGAAAATATGACAAATCATTATATGGAGGAATAATTAAGGTACAGAAATAAGAAAAGTAATAAAGGCAGAGGTATAAAGAAACAAAGAAACATTTCTGAAAACATGAAGAATATGAAAATATGTAATGACACTTAGAATGAAGTGAGGGAGGAAAATAGTGTGGGGCTGTGGCCACCACAAGCACATCTCAACCTCGAGCATGCACATGAAATGCCAAAAGAAAGAAAAGTAATAAAAGGGTACATAAAATGACACGACAAACATCAAACATCAGGAGTTCCTTACGAAAAGGTTTTAATTTTTTAATATTTTAATTATAAAAAAAAAGTTTTAATTTTTTTAATATTTTAATTATATATATAAAAAAAGGTTTTAATTTTAAAATGGAATTACTTAGTTAAAAAAATTTAAGTTTAAATTATAAAAAAAATGTTAAGTTTAAATTATATATAAAAAAAATGTTTTTGGGAACAAAAAGGTTTTTTTGGAAAAAAATGTTTACGGGAACAAAAAAAAGGTTTTTTTTGGAAAAAAATGTTTACGGGAACAAAAAAGGTTTTTTTTGGGAAAAAATGTTTACGGGAACAAAAAAAAGGCTTTTTTTGGAAAAAAATGTTTACGGGAACAAAAAAGGTTTTTTTGGGAAAAAATGTTTACGGGAACAAAAAAGGTTTTGGGAATAAAAAAAAGGTTTTTTTTTTTTTGGAAAAAATGTTTACGGGAACAAAAAAGGTTTTTGAAAAAAAAAAGTCTTAGTTTTAATAAAAAAAGGTTTTGATTTTGAAAAAGGTTTTGATAAAAAATAACAATAGAATTGCAAATGCAAACAGACAATTAATGGACATGCAAACAATCCTATACAACACAATCATGGTTCATACAGATCAAAATCTACGGATCTAAACAACAATGAAGGTTAACATGGCAAGGATGCAAATAAATGTGAAAAATGCAAAGGATTTAGGAATCTAACCTTCGAAGCGGAGGCTTGCTTCGGTGAATGTTGGTTTGGTTTGAATAAGAGAATAAAAAAACCAAAAAGTGACAAAGATGAGATTCGAACTCTCAACCTCTCACACTCACAACTCCTTACACATGTCCTCTTGCCAATTGTGCCATTTTTACTTTTTAGAAAAAAAATGCATGCCATATGATATTTACCTGCAAAAAGTCAAACGACTACACAAATTTGTTAGTAATTGATTAAATGCAATAAAAATGCAATGGAATGCGACGACAAATCTTAGGACAAAATTTGGGGTATTACATTATGGATTGTGATTGTACCACATGTATTGTGTCGTGTTAGTTGAGTCGCATTGCATATGTATATGATTGATTATGAGCTGAATATGCCGAATATTTATGTGGCACTTGTATGTGCATGGTGATAGTACGATTGGTGTGATTTGTGTGATAACTACTCCTTAGCATGTGATTTTCATCGTGTATTATTGGATGTAATTCTCACCCCTTTTTTGTTGTTGTGTATGTGCTCCTTGGGAAGTATAGATGATCAGGTATATGAGTAGTGCTTGGAACATGTGTTGCTATTGTTTGAGTCTTAGAAGTTGCTCTGATACGTAACACAGGAAGGATGGGGATTTTGTTATTTTCTTCATGTTATTTGGCATTTGTTACGTATCTTATTTTGTTTAATATTGTTGAACCACGAATTTTATGGAGATTTAATGTATTGGAGCTTTAAGGCTGAACCATTTGATTTGTTTCCGATGTTTAATCAATTAATTTATTATTATGAGGAAATAAGTTATGAAACGATTTATACTTCATGATGATGTTTTGTTGATATGACATCCTACGTGTGTAACTCTGATTAATTTCCACAAACTATTTTCTTATTTTTACTTATTACGTGAATGGGTAGAGTATGGTGTTATAGGTCTCCTGTAAGAGGAAGTGGATGTGCTTAGAGGGGAAGTCATTCGTATTTGGAACGTGGGCGCTGAATGCTCTGACGTGTTTTGTGGGATAAACTCGATGTGTGGTTCCAAGTCAGATAATGAGGATGACTCTCTTTCTAGGGTACTCGAGTGTTTGAGTATATCAAGGCGAGATCGTGTTTGTTGGTGTCAAGGTGGAGCTTTTTGGTGCTATCTAACATTGAAGTCAGAAATTCCTTTTTCACTTTTTTGCATTTATTTTAGTCTCTACAAACATTTTATGTCAGTTGTTGTTATGGCGTCTTTGTGGTGTCCTTCTAGCTGCTTTATTCATGTAATCTATCAAGATCACTTCTTTCGAGGTAAGAATTGAAGTCTATTTCTCTTATGTATTTGTTTACCCTTTACTAGACTTTTTTGTGAAGATAGTTGTGGAAGATTTGAACGAAAGAGTTATGTTAGGAGACGAAATGATGGTTGGTAGCCTTGATCTTAAGAAGGTTGCTAGAGGTTTCATTTTCCCTTTTCTTACTTATTATAACCGAACTGATATGGAGACCGCTACAAAAATAGAAGAGGTGCCATACTTTTGATGGGTTCTATAAGAGGTTTCTTCCTTTTCGTTTTCGTTTCAACATGTACGTCTAACCTATTAGTTTGTTGCTTATTTGTAGATAATATGAAGTTCCCCAAAGTAATGTTTTAGACGAATAAGACGCCTAAAGTGATATACTCACCTTTATAGGCCATTGTTTTTTGATTCCTTGGTAGAGTCCAAGCTCCAGGTAGCGGTGTTGAACCGACCACCTTTAATCTTCCTATCGCGACTTGAACACGGGCACATAGCCCTTCTACTCAGGTTGCAGTGGGGAGTATCCTTCTACAATAATTGGACACGAATTTAGGGTATCTTTCCAAGGAGACTGGCATTTGAAAAACATTATTTTCTTTCCATAATAAGGTGGCATATTAAATCAATCATTATGTCAAAAAATGAGGGAGGAAAATGTTGGACATGTGACTCCATACACAATAGGGGACTGAATTGTAGAGGTTTAAAAATTTTTGATTTAAAACAAAATCATTTGAGAACATAACTGAATAATAATGCAACAGAATATCAAAGTAAAGAAAATTACTGAAAATAAAAGAGAAAGGGGAAGAGAAAAGACACCAAAGAATTATACAGGTTCGACCAAGAAGACCTAATCAATTCCTTAAGAAAAAATATCGAAAGTACCCACTAGTCTTAAGGTTATGCACATGAACTCCCCCTATACAAGGAAATAAAGTTTTAAGGATAACTTTTAACAAACATACAATATGACTTTAAGCATTTAGTCTCCAAACCAAACATGGATTTTGCACAGGCTGATCTCGAACCAAGACGAAGTTTTTGTGTTCTATATGCTACAAACCAAACTGGGGTTTTACACAGGAAGACCAGAACCAAATCGATATTTTTACCAGACTAATCTTGAACCTACTAAGCTTTTACACATG
Organism: Lathyrus sativus; assembly: GCA_963859935.3. NCBI lineage: Eukaryota > Viridiplantae > Streptophyta > Magnoliopsida > Fabales > Fabaceae > Lathyrus > Lathyrus sativus. The sequence continues at coordinate 810,030,669 of OZ012735.1, forward strand.
TTGAAATTTGAAAGAAATTAATATTTTACTCAGCCTAACCTCAAAATAATAGAGCTTTTAATTGGGCCGAGCTCAAGAACTTGCCGCTACTAGAAAAATATGACCTCACGAGCGTTCACGTGCTCAAGGAAATGATTGAACAGAGTCGCCACCAAACTTTATTTATTCCAAATAAGGAAAGGGAAAATATTGATAAAATCCTTAACAGATAGAGAAGATGGTCGCTGCAACCAAATTTGGATTCAGGAGTCGATTATGCGAGGGGAATGTATTAGCACCCATCACATTTGTTGTACTCAACGAGAATACTTTAGTTAGAATTGCGATTGAATGTTATCTTGTGTCAATTGTTATCTTCGAGTGCTCAACAGTGTAAAAGAAAAATAAAAGGGGTCACAAAAAGGTTTTTATTAAGGTGTTTGACAAGATTGCGGGTCTCACTCCTACCTATTCTCAGGTATAATGAGGAATTCAAAGCTATGTAGTTCTGCATAGAAAACTACATATTGGTTGGTTCATTTTATTCAACGACTGTTTAGATCACGCTCTAGCGATTAAATGTTGCTTGTGCTCGTGATTGAAGGCTTGAAGCGTTTGTTTGTATCACTGTAGAACATGATAAACAATGTTCTTTTTGGAAGAAAAAAAGTTTTCGATCGCACGGGGGGTGAGAAAATAGGTTTAATGTGTTTGAATGTTTTTGAGTGGATGACGATTGCTTGAATGATCGAGTTAGGCAACTTGTATCTAAACAATCGGGGGGAAATAATAGGCATTATACCATTTCCTTTTTCATCCTTTTTATTGCAAAATGATTGGATATTGTTAGGGTATTTTGAGTAGATGGCGAGTACACAAATTATCGAGTTAGGCAACTCATATTCGAGTAGTTGGGGAAAAGAATAGTAGGCACTAAACCATTTCCTTTTTAATCCAAGCTATTTTGAAAATAAGTTCGCTTAAAATTTGATTAGGAAAGTGGTTTGAGATGAATCAGATTAGAAATTTTTAATGGATGACAATTGCTCAAATGGTCAAATTAGACAATTTGTATCCAAACAATCGGGGAAAAGAATAAGAAGCACTAGACCATTTCCTTTTTTACCCTTTTTGTGAAAATATGTTTAATAGTGGTTAGGTGTTTTAATTAAAATTGGGAAAATGCACTCGATGAAGATCAAGGTTTGATTTGCATTGGGGAATGAATAATAAAAAAGGTTTGAAATGAATTTGGTTGATGGTTTTCAAATGGGTGACAATTGTTTGGATGGTTGAATTTAGTAACTTGAATCCAAACAATCGGGGAAAGAATAGTAGAAACTAGACCATTTCCTTTTTCATATGATTAGTGAAAACATGTTTGATAATAGTTATGTGTTTTAATTTAATTTGAAAAAATACACTCGATAACAATCGAAGTTTTAGTTTGCGTTGAATCAAAATTAACCGAAGCGAAACAGATTTTAAAAATTCATTTGGCGTTGGACCAAGGGTTTTATTGTTGAAATATTTATTTTATAATTATTAATTATTTATTAATTGTTAGTTAATTAAAATAAAAAAATGAGTAACAATAAAAGAAATAAATCAAACAGGGGGAGTTACATGAGTAATATAGAGGATTAAGGGAATAAAAAATTATGATAGCCCAATGCCCATAATAAAGTAAAAAAAAAAGCTAAATATATATTAAAAAAACAAATGTTGCAAATGATAACGAAGATGGTATCAAACTGAATTAGGCTCACAAGGAAGACCCATTACTGCGACATAGGGGAATGAGAGTCAACGTTGGTTAACTCAACCCAAACCCTATGATCAAGTGACTAAACTAATCACATGGCCGGGAATGTCCAACGCATGGTGACAACATAAGGAAGCGTTGAACATGTGATCAAGTCAAACGAGGCACCAGTCAAAATGTTCATCGACCGTGGGATTTCCACCTAGGGTAACACGCATCACCAAGGTAGAGTGAGGAGCATAATTCAGTGAGAGGGGTCACACGTTCCCCATTTCTCTATTACTATCCCCTTTATCTCATTTCAGAACCCTTTATCATTAAAAAAAAATAACATCACCGGAAACGACGTTAGCTGCGGACTACAGTGATCGATTTTGGCCGCAGATTGCGAATTCGACACTAGTTTCACCAAAAAATAGTAAAATGTACAAATCAAAAAGAAAATAAAAGACTAAACCTAGTTTTAAAATCCTCAAATTAAAGGTTTACAAGCGCATAAAATGTCAATTCAATATAACATATAATCATTAAGCTAATCAAGTATCTTTTCATAACTCATGCCAATATAACATAACATGTTCTTAGCCTCATAGGTTCAACTAAGGAACATGTTATTATTATGAAACCTATCTTTTAAAAGATTTAGCAATTTATTGAAGCTTTTATCAAATCATCCATTTTTATCTTTAATGTTATACAACTTTAAGATTGCGAACAATTTAGTGAACTTAGTACATTCATTGTACAATAGTGTCCCTACATCACTCATTATCATCACAAACATTTCATGATAATCACTAAAATCATATTCAATTACATTCACAAACTCTTTGACATGATCACACTTATATGTATCTTTTTCGAAATCAATAGGAATACCTCTAGTACATCCACTTGAATTAGTGGACTCATATTTTTCTTCCCTGTGGTATATCCAACATGCATATATTTTGTTAATTCTGATAAATATTAAATGTTCTTTTAAAACATCTGAACTCACATTTCTATAATAAAACCTAAAACAAGGACATGTGATTTTTGTAAACCTAATTTTCTTTGCATGAGCAACATTAGAGATAAAAACTTGTGAAAGATGGTTGAGAAATGAAGCAGAACAAAGTTGATATTGACGAAAATGAAGGAATGAGAGGAATATGTTAATCGTTGACCATTGTTCGCTTCTTTTTTACGTTATATGTGTATCTCCATAGATTCTAGGAGGAACTCGAACGATCCCTAGCGGACATTGAACAAGCTGGTAATGGTCACCTTTCTATGTTTGCTGGCGGAGAAATGTTGCACTATTCTTTTAGTCAAGTCCTGGTAGCTAGTAATTGGTAGTCTAGGTAAACTCATGTACCAACGTGGCGCCACATCTTTGAATGATCCCGCCATGAGTTTACATTTCAGAGAGTCAGGAGCCTCTATTATTGACATCTGATTATTGATTGATATTATATATTCCTGAGGATCAGTTTTGCCATCGAAGGATGGTAAAGGTGGTGGTTTGAAATTTTATAGGATTTGATCACCCCAAATCATTTATGATAGAGGTTGAGGATCAACAAGTTCTTCCTCTTCTTCCCTCTCCTTAGTACTTTGTGATTGTTGCAATGTATGAACACTTTCTTGTAGAGACTCATTCTGCTGACACAAGTTCTCCATAATTTCTAGGAGTTGTGCCATGTTTGAAGGAGTTTGTGGTTCGCTCCTACTAGGAGATGATCTTGACATCGCTTTGTTGTGATAAAATATATGGTTTTTGTGAGGCCTGGGTAAGTTTTACCGATGCCCCACGGTGGGCGCCAAAGGTTCTTATTAAATACTATTTGGAGAAACCTCCCTAAAGCTAGCTAGGTGAGGTCACAATCGTCCTATTTTGTTATGAGGTATTTATTGTCTCCCTCTGGAAGTCTCCTTTTATATTCACTAAACCCTCTATGGCTTTCCAGGGGATGCCTCTTTACATTCCTCGTTAAAGTCATCATTAGTAACGTCTGTCATCTTCCATGTTTCTCAAGTAACATTTCTTCCATCAATTTTCATAACTTTTATGTAATCATGGAGACGTTTCGTAATCGTTCTCTATGACTATTCATGTTGCTCCCTAGCCCTTTTCAAAAGATCAGACAAACTTACTTTACTAGAGTTACCATGAAACCGCATCCGATCTGTTTTGATTTTATAATAATACTTTACCTTAACCGAATTCTAACTTGCCTAAGGTCATATTATCCGACTTATTTTTTCTTTGTATTTAGCTTACAAAAGCTCGGCCTTTAAAAATTCTAGAATGTACAATATTTTAGTGATTTAGAATTTTGAAATGAATCTTTTCTAAAAGTACATTTATACAAATTTGAGAAAACCCTAAAAATTAATAAATCATATCCAAAAGACTTTTCTAATATCACTAGTACCAAAAATACATTTTTAGATAAAATTCTTAACTCAGTTGATAAGTAACCGCCTTAATAAAAAAAACATTGTGGAAATTTTATAATTATTTTAACTTTATTAAATAAGAGTTTTTCAGTGTTGACATACAATTAATAAAATAAATATGAGATTAATTTACTTAAATTGGACCGTTTATCAACTGATCTAAGAGATGTTTTAATTTACTTTTATTTTTTAATTATTTTATATTAAATCTAATTATTTTTAATTTTTAATTTAATAAATCTAATCTAATATATGGGAAGCTAAAAAGATATAACCAAAAATTCCCTCTTTTAATTTCACTTTTTCCTCGTATTTTCGTTACAAAACACTTTCCACTTTCCTTTTTCCTTTTTTTAACAAATAAAATTATGAATTAAATCTTTTTGTTTGTTCGAGTTTCTTCTAGCAGCGTTCAACAACATTCACTGCTCTATCTTTGACCGTTCACTAATCGACCTACCTTCGACTGTTCACAACAAGCCATATTGTTTCACTCGGTAGTGACACTAATTTTTATTAATCACTAAAATAAAATAAAAAAGATCATGAAATGTACCTAGAATCAAGATTGTTTCACTAGAGTCAAGATTAGTGACATGGTAAAGTTTCATCAAATTAAATTTTATGTCGAGGGTAGCTTTTCTTCATTGATGTTTTGCTTTAATATTGAGGATACCTCACTTATCATAGAGTCTCCTTGTAATTAGGTTCTATTGAGTATGGGTGTGCAAAAAATCGGTTATTGTTAACCAAATTTATATCTAAATTGTTTCACTTTTAAAAATTCAAACTAAATACTAAAATATAAATTTGGTTATCCATTTTGTTATCCAAATATAAATCGGTTTTCATGTGGTTTATCCATTGGTTATCCAAATTTCATTATTTGTTAAATTAATATTTTTTTTGTCTCTTTTCATGTTTTATCATATACACGTTATAAACTAATTTTATATTTTAAACCAAAAGATTCAAAATTTTGTATTTCAAAATGAAAAAATAAATTGTTTACGAATTCTCTAACTACCTAAAATGGTGTACTAATACTTCACAAATTATATGAACTTTTAACAGTTAATTATATGAACTTTCAGTAATTAATTATATAGATCTTAGTGCATCGAGTTTGACTTGGCATGTGCAAGAAAATATACCAAAACTTGACTTATTGGATTTGACTCTAGTTTTCATTTATAAATCTCGAAGTTCATTAAAGCTTTATGAAAAAATAATTATAAATATTATAGATTTCTCCACCAATAGATAGAGGTTTTGAAATATACAAATATATGTATTATAAATATTAGTTATCATTTTAAGTCCATATAATTTACTGAAATTTTTTATTTTAGAATTTTTTATTTTTAATTTTTTAAATATTTTTAATTTTTAGATTTTTTTTATTAAAAAAATTATATTTATTTTCAAAGAAAAATATATTAAAATCTAAGTATTTAAATTAAAAAATTGATATAATTTAAAAAATAATAATTTAAATTTAACTAAATAATTTGGGTTAAAATCAAAATTCATTTAGAACCGGTTTAGAACAAGTGGTTTGGTTTGTAAACCATAACCATAAAAATGGTTTGGTTTATAAACCATAACCATAAAAATGGATTGCCTCATATTAAATGGTTATCCATGCACACCCCTAGAGGTGGATATGACATTCATATCACATGTACAACTTGGACCAGATAAAGCATCAGGGGTTGAAAACGTCTCTTGCAGTATTCAATGCTCTCAGCATCGGTGTTGCAGTTCCAGTCTTTGCAATAATAATTTGATGGATTTGGGAATCCTAGACTAGCATATTAGTTTTAATGATTGTTGTCTTATTACTTTGATTGTATTCGTGTTTAATTTTCTATATAGATTTTTCATATATGTAATAATCAATTTTTCTGTACTGTCAAATACTCGTGCTTGAACATTTTCATTTCTTAATACAAAGTATAGAATTAAAATGTTTCAGGTGGTTTATCAATTATTTGATAGTTTGCAATGAAATTGATATTTTTTTTAAATTGGTTTTAAAACTGGTTTTTTTTTTATAAAATTGGTTTTAAAACTGATTTTTTTAAAGAAAATAAAAAAACTGGTTTTGAGAGAAACCAGTTTAAAACTGGTTTTTAAAAAAACTGTTTTTTTTTTAAACCGGTTTGAAACTAAATCAATCCACTTGTAAACCGGTTTTATATAAACGGTTTTAAGATCCAAACCAAACCGTATATGTGGTTTGGTTTATAATCCATGCACACCCCTACTGTTCAGATTGTTTTGTTTATATACAATAAAGTTATGTCCATATTTAATAGTTAATCATGTTGAATGGCTAGATTCTCTTTAGTTTAACGTATTGAACGTTTTGTTTATGTTAATAAAAATACTTTTCGATAATATTTTGTATGGTGACAAAATATAATATTTTAGATTTTAAAAGACACTTGCGCCATTGCTAAATTTAGTTAATAAAATTAGAATTATAGTTGTTAGAGAGGTTAAAGATTTACCTGACTTAGGTCATATTTCTATTAAGTCGGGTCAAATGTCTGACTTAAGAAGTCATAAATTGTTACAACGGTTATTAATAAGTTGGATACAGGACCGACCTAACAATTCATTTTTATCCAACTTAAAATGTATTTTTGTACTAGTACATGAGTCCTTTAAAAAAGTTGTAAACGAATGGAGATTCTAAGGACTCAAAGCACTAGAATCCCAATATAAAAGACAAAGTGCAAATCAATTTTATATACACACTATTCTAACTCAATCACTGATTTGAGCGTCAAAATGTTTGGAAGAATATCTATATCATTGGACTAAAACTAGAAGACCATTAGAGAATTTGTCATCAGATTCATTGTCTTTTGGGTTGCAAGAAATACTTAGAGAAGATCCGACATTTAATTGTCTTTTTTGAGCTACAAGGAATATTCAGAGAAGATTCAACATTTACATTACCTCTGGGCAGAAAGGACTCTTCAGAGAAGGACCAACATACAATCACTCATTAGTTATATTTTGCATAAATGGTAATAGAACATTTTCAAGAGAGTTTACACATGTCGGACTAAATGTCTATTGCCTTATTAAAATAGAAAAATAGATAGTTAATTGTAATAATATCTCAAGTCAAGTGAGTTCCATGTTTTAGGGATGACTCTTCCATATAGCTCCTCAAGTTTGTAAGCTCATTGAGGTAACTTCAAATATATACTGATCTTACCGAATCAGAAATGGGTCAGCAGCCAACAATACGCCGTGAGCTCCTTAATTTGTCGGTGATTGAGAATAGGAGAGGGTGTACCTGCGAGGAGGCTCGTTGTCTCGCGTCGACGGGAGTTTCTTCGTGGATGAGTCTTTCCGTCGAGGAGAAGGCTTGATACTCTGCATTGGGGAGAATCTGTTAAGGAGCTCCTCGTCCCTCTCTTTGCCATTTCACTTGATTTACGGTGGAATGGTGGATTTGATCTTGGAATTCGAATTCACCGTTTTCCTCTACTTTTCAGGTAAAATGGCCGTAAGGATCGAGGGCGTTATTCATATCAACGACGAAGTCGGGTTCGACACACCCGTCGAACACGTTGGGGTCGAACAAGCTCGTACGCCCGAAGATTGGGCCAGGTAGGGACCTCTTAACATAGCGTCGCATTTTACCTTCGACGACACGGACACCTTCGTCATTTTTGAGGATTGTGTCGAGGGTTCCTCCCCGAGTTGGATGGTTTATAAGCCCAGGGAGAAGCACTATATCTGCTCGAGGTTCAAGGAGATGAGGTTCCTGACGTACTAGTTTGCATTTTGGGACCCGGGACTCCGTCTCCCCTTTAGTGATTTTCATAAGAGAGTGTTCCAGTGGCTACACCTGGCACCTTTTCAACTTCACCCTAATGTGATAGCGTTCATGCGAGCGTTTGAACTTGTCTACGAACATCTTGGTATTGGGGCCAAGCTCCCCTTGTTCTTTCGCACTTTTCACTTACAGCGTCAATCCTTCCAAGGTCGGCATAGCTGGATATCCTTGAAGCAGTCGAGGAAGTTGTTATGGGCATACCAGGATTCTATATGCCCTTTCAAGGATATGTTTTATGTTGTGAAGCCCGTATGGCACGTGGTCGTTGACTCCCTGTATGACCTTGTGGTCAAAGAGGAAAACGGGCAGCGTGAGGAGACATTGGTGTCGAAGTTTCCCCTCGAGTGGGTAGAGGGCCACTTCGATAAGAGCATAGACAACTACATCGTGAAGCACAGCGACCTGGACGCAGATGACCAGCTATCTTACAAAAAGATGGTCGAATTCGTCTCTGGTTTCACTCCTGCCAAATGCTCCACAAGGATGGGAATTTCATCCTCGACGAGCGCGAAGAAGTTTTTAGAGATGCTCGATTGATTAACACCAAGGCCCTCCTCGAGTGCGGGTCCCATGAGGAGGCCTTAAGGTTCTTAGGTAGTGAATCTTTTCTTTTCTCGGGCACCCGCCTTTTTCTCTTCTTTGTACTGACTTAATTTTTCTTGTTCTCTGTGTAACACCTCACTCTACCTTGTACGCGCATTATAGAAATATTAAAGAAAATACATCAGAGTTTTCAAAACAAGTAGGATGTCACACTAAGTCACTTTATTCTTCATAAATAAACCAATTTCATCTAGCTTTCAATTAAACCGCGGAACAAATTCAACTCTTTAAACATAGTTTCCACCGCGAGGAGATTATAAATCCTCAATCCAACAAATGAAAGATACGTAACAATAAATCAAGAAAATAAGCAAAATATAATGTAATCCTGTCATCCCACGTTACGTATCAGAGCAACTCCTAGGACTCGATCAAATAGCAACACACTTCAAGCACTACTCAGGTACCTGGTCATCTGAACTCCCCAGGGAGCACATACACAACAAACAGAAAAAGGGTGAGAACTACGTTCAATAAATAAGCAGTAAAATACACATGCTAAGGAGTATTTACACACCACACATACAGTCATACACATACAACGCACATACACGTGCCACCTCAATCACTCAGCATCAATAGCCCATATTTATATAAAAATATGCAATGTGACTCACTGACTCGACACAATGCATATGGTACCGACACAAATACATATAGTTCACCCTAATCCGGATAAGTCGTATACGTTCCTCTGAACTACAACTTATCTCCACCACAACTTCCACATGAAGTCCGGATGAAACTAGGCACCCATCATGGATTCCCACCTAGCCATCTCCACAAGACACATGACATGAAATGCATGACAACAAAATTATGCATATAATAATTCAAGCATAATTCACGATCATCAAAGATCTACACGAGCCATCCGCTCACCGTAATCCTCTCGGGAATTACCACAATCGCACGAGATTGTCCAATTTCAAAAATCATGGCTCATACTCATCAAAACACACCTATAAGGGCACACCCAGATAATTCTACATTCTCTCAATTTAATTCATTAATAATATTTCTTAAGTTCATTTTAGTTCTATTAATCCTATCGTTTGAACGGAATTGCGTTCCAAACGAAATCTGGACATAAATCACAAAAACTGGGGAAACGTCATCCCAGACTGTCCATACGCGTACCATACGCGCAGAGCCTGCTGTCATACGCGTATCATACTTGCCTTACACATGTGACCAGGGGCTCTCACCTTCCAAAACCCCTTAGAGTTACTTCTTACGCGTATGGCTACCCCCATACGCGTATTGCCCAAGCCCATACGTGTATCACTAGATGGTCGTGCTGCCACTGGGGACAGGGCACGTCTGCTATGTGTACAGCCCTTGGGAAGTCTCCCATACGCGTATTGACACCCCTAATACGTGTATGGCCGGCAGATCTGTCAAAAAACTCAGATCTCATCATTCTCACGAGTTTCTTCTCAACATTCATCATCCTACCCTCCAATTCATCCTAAAACTCATATTTTAATCGATTTCAATGAATCATATATTATATTCTTTCTAGATTCTATCTATTAGATCTAGTTTCGATTACGGTTAAACCCTTAGTTTTCAGATCTGTTAATCCACAATATTCTATCACAGCTTCAGGGGATTTCCACACGAATTTTCATATTCGTACCAGAATCATACATACAACGATCATTCAACAATAACAGTAATCACAGGGAAATCGTAATATCACGACAATCACATAGCAGACAAGAATAGACAAAATTCCTACGAGAGAAAGGACCCCTCACTATCCTCTCATGTTAAATCACCTATATTGAAATCCATTCACCCCTCTTACCTTGGATTGGAGTTTTTTCCTTGACAATAATGGAGAATTGGTTCCTTTTTGCCCTAGCTTTCCTTTCTCTGCCTTTTTCCTCTTTTACGAATGTTAACTGTCTAACCCTTCCACTAACTCTCTCTTAACCCCTTAATCAGATTTTAATTCATTTAATCCAATTAACAACAACAACAACAATAATAATAATAATAATAATAATAATAATAATAATAATAGTAATAATGATAATAATCCCATTAATATTACTATTGACAATAGTTGAAATCATAATGCTCTTAATCTTATTATTAAGTTATCCCTTATTCTAGGTTCACATTACCACAACTAAGGTCAGCTCTCACTCTCGCTCTTAACCTTATACCCTTAATTAAGGACATCACACCAATACACATCGCAGAAAAATATAAAAGCGGCTAAATAGTTTAAATGGGGTGTTACACTCTGTCGCAGGCCAGATATCGAACATACAGGAACTTATAATGAAGCTCGTAGCAAGCAAGGGCGCGAATAAGGCTACCAAAGGTAGAGTCTCTTAGGTCCAGTAGATGTTGAAGGCTGACCAAGGAGCTAGTGTTTCCTTCTACCCCCAATGCAGCCAGTCTCCTCCCACGAGGAGACTTCATCCAAAAGACAACACACTGAGGAACGCGTACTTGTCGACCTCGATTAGAGCGCGCCCGGGGAGAAGTTTGTGCTACCCTCTTGCCACCTTGATTGTGACTTCTTCTCCGGAGACAACTCCCCGACTGTGGTTGAAGCTGAAACCAAGGCGATCATGGGGATTGTTGCACCCCAAAATTTGACCAACTGGTTCCCATATCTAGTGTATGTTTCGACGCATTTTGCATTCGCATTCGCATACTGCATGCATTGCAATTTTCTCAGTCAGATTGATTTTATCGGGATTGCAGCCCCTGGCATTTCAAGCAGTTCAGGTCGGTTTGAATAAGTGTATTTTGAGAATTGGTGCTCGTTCCCTGTGTTTTCAGGCCATCTCGGTGCCCGGGTTTCGCTATGGTTGCGCAATTGTTCTCTAATCGATTTAATCGGCTTCCTGACATTTTTAGGACTTTTCTATTTTATTTTCTAGATTTTTAATGCATTTAATAGATTTTTTTAATAGATTTGTTTGTTTTAGATATTAAATAGGTTAGTATTTTTTTAACAGAACTTAATAGATTTTTAATAATGATTTTTAGATATAGAGTTTAAAAGAAGTTAATAGATTTTTAGGATAATAGAATTTTAATAGAAAATAGTTTTTTTTAATAGTTTTTAGTAGAATAATGTTTTTATTAATATAGAAATAGTATAGATTTTTAAATAGGATATTATTAGTTTCTTAGAAATTAAATAGATTTCTTTTTAATAGATTTTTGTTTTTTATAGAATTAAATAGAGTAGATAAATAGATTTTATTTTTATTAGATATTAATAGATGTTCTTTTATTAAATAGAATAGATTTTTTTTTTAGAATTTAATAGAAAATAGTTTTAATAAGATTTTAATGGCTTAAATAGAATTTTAGAATAAATGGTTTAATAGATGTAGTTTAATAGATTACTTTTTTTTATAGGGTTTAATAGATTTTAGAATTTTAATTGTTTTAGTTTTAATTAGAATATTAAATAATTAGGATTAGTTTTAATAGTCCATTAGATTTTCGTTTTAATCATCTTCATTAGATAATCAGTTTTTTTTTAATTCATTTTCGTTTTTAATTAGCAATTGTTAATTAGCATTTTCGCTTTGATAATTGTCAGTTAATTAGGGTTCAGTTTCCATTAATTACGTTTTAATGCATTAATCAAAGTCATTATCCATTAATAATGGGCCAAGTGTCCAGTCAAGGCCCAGTCAGAAGGTCCAAAAATGGTTGCCACATCCACGCCACGCGTGTCTTTAAGGGTTCAGCCACCTCACACAGCCATTGCCAACTCACAGACCCATTATCCCTCTCTCCTCACACGTGTAACCCTCACCTCTTCCCTCAGTGCCACTTGTCCGCTTCAGACTCCACCACAGCCACACCCCTTGCATGCCCGCCAGCTGTAATCCACTAGCACCCCTTCGCCGGCGCACATGCAAACGCCGCCGGACCACCTCCCCTCCGCCGCAACCGTCGCCGGAGATCGTTGAGGCCGCCGGAAACTGAATTTTCCAGAAAATTCAGCCAAACACCTTTCAATCTTCATCGTCTAGCTCCGTCCACTCCTCGCCGGAAAACACAATCTCGCCGGAATCTTCATATTCTTCCGCAGGCAAATCAGATCTTCATCATCTTTTTCCAGAATTACAAGATCTTCATCACCTCTTTTCCAGATTCGCCAGAAATTCGTCCACTTCATCAATCCTCAAATATTTTTTTCCAGATTCCTCGAACGTCCAGAAACTCATAACACCAGAGATTCATGCAAGAGCTTCCACGATCTTCAAGTCCTTCCGATCTCGTCACCAGATCTTCAAAGCCGTCCAAGAACGCCATCAAGTTCTTCAGTTCTCAAGATCTTTGTTGAACTTCGTTTCAAGAACGCAACCGCCGTTGTAGATCTTTGAAACTTCAACAAGAATTTCCCCAAAGCCGCTCCAGGCTTCATCCCAGATCCGGATTCTTCTCCGTTTGAGTCATCTATCCAGGTTCTTATTCCGAATTCATCATCTATCGTTTTTTCTTGTTTGTTAGCTGGAGAACTCAGGATAGGTGATGTTGGTTTGCTAACGAATTAGTTTAGAGAGTTTAATCTGGGTTGAGGATTTGAAGGTGTCAGTTGGTGATTGTGATGAATATGGTTGTGTGAACAAAGGTTTGAGAGACTGAGAGATTGAGAGAGTCTCAGAGAGGGAGATTTAGGGAGCGCCGTTTGGGGAGAAGGCGGTGAACAGTGGAGAGGGAACTTGGAAAGCTTAGGGTTTTGTTTTGCTAAGGCTGAGTTGGGACTAGATTCGGGCCTTAGGCCCATTGTGGTTGTGGTTGCTAGACGTCTCCCCCGTTTCCCCATTGACACCCATCTTCCCATGTGTGAAGTGTGTTCTGGGCCTAGATATACTTGCTATCTGCACCCCCAGTCTGGGACCCAATCTGAATAACAAGGCGAATAAATGTTATTCGCCCCCCCCCCCAGTTTTTTTTCCTCTCTTCCTTATTTTTTTAGGCTTTTCTGAATTAGTAATGGGCTTGGCGCGTTTTGATGTTGGCACCCCCCCCCCCCTCCTGAGCCCAATTCATTTCTGAACTGTAGAAAATTGCTATTTGACACACATATTTTTCATTTTTAATTGATTTTCATGTTTGCATATAGTTTAGTAAATAAATCATAACAAATTGAAAAATGGTTATTTTTACATGGGATTTTTTCCCTCATTTTCATAAAAACATCAAGAAAATTATAAAAGAATAAAATTGGCATTTCATTCATTTTTTATTTTCTGGTGCATTTTTACATTTTATGGCATTTATTTCATTTTCACTTGGTATATGTTACTTGCTGAATTTAGTATGGTCATTGTATTTCATATTTTGATGTAATTATTTTTGCTGTGGTTAGATTAGAGTATTAGGTTCCCTCTGGAATTTTATCACATTTTTGTGATTTAATTTAGGCTAGTTTTGAACATCAAACTCTAGGGTGATTAGGATTAGGGTTTCACAACAATTAGGTGCAGTTTAGGGCATAGTTTTGGGGTTTCAAAATTGATTTAGGTCTTGGGGTTTATATGGGGTATAGGGTACATAGTTAGGGTCCCTTAGAAATTTAATTAGAACTTTATAGTGAGTTTTACTATTTTTACCTGATTTTGGCAATTTGGTTGATATTGGTGTGTTTCCCACTTGGGATGTTGCTTTGTTTGTTGGGTTTTGGGCATTTCAACTGGGGTGTGGGGCTTGGGCTTGGCTTGTGGAGCATGAAGACCTTGAGTGATGATTGAAGACAAAGGATAGAGCATGATGTATGAAGATTCCTTTCCTGGCAGATGGTCTTTTGAAGACATAGAAAATAGGAGAAATAGGCAGAGCTTTAGATTAGACTGAATTCTTTCACAAACATGGAAAGCATCTTGTGCTTCCATTCCTCCCAATGACTAAAAGTACTTCTAAGATATTCACATCCCTCCTTTGGAGGGATAAGTGGCTTATCTTGGAAGTAGAACTTTGAGGGAACCTGCCTCATAATGTTAAACGCTTATAGGCTTCCTTTGGTTGTCAATAAGTTGTTTAACATCCAACTTATTCTGTTAAGTGATTCTCTTCTGGAGTGCTGGCCTTGAAGATAAAAGTTCATTGAAGATAAAGTTCATTGCATTGAAGATTGATAAAGATGATACATGTTCATGTCAAAGCTGCTCAACTATTGGAGTAGGGTTTTACTGTTGTCTGAAGCTGTCAACTGTTGGGGTTCATTGCTTGCTCAGGCTTGGTGTTGCTTGGAGTGTAGGGGATCATTGAAGAGTTGATTTTGGGGTTCACTTGAAGATGTTACTGTTTTTCTGTTAATCAACTGTAGGAGCTGGTGTGCTGTCAGAGCTGGTGTTAGGGTTTATTTTTTTTCTTTTACTGTATTGATTGTTGGCTTGTTCAGCTTGCCCCTTAGGTTTGAAGTGAAGCCGTTTCACTTTGCCTATTGTTTTCTCAGGTTCGAGGTTGAGTGGGACTCCCTTGCCTCGCTTGTATTGTTGCATCTCATGCATTTTACTGCTTTACTATATATATGTTGTTTCTTTTCCGTTTATCCCCTAGGATCTCTGTTTCTCTCTGCGCAAGAGAGAAATATGACAGACATTAGGTGTTAATCCATGCATGACAACATTAGGGTAGTTTTGATTCCCATTTCAAACCCTAGGATTTTAGAGTGTCGTTCTCTTCTCATCTTGAAACAATCGAAAATACAATAAGATTTCAGACATCAATAAAAGACAGTTCTCGCGTGAAAGACTGAAAACCAATCAAAGTGTCATTTTTGTCCGCTTGGACCCGTAATCAGGAGAAAACCCTTTTCAGAAGGATCTAAAAAACATTCAGACAAATCTGTGTCTTCCGTGGCCCGAACTACGTTTGCTCTGATCTTTCATGCTGTATGAAAGTACGTAGGCATAGGATGATGTATCCTAGCGAGCAACCTTCCCCTCCTTTCCCGTAGGTAGGCGAACTACGTTGACTCTGATTTCTCGTTCCATACGGGAATACGTAGGCATAAAATGCGATACTTTGCCGAGTCATTTTATTTTCTTTTAACCCTTGACCTGTGGAATAGATAGAATAACAATCCGTACTAGTAAACAAGCGTGGATCCCGTCGAGTACGACGGATGTGAAGGGTGCTAATACCTTCCCCTTGCGTAACCGACTCCCGAATCCAGGATTTGGTTGCGATGAACATTCCTTTCCCGTCTTTGCGGTAGGTTTACTTCGAGCGTTTCCTTTCCCTCCGTTGGGATAAATAACGCACGGTGGCGACTCTTCTGTTTAGCCGGCGCCGATTTTCGCAGTAGCGACAGGGATCAACAGGATGGCCAGAAGGAAGGCATTAACCGAGGACGTAGCCACCATAGTGAGGATATTTGAAACAACCTTGCTCCTCAATGATAAAACCATCCTGACCTCTGAGCTGAAAAAGCTGCAGAATGAGAATGTCGTCCTTTCTGCGGAGAATGATCTGCTCAAGGCTAAGAAGAGGTATGAGGCCCAGGTGCGCCTCCTCCATGAGATGAATGAAATGCGGGAAGAGCTGAAGGAAACCAAGGGGGACGAGATCAACTTCTAACCAAGGTGGATGAGTTGGAGGTTGATGCCAAGCTTGATGAGGATGAAATAGAGGAGGAAAGAGCTCTTGCAGCCCACAATGCCCTAGTCGCCCGAATCCGGGAGCTCGAGCAGGACTATTTGGGAGCTCTCGAGGTGGGATTTGGTAATTCTTTAGAGCAAGTCTAGATCGTGAATCCAGGGGCTCAGCTTGTCCTCTATAGGATTGGCCCTTTCCACTAGGTGGTTGATGGTAGGGTGGTTATCCCCGAGGCATCCGACGATGGAACTGGTCAGAGTGATAGGAGACCCCAACCCGAGGAGGAAGTCGCTGCTTGATTCTTTTTCCTTTTTAGATGTTTGTCCTACGCGTCATTTAAATTGTTTTGTCAGGCATGCTTGTCGTAGTTAGTAGCTAATTTTGTCCGGCTTGCGTGCCAAGGGTTTTGACTTATAATATTTGAATAAGGGCTCTACCCGACATAATGCATTTTGATCTATATTTTGGTATGTTTATATTTTGTGTGTGCTGTTTATATATCAAATATGTGTTTTACTTGTGGATAGTCAATCGTTGTATTTGTGTGTTTTCGTTTAAGTATTTAGGGCCTTACTCGATAATATTGGTCCTCGACAGTGCAGAGAACTGGTCGAGTGGTCAGAGTCGAATTTCGACCTTCGACGAAGCTAAGATCTCGATCGAGGTATTTGCTTCGATGCGTGAACTTCCCATCACGAGCTAGGCGTCTTGCCTAGTTGGTACGGTAAGGGTGGAGCTCAGTTAAGGTGTCCCTGTCGGATTAAGAGTTTTCTCGCACACACAATAGTGGGCTCATGTCCTCTTGTCTCGAGTTTAGGAGTCGCACTTATACCCTAGCATACACCTGTGATTTTGACGCGAATAGGTCGCGGGTAGTGTTTAACTTTAGT
The DNA here is from genome assembly GCA_963859935.3 of Lathyrus sativus. Classification (NCBI taxonomy): domain Eukaryota; kingdom Viridiplantae; phylum Streptophyta; class Magnoliopsida; order Fabales; family Fabaceae; genus Lathyrus; species Lathyrus sativus. The sequence goes on from OZ012735.1 coordinate 810,047,806, forward strand.
ACTGTTTAAGCTTCTCAGTGTTCCATGGTTGAGCAAGTTCCTCCCCGTGCAGGTTTTCGAGGTAGTAGGCTCCGGTCATGTTTTCGCGCGGACGCAATAGGGATCCTCCCAGTTCGCGGCGAGTTTTCTTTCGCACGAATATTTCTGGTTTCTTCGTAGAACTAGGCTGCCTACCTAGAATTCGCGTTTGATGACTTTGTTGTCATATCGCGAAGTTATCTTCTTATTGAGCGAGACTTCGCGGAGGGATGTCATCGACCAGATATCTTCGACGAGGTCGAGCTCCTCCCTTAGGGCCTCATCGTTCGTCTCCTCATCGAGGGGGGACTCAGTCCTTCTTGAGGGTTCCCTTATTTCTACCGGGATCACTGCCTCGGTTCCATAGGTCAGTCGGAATGGGGTCTCCCCGGTGGTCGAGTGTGGGGTCGTTCTGTAGGCCCAAAGCACGTTGTGAAACTCCTTGACCCACCTCTTCTTGGCCTCGCCCAGTCTTCATTTTAGGCCTCGAAGGATCACCATGTTCGCAACCTCGGCTTGCCCATTGGTTTGTGGGTGCTCGACATATGTGAAATGTTATCGGGTGCCCAGCTTGGTGACGAAGTCCTGGAAGTTCTTATCGATGAACTGCATCCCGTTATCGATGATGATTGTCTGGGGTATGCTGAACTGGGCGAGTATATTCCTTTTGTAGAAACAGAGCATGTTGTGGACCGTAATTTTGGCTAAGGCTTCGGCCTCTATCCACTTAGTATAGTTGACGCTGACTATCAAATATTTGTTTTGGTACGACTTTATGGTGAAGGGCCCGAGGATGTCCATCCCTCATCAGGTAAATGGCCATGGGGATGAGAGCATTTTGAGCTTGTTGAGCGGGGCCAGGTGCATGTCCTCGTGTCACTGGCACTTGTTGTAACACCCCAAATTTATTGGAATATTTATTTAATTTATTTAAATATGAATATTCATATTTTTGGTGATTTTCGGTGGTTGGTGTGAATATTGGAAATTATGGAGTTTTGAGTTATTTATTTAAATAATGGTATATAATATGAATATATTGGTATTATTATTAATTTAAATAAATACAAGTGAATTAAGGCCAAGATAGACATTTGAGGAGGAGTTAGTGAGGGTGAAATTGGAAAGCCTATTTTAAGGCCCAAAGTTAGGTTTAACAAAACGGAATTTTGAGGGAATTAGGATTCATTCTTGTTAGACCGTGAAAAGGGAAGAAATAGAGGCCAAAGTTCTGAGGGAAGAGGAATGAGGCAAAGTTTCACAAGGTTTCCAAGAATTAAGGAGAAAGGCTTAGAGTCTGCAATTACGGTATAAGGATTATTGCCTTCATTGTTTTCAATATGTGATTCAATGTATTTAAAGTTGATTTAAGGGTTTAGGGATTTTTGAGTATTGAATTATTGTTGCCTTTCTGGTGATGAGTTCAATGGGTTTGAGAGATTTGAACTAATGTTCTGATAGGTTTGAGGTCGAATTGAGAGCAAGGGAAATTAGGCCTTCATGGCCAAATCTGTTGTTGAGGTTGTTTGACCGTATAGGGTAAGTGATTGTGAGAACTTTAATGACTGTGGAGTATTTGTAAGAAATTATGAGAATTAGAGGCGTAAATAGGATACGAGATTGGCCTAATAAGTCGTAGATTTTGTGCCTTTATCACCGTAATACGTTAGGAATGATTTAAGGATGTTTTTGGGGCATTGGGGAAGGAAATCATAGGGACTTTTGGGCTGGTTTTGCTACTGGTGCATAACAGTGATTTGCTGTTGTTGCACCCTAAAATTTGACCAACCGGTTCTCCTATCTGACTCATGGTTTAAATTCATATTCACAGCTCAGATGTATGATTTTTGTGCACAAGCAGGGGATATCAGGGTTACAGCTTGATTTTTGTCTATCAGATATGGCAGACCCAGTCCAGATTGCCAGGGTTTTATTTTCAGGAAATTGTGCGCTCCTCGGTGATTTTTCAGTGATTTTGGGGATATTCTGATGCCCAGGGATCTCTGTCCGATTCGATCTGGTCTCGTGCGCTCTTTTACGGCGGTCATTTGCATTCATCTGCATTTTTTAGGGTTTAATAGGCTTTTGTGAATTTTTAACAGGCTTTATAGGATTTTTCTGGAATTTAAATAGGGTTTTTGAATATTTTAATAGCTTAATTTTCTTTTAGAATTTTATAGAATATTTTTAATAGATTTTAATCATTTGTAGATTTTTCTATCATTTTTAGAATATTAGTGAATTTTCTTAGCATATTAAATAGAATGATAAAATTAGGATAAATAGGTTTAATTGTCTTTTAAATCATTTTTAGAATTTTTCTATAGATTTTAAATGGGTTTAATAGTTTTTTAGAGAATATAGAAAATAATATAGTTTTTCTTTTATTAATAGATATTAAATAATATTAGGATTAATTGACTTTTTAGAGTTTAATTAGGATTAATTGGTCTTTTTAGAAGTTTAATTAGATCTTAATTGTGTTTTAGATTTGATTAGATTAATATAGAATTAATTAGGATTAATTGACTTTTTAAGTTTAGTTAGGTTTAATTGACTTTTTAGGTTTAATTAGGATAATATGAGTTTAATCATTTTTTAGAGTTAATTAGGATTAATTGATTTTTTAGAGTTAATTAGGGTTAATGTTTTGTTTAGTGGTCATTAGTTTAATCAGGATATTAATCAATTCTTTTTTGGGGTTTTTTATTCATTTTTTCGTCTGGGCCCAAGGGAGGTGTTTTTGGTAAAGCCCAATTGACTCAGCAAGTCCAAAAATGGTCCAGAATTCATCCAAAAGTCCAGCGCAGCCTGGAATATTCTAGAAGCTTCCAGCGCCTGCAAAGGTATAAAAGCTGACACGTGTTGGCCATGCAGGGCCCCACGCGTTTACTCAGAAATCACGCCACCACAGCCATTCTGATTCCCCAGACGCTCACACGTGGTCCCCACTATCTCTCCCTCCTTCCACGCGTCCAGTCCTCAGCTGCCACCTACCTCCACCGGTCAACCCTACCGGAGACTAGTCGTCGGCCATGCAAACCTCTCTGACCGCCGTCTAACCGTCTCCGGCCGCCGCAACAACTCGCCGGAAACGGATTTTTGCCCAGAATCCCCTAATTTTCCCCTTTCTTCTCTGATCGCCACCAAGAACCACCACTAGCTTCATCAAGAACGTCCAAAATTTCCTCACGAAAATCATCATCGTCAACGTAACGCCCAGATCTTCGCCCATTTTCTCAGAGAACTTGCAAGAATCTTCATCGTTTTGCTTCTCTATCCAAGAACAACCAAGTTTTACGCCCAGATCTTCATCAATATTACAACCTTCACCTTTTCGGTTCCAGATTCACAACTCCTTCAGCGAGATTACCAGAAAGCTATTCAGATCTTCTTGATCTCCGTTCTTTTCTCCAGTTCGTACAGATCTTCATCCATTTATCACAACGGCTTCATTATCAACAATCTTCAAGCGGCTTCAACGACAACCGTTCAACTCATCAAATCGTCAGACCTTCATCTTGAATCCTCCGGAACTTCGATAGCTTCTGAAGCTTCAACGATCTTCAAGTGTCCTCCAAGCCATTTCCAGAAATCTACATCTTCACAACGTCTCCAGGTTTTTTTTTCTTCGCTCTGAACTTGTTAATCTTCGTAGTTTGTTTGTTAGCTGAAGAGTTAGGTTAGTTTATTGCGTTAGATGATGAAACAAGATTAGGATAGGGAGACAATCTGAACTGAGGTATCGTTTGGTAGCTTGTGATAGATGGATTGATGAGCATTTTGTGTGAACGAAGTGGTTTGTGGCTTGTATCTGAGGAGTTTCAGAGTTTGAGGGTTGCAGAGAATGATGGAGAGGAGGAAGACGAGAGAGCGCAGTTAGGGGTGAGAGTGAACAGTACCAGAGTGTTTTGGGAGGAGAATTGGTTTTGTCTAACTGTATTTGGATTAGGGTTTGTTTGGGATACTGGGCTTAGGCCCAAGCATAGTTACTGAATGTACACACCCCTCCTTTGTTCAATTACCCCCCAGCGTGTGTGAGAGGCTGAAGGAATTGTAGTTGGGCCTTAGGCCCTATTTACTTTCAACACCCCCCGTTTAAGCCCAGTAGTGAGAAATAACTGAAATAAATCACTCATAGCACCCCCCTGGCGTTTTTCTTTTTCTGAGTTACTAATGGTTTTTTGACAAAATCTGGGCCCTGCGCCCAACTGCTAATGGCACCCCCCATCAGGGCCCAATTGTGGATAAATAAACTAGAATCATTGCTGTTTAGACCTCCCATGTTATTTCTTTTATATTTTCATATTAGAAATTCATAATAAATTGTAAATAAATGATTTTTTTAATTCTTCTTTTTCATGAAGATGTTTAGAAAATTAAATAAAAATAAAAGTGACATTTTATTTTTTGTTTGTTATATTTTGCATATTTTCCATTAATGGATTTCTTTTTTTTATATTTTTAATGCATGCATATCATTAGAAAATTCATAAAAAATGGTAGAATTAGTCAAATAATTCCGTTCTTTTTTCTGTAGACTCGTAATTCAGCGTAGAATTTTATAATACAAAAACATTAGCTCAATCATGCATTTTTATTTTAATTGCATTTTTTCACTGTTATTGATGTTGAATAATTGGTCTGTGAATATGTCTGTGCTGCTGATTTTAATTCTTTCATCTGGTGTTGAATTTTGTTCTGATTTTTTTTCAGTATGTTATCCTAGAGCCATGTAGGTCTCCCATTAGATTTTTGATAGATTTTCATAGGATATTCTGATATGATTTGTCTGAGCCTGAAGATAGGAGAAGTCTTGATGACTTCTGACTTTGAAGTTCAACTGTGGTTGAACTTCAGAGATAGTCTCCTGTGGTTTGTTGGCCTGTGGATTCTTCCTGAAGGTGGGAGCTGATGGAGGTCCTGTTGGAGCTTGCAGGGATGCAGTAGTCTGAGGCTTAGTCTAGGAGCTTGTTGTCTGTTTGTGAGGTTCGAGATCCTGAAGTTTGAAGGGAGTTTATGGTACTTTCCTGAGGAAGGCACTATGAATGACTTTCATCCTTCCTTCTCACCTCTTTCGTAAGTATCCAATGATGTCGGAGCCGACTTGTGAGTTTAATCCCTCCCGAGGAGGAATGTAAACTGATCACATGTTGTTGAGCCACATGGGATACGATTCCTAAGTGGAAGTCTCCTAGTACTTTCCTGAGGAAGGTCCTATGGGTCTATTCACTTAGTTCCATTAGTTTATCTAGGATTTCTTAAGTATCCAGTGATGTTGGAGCCAACTTGTGAGTTCAATTCCCCCTGAGGAGGAATGTAAACTGATCACAGTTGTTGAGCCACGTAGGATACGATTCCTAAGTGTCAGCCTCCTAGTACTTTCCTGAGGAAGGTCCTATGAGTCTGCTCACTTAGTTCCCTTAGTGCATATAGGTATTTCTCAAGTATCCCGTGATGCCGGAGCCTTCATGTGAGTTTAATTTCTCCTGAGGAGGAATATAAACTGATCACAGTTGTCGAGCCGCATAGGATATGACTCCTGAGTAGTAACCTCCTGGTACTTTCCTGAGGAAAGCACTATGAGCTTGTCTGCTTAGCTTCCTTTCTCTGGTAGGCTTGTTCTGAAGCTTGGAGACTGGGATTGTTTCCTCTTGCCTAGGAGTTTTGTTTAGGTCCCTGCTTAGGGTGCTGTGTAGAGTTTTGTTTAGAGAGTTATTAGGAGTTTGTTTCAGGTTTGTTTGAGGCCCTGTTCAGGGTTAGTCTCTTTGATTTGTTTGACTTGTGTGATGTTATGCTGCATTAGACTTAGGTGTTCATCTAGATAGTTCTGAATAAGTGCATCTTAGAAGTAGACTTTGTGTGCATAAGAAGTTGAGGTGGTCCTCCTTCTGCTTGTTTGTTATTGCGTGGCTTTGCTTGTTGGTATTTGGTAGAGCTGAGCTCCCTTGCCTCTGTGGTTTGCGGCCTCTGCGCCTTGTATGTTTAGCTGTTGCATTCATGCATATTTTTCAGTATTCATTTACGTTGCAGTTTCTTGTTTGTGGTTTAATCCTGTTGCCATGATCCCTTAGGAGCTCTGACTTCTCCGCTGCGGAGTTGTTATGATAGACATTAGGATGGTCAACCAGGTGTGATAGCAGTAGGTAGATTCCCTTGTTTCTCAGATATAGTTCTAGGGTTTCCCTTTCCTTTCTGTAGGAGCTTTTGAGTAGCTTGATCCGTAGTTAGCTGAACTACAGCTGCTCTGATTCTTCGTTCCAGACGAAGATATGTAGGCATAGGATGCAATATCCTAGCGGGCACACTAACGACTAACCTTTGTTCTCTCGCGGCTGTGCGATCGAGACTTTCCCGCTAACGACTAATTGTTATCCCTTTCTCCTGCCCGAGTGCATTTGAGACCAGATCGTAGTTGTAGGTTCCCGAGCCTTAGAGACTAGTTTGTTTTCTCACTGCTGTGTGAGAGCCCCTGTTTACCCGTAGTTAGCCGAACTACGTTTGCTCTGATCTTTCATTTCAGATGAAAGTACGTAGGCACAGGACGCGATGTCCTGGCGAGCAACCTTTCCCCGTTTAGACGTAGGCAGTCGAACTACGTTGACTCTGACTTTCCCATTGCACGAGGGAATACGTAGGCCCAGAACACCATATGTTCTGTCGAGTCCTGTCCTTTTATTTTTCTTTTTAGACCAGCCATTAGCGTAGATAGATAATACACCCTTTTACCCATAAACACCAAGCGTGGATCCCATCGAGTACGATGGACGTGAGGGGTGCTAATACCTTCCCCTTGCGTAACCGACTCCCGAATCCAGGTTTTGGTTGCGATGACCATACCTTTTCCCGTCTTTGCGAGGTTTACTTCGAGCGTTTCCTTTCCCGCTCTGAGGGATAAATAACGCACGGTGGCGACTCTCCTGTCAAGCCGGCGCCGATTTTCGCAGTAGCGACAGCTGGCGACTCTGCTGGGGACTTATAGCATCTAGGGACTTTTCCCATCCCTTATGCTGGGACCGTTTCCCATCCCCTACGCGAGTCAATCCTAGCGCTTGGGTGTTTATTGGTTGGGTGTTGTGCGTATTGTATTTTACTTTTCTGCACTTTACTTTTCTGTACCTTTACCTCTCCGCATTTATTTTCCAGCATTATATTATTATGATTATTGCTGTGGGCAAAGGGAGGTTACTGTGAGTGAAAAGCCGGACCTGGGCTTGAGTACACACCTAGATATAGTTGCGGAGAAGTAGTAGACGAACCTGTCTGCTGAGCAGGCACAGTTCCCTACGAAAATCTGCGCTCAGACGAGATTCTTGCAGAGGTGCTCCTTTCCGGTCCTGAGGATCTGAGGGGAGTCCAGACGTGAGGGTTGTCGACTCTGGGGACCGATCATTTGGAAGTCAGCTAAGTGAGGCCTCTTCATGACTTGATGATGCCACTCCTTCTGGGAATCGTATCGTCACTCATGAAAGTCTGTGACGCTGATAACCGCATAGGATGCCGTACCTTTGTCCGTGGATTAGGTCCATCCTACCTGTGAGAGGGACTGGGTTATTGCAGGAAAATTGGCCTTCAGAAACCATGATTCAGTAGTTATCAGATGGTGTTCTTGATTCATCTCCAGTTGTGTTGTCTGGGTCAGATGGGTTTCTTATCTGAGGTTGAGGCTATTATCAGATGGTATTCTCGTCAGATACAGAGGGTCAGATGGTTTTCTTACCAGGGGATTGATATTTTGAGTATCAGATGGTAGTTATTGGCATGAGATTCTGGTGACCGTGTTGGTTTTCTGTTCTTGATCACAGAGATATTCCTCTTCAGGCTACAGCATAGCCCCTGTGTTCGCAGATTGCATTATTTATCATATTGCATCATTGCATTACCATCTGCATTCAACTAACGTGTGTGTATTGCAGGTACATATTTTCCCTTCCAGTTCTGGTGTTTGTTCCTAGCAAGACATGGAAAACCTGAAGAGAGTATTGCCCTATAAGTTTCCGTCGCCGAATATCAGTCTATTGTTAGAGTTGATTGCTATTGCTAAGAAGAGGGGAATGGGTGACTTCAGAAAGAGATATGGGAGGATTCTGACCTACGTTTATCAGCCATCTGCCTACGAGACCAGCGGCATCTATACCCTGTTACAGTTTTACGACGCGGAGCTCAGGTGTTTTGTATTTCCCGACTTCGTTTTGGCTCCTACCCTGGAGGAGTACTCTGCACTTCTGGATATACCGATCCGTGAGCAAATGCCTTTTTATCGTACGGACGCTGAGCCTAAGCTGGCTGAGCTTTCTGCCATCCTGTGTTTGAAAGAGTCTGAGCTGTCTGGGAAGATGATCAGAAGAGGAGACGTATGGGGATTTCCGTTGGATGTTTTAGTGGAGAAGGCTCGAGAGTATGCCCAGAAGGGTAAATGGGATGTTTTTGACGTTATCCTTGCTGTATGTGTGTATGGCATCGTGTTATTCCCGAACATTCCTGATTTTGTTGATTCAGATGCCTTCTATATTTTGGCTGCGGGAAACCCAGTTCCTACTTTGCTGGGAGATATCCACCATTCAACCCACTATCAGAATGAAAAGCGACGAGGAAGGAATGTGTCTTGTTGCGTACCTCTCCTATGCAGGTGGTTCACCAGTCATATGCCTAAGTCAGGCCCTTTTGTCACGTCTATCAATTCTCTAGGATGGCCCGAGCGCTTAATGGGATTAACTGCTGAGAACGTGGTATGGACCAATAAAGAGGTATTTGGAGCTGAAGTCATACTCAAAGGCGAAGGATTCCCGAATGTTCCGTTAATAGGAAGGAAAGGTTGTGTCAACTATAACCCTTCTTTATTGATCAAGCAATTTGGGTACATACCTCAAGGAGCGCCAAAGCCCGAAGAGATACAGGAATCTTTGTATCTCACCAGGGCAATAGGGAAAGAGATGCTGACTAAACTTGAGAAAGCCTGGAAAAACTTGCACAAGAGAGGGAAGCTTTCAGGTAGCAGAGGGGATACTCGAGGTCCTAGCCCATATGAAGAATGGATTCGTGAGCGAGCTGTGAAGTTCCTTATGCCGTATCCAGCGGTTCAGCCATTGCATCCTCCGGTAGAGGAGCCTACCACTGTGGACATTCAGGTTTACAAGCAGCTGATGGCGGAGAAAGAAGAGCTAGCCAGGGCTAAAGAGGCTTTAGAGCAGGAGAATGCCAAGCTTCGGCATGAAAATATTGAAACAGGATATATTTCTAAGCAACAGGATGACACTCTGAAGCATCTGAAGACTACGCTATTGGAATTGACTGAAACCAAGAAGCGTCTGGAGTTAGATGTAGACTCCGTTAGTAGTGTGTTGGCCACCAAGAAGCAAGAGCTGGAAAGGGCCTATACCAAGCTAGCCAAATTCAGAGAACACTGGGATCTCACTATGACCAAACGCAAGGAGCGAGAAGAAGGGCTGAAGACACAGATTGCTCAGTTAGAAGAACAGGTCAAAGTGAAGAACGAAGAGCTTGAAGAAGAAGCCTGTCGCCGATACGAGGCCGAGCGCAAGTTAGCAGATGCCATGAAGAATTTGGAAGATTTCCAGCATAGAGCAGATGCCAAGAGACCCAAACCAGGGGATGGTGCTAATGATAAGGCTTGGGAAGACTTTGTCAGAGACATCCAGGGGACAGTCAGGAAGAGGGATCGACTGATAGAAGGTTTGATTTATCAACCAGATCATGCAGAGACAAAGAAGATGGTCGAGGACTTCCGCAACCGTACCCGTATTTGATTTCTCTTGTATTCTGTATGTTGAGATCACCACCAGGCATGTTGGCTGGGATCCTCTTTGTCATATCAGCTGTATGGAGCATAGTTGTGTAACTTCTGAACAAGACTGTTATTCTAATCAATATATGAGGGTTTTTCCAAATATTGTCTCTATGGTTTATCTCGTCTTGCTACCACTGACACTGGAATTGGAGGGAAAATATCTCCAATGCACACATGCACGTTAGCATTTTTGTATTTCTGTTTGCATAAATCATATTGCATAGCATTTCTCTAGCAGGTCAGAGCACTTACCCAGCCTTTGTTTTCACCAGAAAGTGATTCTCGGGGAATTGTTTGAGGCAAGAGTGGAGTGTTGAAGACGACCAAGGGGCTGAAGCAGATTTGAGCAGAATCAAGCAGTGTAATCAGTTACCGGTAATTGGCAGCTATGGCTGAAGGCAATTTCCAGGTTCCTGACACCCAGGCAGGGTTTACTATGGCGTCCAACCATCAGTATGATTCTATGGAAGGCTTCCCGCAAGCGAACAATCTTACTGCAGACCAAGTTGTGCAGCCAACTGTTGAGAACCGAGATCGGCATGAACAGTTTCTTGCCCGAAATGAACGTTATCCTCCTGTTAACAATCAATGTGTTGCTTTCCCTGTGATGAATTACCGGAGAGATAATCCAATGACCGGGTTAGTAGATCCAAGAAGACTCCGAGTGTTGGAAGAGCAAATGAAAGCCTTGGAAGCGAAAGATGCTGTTAACCTGGATGCTGTAGCCATGTGCTTGGTCCCTGACCTCGTGTTGCCGTACAAGTTCAAAATGCCGGAATTTGAACAATACACGGGAGATAGCTGTCCGAAGCTGCATTTAGTGATGTTCTGTCGAAGGATGACTTCGTTTGTGCGAAATGACAAATTGATGATCCATTGCTTTCAGTACAGCCTGACTGGGGCATCCCTGAGATGGTATGTGCAATTAGAGAGTAATCAGATTCGATCATGGGTGGATTTAGCCAGAGCTTTCATAAAGCAGTACGATTACAACTTGGATTTGACTCCTAGTCTCGTAGATCTGCAAGAATTGTCTCAGGCAGAGAATGAATCATTCAGAGCGTATTTGCGAAGATGGAAGGAATTAGCTGCTAGTGTTCGACCACCGCTTCCGGAAAGGGAACTGGTTGACATCTTCTTGGGTACCCTGAAAGGCCATTATTTTGACAAATTATTCAGTTGCACAAGTTTTGTGAGCCTGATGAGGCTGGGAGAGATTGTTGAGCGAGGACTCAGGAGTGGAAAGTTTCGAGGTGTTCCTTATGTCCCAGTTAATAAGATTGAGTCAGTTGTCAGTTCTCAAGAAGAATGGGAAGGAGATGACGTCACCTCAGAATCTCTAGCATCTCAGGATCAGTTTTCAGACACTTCAAGTCAACGGTCATCCTATCGCCGATCGCGTCAGCATGCTCCACGAAGACCAAGGAAGCCTGAAAGGCAGTTTACTCAGCTACCGGTGTCATACGGTCAGTTGTTGCCAGATCTGGTCAGAAGTGGATTGATAGTACCGAAAGAGACTAAGCCGGTGATTCCACCGTATCCTCCGGGTTTTGATGCCAGCGCCCGCTGTGAGTACCATGTTGGGGCACAGGGGCATTCAACAAATGATTGTAAGGTGCTTAGAAGCCAGATTCAAGATCTGTTAGACTCCAGCCGTATCGGCATCACTTCTCAGGGTTGTGTTCAGATTAATGATTTTCCGTCCTCCAGTTGTGCGGGTTCGTCAGTTAATATCATGGAAGACTCCACAGGAAGTGTGTGCTCTGAAGATTGTCAATCAGAGAGTTCAGTTGAATATGGGGGAAGTTTCTAGAGGTTTCTAGGCCGGGTGTCGCATCTGTTCCTCTGCTTAACCCGTTTAGCTTTTGTGCATCAGTATTTGTCGATCACCACCAGGATTGTTGGCTGGGGTCGTTATATTCAGACTCATTTGTGCTTACCTGCTGATTTTGTTGGTTGTACATGTGTTGGAGATGTTCACCTGTGGGCTTATAGTTTGAGTTTCTCTTTATCTCGTTATGAATATGTGTTTGTTTGCTGCGCTGCATTATCATTTAGCAGGTATATCAGAACTGTGGGCCTTATTTCCTCATCATCCAGTTTGTTGCAGGAATTCCCTCAGAGATATGGAACAGAATCAGTTTGAATTGATCGAAGTCCGAAGCCAGCTGGGGCAGATGATGAGAGACATGCAAGAGATGCGTCTAGAGCAGAAGATTCTCAAGGAGGAGAACAGCCAGCTGAAGACCCAAATGAGCTTGATCATGGAAGTAGTCAAGAATGTGCTTAGAAAAGAAGACGATCAGCTATTTGAAGCCGCAATAAAGAAGCTCGCGCCACCTGTGCATGTGGAACCTGAGCAGCAGCAACAGAAGATACAGCCGGTTCAGCGGAGGATCCAGGAAGGAAAGCCAAGGAGAATATTTGAGGCACCGCCTATGACCTATGCTGAGCTCTTGCAGATCTTATTGAGGTTTAATCTGGTTGAGAAGAGAACGTTGACACCACCAACGAAAGCGTTTCCTCAAGGGTACGATGCCAGTAAGCAATGTGAATTTCATTCTGGGGCATTCGGACATGACATCGAGGGTTGTCATGCTTTCAAGCACAAGGTTCAAGACCTGATTGACTCGCACGATATTGAATTTACGCCGGGCGGCGTAGCTGTGCATATTGCTCCTGTCTCAATCGATGCGAAGATGACAGATGTTTCCAAAGCTGCAGTGGGTCAGAAGCGTATCCTGGACTCCATGGTGTCAGAATCTCCAGGCCCACAATTGTTGCCTATTCCTGGGGCAGATCTGAGAAAGAAAATGGTTAAGCATAAGGAGAGTGTTCAGTACATTGAAGGTCAAGAAACCAATGTTGCATTTGATACAAAGGGTGTTCAAGGGTCAACCCGATACCAGCAGCAGCAGCCTCAGCAGGGGGCACAACAAACTCAACGAAGATTCCAGGGTGGCAAGCAAAAAAGAGTGTTTGAGAAGCCTCCCTCAACATATGCCGATTTGTTGCAAACATTGTTGAGATTGAATCTGGTAGAGACAAGAACTCTGGCACCGATAACGGGAAATCCCCCGTTTGGTTATGACGCAAGTAAGCACTGTGAGTTTCATTCTGGAGCCCCGGGTCACGATATAGAAGGTTGCCATGCTTTTAAGCACAAAGTGCAGGATTTGCTTGACAGTGCAGCAATCAGCTTCGGGCAGAGAGGTCCCCAAATCATCTGAATGAAGGAGAAAGGGCTCTATAATTTGTTTGAGTCATTGAAAGCAGATCAAGACAGCATCGGATTGCCTCTAATAAGGATAGCTGGTTCAGCAGCAGGGCAGATGCAAAAGCCCGGTTCTCAGAAGCTAGCATATTTTCTTTGTTTTAGCTTGTCATTTCTTTGCATTTGTAGTTGCTTTCCTGTTTGAATTTGTAAACTTGCTTGTAAAACTTGTTGTTTTCAGTCAAATTGATGATAATGAAATAAATATGCATGTTTTGGTTAAATCCATTTGTGTTCACTAACTGTTTTTGCAAAATGTCCAACGTTTGGTTAAGAAGGAATTTGGGGAGGATGACGAAAATGACCGACATGCAAATTCCGATTGTATGCTTTTGAAATAAAACCTGCTGATGATGTACAGGCATTGTTTCGAATCCCTAAACACCGGAGATATAAGGAAGATAATCCCTTGTCAACCCCTTTGAGCCTTGTAGTAGGAGTTTCTTTCTGTGAACGAAAAAACCCTCAATCTTAACCTGGGGCAGGGTAGGTGTTAGCTAATTTGACCGAGCGTCCAAATTGCAAAAGGAGTGTCCGTTCGAGGATCAATCACACCCCTAGAGGTCGTGCCTAAAAGACCACAATGGTTCAATCAGGAGTAGGACAGCCACATCATTTCCCAAAGAGTCAGACAACCAGTGTCACACGACTTGTTCAAAAGCAAAGAAGAATGAAAAAAATCAAAAGCCCGCTAAGTCAAGAAAATTTCAAAACAAATGACTTAGGCAAAAATGAGGGCATCCCGCTGGACTTAAAAAATCAAAAGAAACTCAAAAGGAGTCAGTCCAGGCAAAAGTTAGGGAGATGAAAAGAAAAGATAAAAAGGATCAAAAGAAAAATCCTCGATGGAAATACGAGTCGTGTGACCTCAAGTGTCAAAGATGAAAAGCGAGCGGCTGTCATTCCAAAATCCAAAAGTTTCTCGAACTATCATTCCTATCTTTCAGCCTCTGAGAGGTGAGCGCTAAGGTCCAATTAGCTGAACGTAGGATGGGAGAACATCAAGGAGAATGGGTGGGTTAAAATAAATGTTGAGCCTTTATCCTTTCTTTCAAAACCATGAACCTGACCACGTTACAACCTTCAAAAGACCTAATTGAAGCAGGGTGTTTCGAGAGCATACTCCGGTAAAGGTCGCGTCGATTCTGACTCCTAAAAGGTTCCTCTTACCATGTTGGTACTGATGCTGATATTTGTGATAAACGTTTCGTGCATTATATGCCATAAACTGTTTTTCCTTTCCCCAGTGAACAGATTGGATGTCAAAGCTGTCATATGTGTTGCATTAATACATCTTTTATGCATAACAACTTGTTTTACTTGCGAGTAAGCGCTGGACAGCAGAAAAGCTTCCTACAGTGGAAAGTATGTTCAAGATAGAATGCAGAACGCCCGAATGTTCCGAGAGCAGGGGCAAGCTTTATTGTGATCCCCAGTCAGGTCAGCTTTTCGAAGTCAGTTATTCTGGGGCAATCAGGTTGAGATTCGGTGAATGCGTCGTAGTCAGGAGGTGCTACTCTGAATCAGATAATCAGGGGCAGGGTCATTGCGGTCAGGAGCAGACCATCTTAAGCGCGCAAAGGTTTGTGCGAGGAGCATTCAAGGTGAAGTATCTCTCAGAAGTTCAGAACACTGAGGCATGTTACATCAGACCATCAGGGAACAGATTTGCAGATTCCCTTTCAGGGACTATCCCCACAGATGTCATGTAGGCTGGGGCATATTAGAAGCAAAAGGATTGATTGTTCTCCGTACCTATAGGGTCATTCAGAGTTATTTGAGCGGATGCAGTCGATTTTCGAGAGCGAGATGAATGCGGGAAGTCATGTTACTATCCCTTGACTCTTCACTGAAAGGTTGTGTATTCAGGAAGAATATTTTCCAGCGTCAGTTGTACCTGACCCATCACGGACAGCCTAAGAGCTCAAATCCATGTTTGCGATTACTGTGAAGCCCGTCCGTGTTAGCGCATCAATTTCCAGATCCGAGCTTCATCAGAGCGCAGGAAGACTCCCTCCATTTTCTCCAGCAAAGTCCAATTGGTCATTGGTATGGGTAAGCTATTCCCAGAGGAGTCTAATCATATTCAGCACATCTGCTATTTAGCAGCGGAGTCACATTCCCCAGCAGGGTATTACTTCGTCGAGGCGTTCGGTTAAGTTCCTAATATCCCCAGCGGAGTTGATTTCACTCTCCCAGCATTTATTTTGCTAGGACGATTCAGTGATATCCGGGTTATCCCCAGCAGAGTTGGCTTTGCCTTCAACATTTACTTTGCTGAAGTGGTTTTCTGTACCCGGCCTTCTCCGGCAGCTCGAGCCTGCATTAGCATATTGCATGCATCATATTTGCATCATACTTGCATATCATTGTCAGAATGCGTAGCATTTCTATCCAGAATGGAGCATTACGCTGTAGAAAGATTAAAGCATTTGCATATGCATACGAAGCATAAGTCAGACTTTCTATCAGCCTCATATGGCGCGTGGATTACTCTGTGATCAGTTCAGAGACGTTTATCCAGCAACAGTGTTCAGACAGTTCAGCGGATTAGTTGTATCAGATCATACAACAATTATGCTTTAAGCAAGCAGTCATCTGATATCGACAGACTTTTCTTCCCGTCAATTCATATTGGCGATGTGTTCCTCCAATGAGTGGATTTCTCCGTCTATCACTAGACGTCTTGAGTACGAATATGCTTTCCTTACCATCTATCAGTAGACGATGTGAAGTTTTGGGTGGATTTTCAATGGAGCTCAAAATAGAGCTGTTCTAATAAGTAGCTTTCCTTTCCGTCTGTCAGCAGACGATGTGAAGTTTCGAGCTATTGTTCAGCGGGTTTCTTATTGCCAGATCATACATATGATGAGGTGTTTCCCCAGCGAGTCTTCTCCGGCTATCCTTAGTTGTTGAGGGGTTTCAAAATGATTTTGGATATTGGTTCTCTTTCTGGTTATTGGATGAGATGACGTTTAAGAGGGACTTTTCTGACCATCAATCCCTATTGATGACGAGGCTCTTCGAAGAATGTTCAGTTTTCATGATTGTCGATTCTTATTGACGACATGGTTCCTTAAAAGGTGGTTTTCTTCCCGTTAGTCCATACTGACGATGTGGCCCCTTCAAGGATATTGATCTTTCCATCAGTTCCCGTAGACAGAAGGATTCTGAAATTCAAAGGATGATGTTGAATTGCGTTATGGTGACTTCCCGTCTATCTTTAGACGATGTGTGTATGGAGATTCTGGTGTCTTTCCGTCTATCCTTAGACGATGTGAGTATGGAGATTAAGGTTTTCTCCCGTCTGTCAGTAGACAGCGTGAATTCAGAGATTATTTCTTTCCGTCTATCCTTAGACGATGTGAATAATGATTTGTTCATCAATCAGGATGATTCCGTCTACTCTTAGACGATGTGAATATTGATTTGTTCATCAATCAGGATGATGCCGTCTACTCTTAGACGATGTGAATATTGATTTGTTCATCAATCAGGATGATGCCGTCTACTCTTAGACGATGTGAATATTGATTTGTTCATCAATCAGGATGATTCCGTCTACCCTTAGACGACGTGAATATTGATTCGTTCATCAATCAGGATGATTCCGTCTACCCTTAGACGATGTGAATAATGATTTGTTCATCAATCAGGATGATGCCGTCTACCCTTAGACGATGTGAATAATGATTTGTTCATCAATCAGGATGATACCGTCTACCCTTAGACGATGTGAAGATGGAAATTATGGTGATACCGTCTACCCTTAGACGATGTGAATTGATTTGAATATCAATCAAGATAATTCCGTCTATCCCTAGACGATGTGAGTTTGGAGATTTATGGTGACTTCCCGTCTATCCTTAGACGATGTGAATTGGGAGATTAATGTTGTCTTTCCGTCTATCATTAGACGAGGTGAGTATTCAATCAGGGTATCTTCCCGTCCATCTTTGGACGATGTGAGTATATTTCTCTTCCTGCCTATCAGTAGGCAATGTGAAAGAATCAGGTATTTTGTTGCAGCCCTCGGGTTTGTTATAGGGGGTATCACAAGCAACGGGTATTCAAATCAGGAGTTCTTTATCAGATGATTAATCAGTTTGGTGCCATAATGACTGGACTCGGTTTTCTGGACTTTATTCTCCCAGCAGTTTACAGTATATGCTCGCGGTTGGCAAATTTTCGGGTTTTATTTGTATTCAACCGTCTCGTACCTCTGAATGTTTGAAGGCTGAGCGCTCTTCAAACCCTTCGGGTCCAAGTCGCTTGAATAGGGGCAGCTGTTGCACCCTAAAATTTGACCAACCGGTTCTCCTATCTGACTCATGGTTTAAATTCATATTCACAGCTCAGATGTATGATTTTTGTGCACAAGCAGGGGATATCAGGGTTACAGCTTGATTTTTGTCTATCAGATATGGCAGACCCAGTCCAGATTGCCAGGGTTTTATTTTCAGGAAATTGTGCGCTCCTCGGTGATTTTTCAGTGATTTTGGGGATATTCTGATGCCCAGGGATCTCTGTCCGATTCGATCTGGTCTCGTGCGCTCTTTTACGGCGGTCATTTGCATTCATCTGCATTTTTTAGGGTTTAATAGGCTTTTGTGAATTTTTAACAGGCTTTATAGGATTTTTCTGGAATTTAAATAGGGTTTTTGAATATTTTAATAGCTTAATTTTCTTTTAGAATTTTATAGAATATTTTTAATAGATTTTAATCATTTGTAGATTTTTCTATCATTTTTAGAATATTAGTGAATTTTCTTAGCATATTAAATAGAATGATAAAATTAGGATAAATAGGTTTAATTGTCTTTTAAATCATTTTTAGAATTTTTCTATAGATTTTAAATGGGTTTAATAGTTTTTTAGAGAATATAGAAAATAATATAGTTTTTCTTTTATTAATAGATATTAAATAATATTAGGATTAATTGACTTTTTAGAGTTTAATTAGGATTAATTGGTCTTTTTAGAAGTTTAATTAGATCTTAATTGTGTTTTAGATTTGATTAGATTAATATAGAATTAATTAGGATTAATTGACTTTTTAAGTTTAGTTAGGTTTAATTGACTTTTTAGGTTTAATTAGGATAATATGAGTTTAATCATTTTTTAGAGTTAATTAGGATTAATTGATTTTTTAGAGTTAATTAGGGTTAATGTTTTGTTTAGTGGTCATTAGTTTAATCAGGATATTAATCAATTCTTTTTTGGGGTTTTTTATTCATTTTTTCGTCTGGGCCCAAGGGAGGTGTTTTTGGTAAAGCCCAATTGACTCAGCAAGTCCAAAAATGGTCCAGAATTCATCCAAAAGTCCAGCGCAGCCTGGAATATTCTAGAAGCTTCCAGCGCCTGCAAAGGTATAAAAGCTGACACGTGTTGGCCATGCAGGGCCCCACGCGTTTACTCAGAAATCACGCCACCACAGCCATTCTGATTCCCCAGACGCTCACACGTGGTCCCCACTATCTCTCCCTCCTTCCACGCGTCCAGTCCTCAGCTGCCACCTACCTCCACCGGTCAACCCTACCGGAGACTAGTCGTCGGCCATGCAAACCTCTCTGACCGCCGTCTAACCGTCTCCGGCCGCCGCAACAACTCGCCGGAAACGGATTTTTGCCCAGAATCCCCTAATTTTCCCCTTTCTTCTCTGATCGCCACCAAGAACCACCACTAGCTTCATCAAGAACGTCCAAAATTTCCTCACGAAAATCATCATCGTCAACGTAACGCCCAGATCTTCGCCCATTTTCTCAGAGAACTTGCAAGAATCTTCATCGTTTTGCTTCTCTATCCAAGAACAACCAAGTTTTACGCCCAGATCTTCATCAATATTACAACCTTCACCTTTTCGGTTCCAGATTCACAACTCCTTCAGCGAGATTACCAGAAAGCTATTCAGATCTTCTTGATCTCCGTTCTTTTCTCCAGTTCGTACAGATCTTCATCCATTTATCACAACGGCTTCATTATCAACAATCTTCAAGCGGCTTCAACGACAACCGTTCAACTCATCAAATCGTCAGACCTTCATCTTGAATCCTCCGGAACTTCGATAGCTTCTGAAGCTTCAACGATCTTCAAGTGTCCTCCAAGCCATTTCCAGAAATCTACATCTTCACAACGTCTCCAGGTTTTTTTTTCTTCGCTCTGAACTTGTTAATCTTCGTAGTTTGTTTGTTAGCTGAAGAGTTAGGTTAGTTTATTGCGTTAGATGATGAAACAAGATTAGGATAGGGAGACAATCTGAACTGAGGTATCGTTTGGTAGCTTGTGATAGATGGATTGATGAGCATTTTGTGTGAACGAAGTGGTTTGTGGCTTGTATCTGAGGAGTTTCAGAGTTTGAGGGTTGCAGAGAATGATGGAGAGGAGGAAGACGAGAGAGCGCAGTTAGGGGTGAGAGTGAACAGTACCAGAGTGTTTTGGGAGGAGAATTGGTTTTGTCTAACTGTATTTGGATTAGGGTTTGTTTGGGATACTGGGCTTAGGCCCAAGCATAGTTACTGAACGTACACACCCCTCCTTTGTTCAATTACCCCCCAGCGTGTGTGAGAGGCTGAAGGAATTGTAGTTGGGCCTTAGGCCCTATTTACTTTCAACACCCCCCGTTTAAGCCCAGTAGTGAGAAATAACTGAAATAAATCACTCATAGCACCCCCCTGGCGTTTTTCTTTTTCTGAGTTACTAATGGTTTTTTGACAAAATCTGGGCCCTGCGCCCAACTGCTAATGGCACCCCCCATCAGGGCCCAATTGTGGATAAATAAACTAGAATCATTGCTGTTTAGACCTCCCATGTTATTTCTTTTATATTTTCATATTAGAAATTCATAATAAATTGTAAATAAATGATTTTTTTAATTCTTCTTTTTCATGAAGATGTTTAGAAAATTAAATAAAAATAAAAGTGACATTTTATTTTTTGTTTGTTATATTTTGCATATTTTCCATTAATGGATTTCTTTTTTTTATATTTTTAATGCATGCATATCATTAGAAAATTCATAAAAAATGGTAGAATTAGTCAAATAATTCCGTTCTTTTTTCTGTAGACTCGTAATTCAGCGTAGAATTTTATAATACAAAAACATTAGCTCAATCATGCATTTTTATTTTAATTGCATTTTTTCACTGTTATTGATGTTGAATAATTGGTCTGTGAATATGTCTGTGCTGCTGATTTTAATTCTTTCATCTGGTGTTGAATTTTGTTCTGATTTTTTTTCAGTATGTTATCCTAGAGCCATGTAGGTCTCCCATTAGATTTTTGATAGATTTTCATAGGATATTCTGATATGATTTGTCTGAGCCTGAAGATAGGAGAAGTCTTGATGACTTCTGACTTTGAAGTTCAACTGTGGTTGAACTTCAGAGATAGTCTCCTGTGGTTTGTTGGCCTGTGGATTCTTCCTGAAGGTGGGAGCTGATGGAGGTCCTGTTGGAGCTTGCAGGGATGCAGTAGTCTGAGGCTTAGTCTAGGAGCTTGTTGTCTGTTTGTGAGGTTCGAGATCCTGAAGTTTGAAGGGAGTTTATGGTACTTTCCTGAGGAAGGCACTATGAATGACTTTCATCCTTCCTTCTCACCTCTTTCGTAAGTATCCAATGATGTCGGAGCCGACTTGTGAGTTTAATCCCTCCCGAGGAGGAATGTAAACTGATCACATGTTGTTGAGCCACATGGGATACGATTCCTAAGTGGAAGTCTCCTAGTACTTTCCTGAGGAAGGTCCTATGGGTCTATTCACTTAGTTCCATTAGTTTATCTAGGATTTCTTAAGTATCCAGTGATGTTGGAGCCAACTTGTGAGTTCAATTCCCCCTGAGGAGGAATGTAAACTGATCACAGTTGTTGAGCCACGTAGGATACGATTCCTAAGTGTCAGCCTCCTAGTACTTTCCTGAGGAAGGTCCTATGAGTCTGCTCACTTAGTTCCCTTAGTGCATATAGGTATTTCTCAAGTATCCCGTGATGCCGGAGCCTTCATGTGAGTTTAATTTCTCCTGAGGAGGAATATAAACTGATCACAGTTGTCGAGCCGCATAGGATATGACTCCTGAGTAGTAACCTCCTGGTACTTTCCTGAGGAAAGCACTATGAGCTTGTCTGCTTAGCTTCCTTTCTCTGGTAGGCTTGTTCTGAAGCTTGGAGACTGGGATTGTTTCCTCTTGCCTAGGAGTTTTGTTTAGGTCCCTGCTTAGGGTGCTGTGTAGAGTTTTGTTTAGAGAGTTATTAGGAGTTTGTTTCAGGTTTGTTTGAGGCCCTGTTCAGGGTTAGTCTCTTTGATTTGTTTGACTTGTGTGATGTTATGCTGCATTAGACTTAGGTGTTCATCTAGATAGTTCTGAATAAGTGCATCTTAGAAGTAGACTTTGTGTGCATAAGAAGTTGAGGTGGTCCTCCTTCTGCTTGTTTGTTATTGCGTGGCTTTGCTTGTTGGTATTTGGTAGAGCTGAGCTCCCTTGCCTCTGTGGTTTGCGGCCTCTGCGCCTTGTATGTTTAGCTGTTGCATTCATGCATATTTTTCAGTATTCATTTACGTTGCAGTTTCTTGTTTGTGGTTTAATCCTGTTGCCATGATCCCTTAGGAGCTCTGACTTCTCCGCTGCGGAGTTGTTATGATAGACATTAGGATGGTCAACCAGGTGTGATAGCAGTAGGTAGATTCCCTTGTTTCTCAGATATAGTTCTAGGGTTTCCCTTTCCTTTCTGTAGGAGCTTTTGAGTAGCTTGATCCGTAGTTAGCTGAACTACAGCTGCTCTGATTCTTCGTTCCAGACGAAGATATGTAGGCATAGGATGCAATATCCTAGCGGGCACACTAACGACTAACCTTTGTTCTCTCGCGGCTGTGCGATCGAGACTTTCCCGCTAACGACTAATTGTTATCCCTTTCTCCTGCCCGAGTGCATTTGAGACCAGATCGTAGTTGTAGGTTCCCGAGCCTTAGAGACTAGTTTGTTTTCTCACTGCTGTGTGAGAGCCCCTGTTTACCCGTAGTTAGCCGAACTACGTTTGCTCTGATCTTTCATTTCAGATGAAAGTACGTAGGCACAGGACGCGATGTCCTGGCGAGCAACCTTTCCCCGTTTAGACGTAGGCAGTCGAACTACGTTGACTCTGACTTTCCCATTGCACGAGGGAATACGTAGGCCCAGAACACCATATGTTCTGTCGAGTCCTGTCCTTTTATTTTTCTTTTTAGACCAGCCATTAGCGTAGATAGATAATACACCCTTTTACCCATAAACACCAAGCGTGGATCCCATCGAGTACGATGGACGTGAGGGGTGCTAATACCTTCCCCTTGCGTAACCGACTCCCGAATCCAGGTTTTGGTTGCGATGACCATACCTTTTCCCGTCTTTGCGAGGTTTACTTCGAGCGTTTCCTTTCCCGCTCTGAGGGATAAATAACGCACGGTGGCGACTCTCCTGTCAAGCCGGCGCCGATTTTCGCAGTAGCGACAGCTGTAATCACGAGTTCGCACAGCGAATAATGCTTCACACGGCGAACATTCGCCCCAGACTCGCATGACAAACTGTCCAGCGAACGTAGCAGAGTTTCGCGAATTATGTTCTTGTGTAGTGATGTCTTGATGTTTTGATGCTGTGATTTTCCTGATGAATTACTATGAGTATAACTGTGATTCCTATGCGATTAAATAAATGTATGATGAATTACCATAAGTATAATTGTGATTCCTATGTGATTAAATGAATGTATGATGAATTACTATGAGTATAGTTGTGATTCCTATGTGATTAATACATGACCGTATGATGAGTACCCATGAGTATAATTATGATTCTTATGAGATTAATACATGATTGCATGATGAATCCCCATGAGGAACTGTGATGATTTGTGACATTGATTCCATGAGGTTTTGATGATTCTATGATGACGTGGTTCTTATGATTATTTTTATGAATGATGATGCACCTAACGAGATTATTATGAGGATGATATTGATGTGTGCATCATGCATTCATATGCATTCCGGACTTTGGTCTAGGACCTTGATTCTTGTGGCTTCAGTCCCATTGTGCGGATGTGAGGTATTTTGTTGTGCTCTAGTTCTTGTGTAGAATTGATCCT
This sequence comes from Lathyrus sativus, assembly GCA_963859935.3. Taxonomy (NCBI): domain Eukaryota; kingdom Viridiplantae; phylum Streptophyta; class Magnoliopsida; order Fabales; family Fabaceae; genus Lathyrus; species Lathyrus sativus. The sequence continues at coordinate 810,071,016 of OZ012735.1, forward strand.
ACTGTTGTGGATCTATGGAGCGTTGATGGCCCAGTGTCCATCAAATTTTGTTGATTGGTACCACATGCACGAGTCTTGTTGCATTTGTATTTATATGACAATTTGGTGTAATTTATGATGTTATGGCTTTCTGATGTTTCCTTGATGATTATGATGATGCTGGATATGAAAATAACGCTATTTTATATATTGGTTCTTATATTAATTATTATGAATCATTTTGCTCACCCTGCCTGTTTGAATGTTGCCTCCACGTGGGTAACGTGCAGATGACCAGGTTTAGCCGTGGATGTCGTCGAGGACTTTTTGGAGTTTTTGACTTTTGGTTGACTTAGAGGGTCTTGCTCTGATAGTGTAACATCGGGTTGAGGTCTTTGAGTTAAACAATGTTTTATTGATTATTGTTATTTTGATTATGTTGTTGCGCAAGAAAAACTTTGGATTTTGCCTTTTTGAGTTCCGCTGCCTTTTGAGTAATATGAGTAATTTTGGGAAAAACCCGTTGTTTACGGAGTATTGACTATATTTGAATTATTGAGAAATGTGCGCCCTTTTGAGATGATTTTATTGCATTCAATATTTTACTCTGATAAATATGATTGATTTTCCATAATATTTGTGGGGTAGAAAAGGGTGTTACATTTGTCTCACTTTTTGATGTACTCTTTGGCGTTTTATTGCATGGTGGGACATTAGTACCCTGCCTGTAATGCTTTACGGGCTAGGGATTGTCCGCCGAGGTGTTGTGTGTTGATCCCTTGGTGGATCTTCTGGAGTATGCTAGGGACCTTTGACTCCTCGACGTATTTGAGGAGGGGAATGGAGAGACCCCTCCGGTATAACTTGTCCTCGATGAGGACGTACGAGCAGACACGTTGCCTGACTATGCTAGCCTCCTTGGAGTCATTGGGTAGTTTCCCCGTGCTGAGGTACTCGTATGTCAATTTCATCCAACAGTGGCTATCACCGATGACGTTTATGTCGACGATTGAGGGGCGTTTCTTGATACTTGGTCGTGGAAGCACCTCTTGGATGACAGACATGTTCCCGCCTTTTTTCTTCGTGCTCTCTAGCTTAGATAAGATGTCTGCTTGGGTATTATGTTCGCGCGGGATGTGACTTACTTCTGTCGAGTCGAGTCTTTTCATCTTCTCTTTCACTAGGGCCAAGTATACGATGAGGATGTCATTCTTGACCTGGTACTCTCCCTGCAACTGGGAGGATACAAGCTGGGAGTCGATAAATATGTTTACCTCTTTCGTGTTGAGGTCCTCGGCCAGGCGTAGCCTGGCGAGGAAAGCCTCGTACTCGTCCTTGTTGTTTGATGTCGGGAAGGATAATATGAGAAAGACCTCGACCAAGATGCCTTCCTCATTTTCTAGGATGATGCCTGCTCCGCTTCCCGTCAAACTGGATGCGCCGTCGATGTAGATTGTCCACTTCTAGGATCCGTAGTGTTGTAACCTTCTGGCCGTAGTGAAGAGGGTCAGAGCGAACTTCTCAATCTGCTGGTACTTAAGTTTGGGGCCTTGAAGGGTTTTACTGATGAAGTATATCAACTTTTGTCCTTCAAGGGTTTCCCGGATGAGAGTCGCGTCGACCGTCTCGGTTGCGACAACGAGGTACAAGTATAAGTCTCCCCGCTTTCTGGTCGTGAGAGGACTAGGGGCTGCGAGAGCACTTGTTTGAGGTGAAGGAGTGTCCGTTCTCACTCCTTGATCTACTCAAACATGGCCTTTTTGCGTAGGAGCTTGAAAAATGGGAGTGTGTGTTGGGCAGATTTGGCCACGAAGCAGGACAGCAAGGTGAGCGTCCCGTTTAACGATTGGATCGACTTCTTTGAGTCCATCGTTGGGAACTCAGAGAACGCCATACACTTGTCGGGGTTCGCCTTGATTCCTCATTCTGTCAGATAGAAGTCGAGAAACTTGCCTGCTCGGACATCGAAGGTTCATTTCTCCGGGTTGAACCTCATCTTGCATCTCCTTCCTGTGTTGAAACCATTCTGAGATGAGCAGTGTGGTAGATCTCTTCTCGAGATTTTACGATCATGTCGTCCATCTAGACCTCGAGCATATCTCTGATCTCGCCCCGGCGTTTTTCAGGCCGTAGGACATTACGTTGTAGTAATAGTTGTCTGACTTGATCATGAAAGTCGTATATTGCTTATCTGAGTATGCGTCCATGAATGACAGTAATTTGAAACCTACAGAATTGGCGACCAGTTTGTCGATGTTAGGCAATGGATATGCATCTTTGGGGCATGCCCGGTTAAGATTGGTATAATCAACGCACATTCTCCATTTTCCATTATTATTTTTAACAAGTACAATATTGGATAGCCAAGTTGTGTATTGGGCTTCTGAAAGAAAATTTTCCTCTAAGAGCTCTTTTACAGCCTTTTCAGCAGCCCCCACTTTCTCGGAAGACTGCCTACGCTTATGTTGTACTACATCCCTAACGGCTGGATCTATTGTGAGTTGATGGCAGGTCTCATCTGGGTCTAGGTCGGGCATCTCTGCAGTGCTCCATGCAAATAGGTCAGCATTCTCGGAGGCAAGCCTTCAACTGTTTCTGCACTAGGTCGGGGATCCTAGTTCTGATCTTCACGCTTTTGTTGGGATCGTCATCGAGCGTGATGAGTTCGAACTTGCCATCTAGAATGGGGCGCGTTGGGTGGAGTGGATGCCCGTTGTTTACTGGAGGTGCATTTTCTGGTATGTCGCTCTGCTCCTACTTGTTGGGGAAATGATTCTTGAGCTCGACGAAGTTAACGCGGGGGAGCGGCTTCTGCTCTTAAGTCCGAGCTGGTTTGTCGGCATTCTTAGGCGTGATATTGATCGAGTTGAGTCTCTGTATGACATCTTCGAAGCATCTTTTGACCGCTTCGATGTCTCCATGGAAGGTGACTACTCGACCCCTGGTCGTGTAGTATTTCATCTTTAGGTGCATTGTGGACGTGCCACGTTTTTTTCTCAAAAGAATACCATATAATCCTTCGGTTGTTGTAAATAATTGATGGATAAACTAATTTAGAATACATACATCAAATCCCAACAACTTTATTTTATATTTTTATTTCTTTAAAAGTAGCGCATACCTATATTTTATTTATAATCCAATAATAAACAACTATTCACCTCAGATAGGTTTTCCAACTGATGTGAAATAGTTTATATATATATATATATATATATATATATATATATATATATATATATATATATATATATATATATATATATATATATATATATATATATATATATATATATATATATATATATATATATATATATATATATATATATATATATATATATATATATATATATATATATATATATATATATATATATATATATATATATATATATATATATATATATATATATATATATATATATATATATATATATATATTGCTTAACTTGTAGCTTTCAGTTTCATTATTTAAAACAACTTATAGGACCCTAAACAATTATAGCCATAAACACATATTATCCTCTAACTCGTAAAAAAGCAAATAGATACAAAGATGATATGTATTTAGGTCTCTCATTCAATACTTTTCGAAATGAAAAACCAAAATTATTTCTTTCACTTCTTCTTCCCATATCTGGCACGTCAAACATCACTTACGAATATGATATGTTGTTGTTAAGACCCTAAACTCTAGAGGTTTAATTTTGTTGCTGTTTAAACTGATATTGAATGTTATATGTTGTTATTTTTGTTGAGATAAGTACATTATATGTTTATTGTTGATGTTGATGTTGTTGTAGTTTTAATGAGAGGTTGTTATTTTAGTTGTTTAACGTTATTGTTGTTGTTGTTTTGATTGAGATTGAAAGTTAATGTTTTTTGTTGTTATTTACTGTTGTTTATGAGTTGTTGATGTTGTTATTGATTAGTTGTTATTATTGATTTTGAGTTTGAGATTGAGATGTTAGTTGATATATAAGCAAAGTTTTGAAAGTTATACGTTATTGTATAGTTATTGTTATTATTAAGTTTGATATTAAGATTGAGATTGAGATTATGCTTGTGATTTTTTGTGCAACTCTCATCTTGTTCCGTCAAACATGTCAAGAGGACATTAGAGTGACAGAAAATAAAGTTGAGTTTATTATATATAATGTCGATTATTTGTTTCACTAACCTCTATTTGAACATATAACATATTAAATTAATTTTGAAAATAACAGTATGAAAAGTCATGTTGAATTTGAAAAAATCTTACACTAATTAATGTTTTTTGAGCGTTTTATAACTCATCATTCATTTGTTCTTTAATGGTTAAAATCTCTCTCAATGCTTTTAATTTTTATTCAACTTTCTTCTATACTTGTTCATTTTGCAAAGTATCAAATTTTATGCTTTGAAAAATGAATTAGTATAGAAGGAAGTGTTGAATGAAGAACTTGAAACATTGGACGAGATTCGAACTATTAATGAATGATAGATGAATAATGAGTTACAAGATGCTCAAAACTCATTGATTACTGTAATTTGTTCTTCAAATACAATATAATTATTCATATAATTATTTTGTAAACCAATTTGAAAAGTTATATGTTCAATTAGGGTTTGGTGAAATAAGAATCGCCATTATAAATAATAAACTCAATTGTGTTTTACTCGTCGTTTAAATGACAAAACCTAAGGAAAATATATTTTTTCCAATTAAAAATTCTAAAAAATTATCGTTGGGGATCGAACTCGTGGCCATTACATCTTTCCCGTCAGTGGATCTGTAATCGAGAGGTAAAGCGAAGCACTTTTTATGACGCCTTTCGTTAATTTACATATTATGTTGATGGTAGTAGCCTCGGTAATCCCATCGTCTCTGTTTTGGTGGATTGATTCGAAATGGTGATGATGTTGGAATTCTATTAATTAACATACATTAATTCATACCCAATTCAAGATGAAATATAATGCGGAAGCGTACCTTTAGGATCCATGTAATTTCAATGAGAAGATGATGATCTTGATAGAGCAATGACCGTCCAATTGTAGATTTTTTTTAAATTCCTTAGTTCCTCTTTCAATGGGATAAAGAGAATAAATATTTTGTAATATTTTCTAGTGTCTACAATTGGGGATCATAACCCCTTATTTATAACAATCCCATGCCCTTTCATGAAGAGTCATGTTTGTTCAAGTTTAGAATCTCATGCCCTTTAGTGAAGGGTCATGATTATTCAAGTTTTCTTATTCTAATTTCACCCATCAAAAAATAAAAATAAGGCTTTTGGTATCTACACAATATTTTTCATGACAATTATATCCATACTCATAAACCTTATATTAAATATATCACTTTAATTTGACTAATTAAATGATGGTTCTAACACATTAATTTATTACATGTATGACCCAAAAATAAAATTTTAACAATCTCTCAATGGTCATATATGTAATACTATAAATGTGTTAGACTTTATGAGCTCAAAAATTTTCATTATAAACATTGGACATATCCTCATCCCGTCCATCAGTTATATTAATATATAGAACCAAAGTGGGTTTCATTAATCAATCATAATTAAATCCACCAATGATCACAAATATAAACACAACTAAATGACATAAATTAATCATGAAATGTGCAGCATAAAAATCACATGAAGGTGATCAATACATGTCAATTTTCATTTGGTCCTCCTTACTTTAATGAGATCAATATTATCATACAAAGTGTAATGAACTGAATAACCAAAATTTATTTCTGATCAAAATGTAATACAAATATATGAGTATGTATATATACTATCAACCATAACATAAGTAACAACAATAGCTAACTCTCACTAAACCAAAGGATCCCCTGATTGTATAACACCCATGTGAGCAGTGTGCTCATGAAAGACCTTGGGAGGAATCCCCTTTGTCATAGGGTCTGCTATCATAGAGTTCTTCCCTAAATATTCTATATAAAGTTGTCCACTTCGTACTCTCTCCTCCACAATCAAGAACTTGATGTCAATATGTTTCAACTTTGTCGAGCTCCTATTGTTATTGGAGTATAAGATGGTTGATTTTTTGTCACAAAATAAATTTAGCGGTATTTCGATTCCTTCTACAATTTACAGCTCTATGAGAAAGTTCTTCAGCCAAATCCCATGGTTTGATACCTCATAACATGCTACAAACTCCGCCGCCATGGTAGATAAAGCTAAAAGAGTTAGCCCGAAGTGGATCTTCTACTATCTTGGCATCCAACAAAATCCGAGTCAGAATACCCAATGATCTCCAGAGAATTTGACCTCCTATATGTGAGCATATAATGTTTTGTTCTCTTTAAATATCTCATAACTCTTTTAGCTGCTTTCTAATGATCCATTCTTGGATTGCTTAAATATGTGCCTAACACTCAAACAATGTATGTTATGTCTGGATGTGTACAAACTTGAGCATACATTAGACTTCCTATAACTGATGCATAAGAAATCTTTTGCATTTCTTGAATTTCTAAATTTCCTTTCGGGCACTGATTTAGACTAAATTTGTCTCCCTTAGCCACCGGGGTATCTCATTGTTTGCATTCATGCATGCCAACCCTTTTACGCACCTTATCGATATAGCCCATTTGTGATAATCCTAAAGTACCTCGAGAGAGGTCTCTGAAGGTGAGAAAATACTTAGAAGGGGGGTTGAATAAGTATGAAGATAAAAACTTAGAAATAAAATAACTCAAGTATTTTTATCCTGGTTCGTTGAACTCAACTACTCCAGTCCACCCTTTCTAGAGTGATTTGCCTTTCTCAAACATGGACTTAATCCACTATTTAATCAACTGATTACAATAGTAAGCACTAAGAACAACTGTTCAAAGTCTTCTTAAGAACTACTGATCCTAACTGGATCTTCTTAAGGTTTTCTTACAATCAAATATAATAACAAATACAAGTGTTAGAATGCTTCTAATAAAGCTTTATCACAACTGTGATTTTTCACTTAAAATTAAGAACAAAGAAATTAATTCTAGAAAGAATATGTGAGTTTGTATGAGAGCTTTGATAATGAATTCTTTTCAAGTGATACGTCAACTGAAGAAGATGAGTGGAGACTTGCTTTTATAGGCACAGTGATCCAAGATTATTTCACGTTGAGAAGTGTGTACCAAAAGGTCTGAGCCTTTTTGTCTTCACATCAAGTGACCTTTCCTAGAAGAAGAAAGCACAGAGAAATCCTTTTTACCTGTGTTCTTGTGTCTAGCATAAATAAGGAAAGAGTCATTTGGATATTCCAACGGACATACTCTTTGAATTCTTCTTCAACAATTTTCAACAAGAATCATCAGAGTCAAATTTGGCCAGAGCCTTCTGATGTTCATCAGAGTTTTGCTGAATCAAAGTCTTTGCAGCAAGTGTGCTTTTAGCGTGTATAAGTTCAGAGCAGAGTTTTGAGACAGATCCTCAGTACTGGCAGCGTTAGTACTTTCAGAGTCTTCTGAATTAACTATGCTTGAAAACTCTTCATACAGAATTCTTCATTGGTTCAGATGCTTCTGACTTGCTTCAGATTCTTCTAGAGCTTTTGCTTCAGATCCTTCTGGAGCTTCTGCTTCAGAATCTTCTAATGGCAGCGTTCAGAATCTTCTAAAGGGTGTATCTGACGCTTCAGAGCTTTGCATATTTCTTATGTTCAGATCTGATTTGCTTCTGGAGTGATATTTATTTTAATATCTGCAGCAAACACTCTTAAGAAAATTTTAGAGTCTATAATTCTTAAATACAAAATTTCATAATAGTTATCATCAAAACATAGAGATATTATTAAGAACCAATCTGTGTTCTAACAATCTCCCCCTTTTTGATGATGACAAAAACATCAGAAATTTTGTTTAATTGAAAAGAGAATAATTATAACTCCCCCTGAGATGATGAATCTCCCCCTGAATTAAATATTTATAAGGAATAGAAACTTCCCTTTTTGTCTTGAGTATATTTCAGAGTTAGAGCTTGATTGTTCTAATCATTTGAGAGTCAGAGTCTCTTGCATATTTCAGAGTCAGAGTCTGATTATTTATATATGATCTGAGAGTCTCAGAGTTTCTTTTACAGAGTATACTTATCAAATGTTCTGAAATACTCAGATATTATGTTAGATAAAATTGATATGTCTGAAGTTTCATTTTGGTAAAGTTTAATTAAACAGTTCAGATCTATTTTCTCCCCCTTTTTTGTCATAAGCAAAAAGTAAGAACTTTGAAAAGACAAATAAAAGGAAAAAAAAAACGAGATAAATTATGTAGAGAAAACTTTGAAACATTCATTCATTCAGAACAAAAAGTACAAACATCAGAAAATATTAAAGTACATGTGCAAACATTATATGCAAACATCAGAAAATAAACTAAGAGTGTTTTGACAAAAGCATCTTCAATAGATCCGTGATCTCAGAAGAGGATTGTTCTTGTTTTGACATCCACTTAGCCATAGTTTCATTCTTCTGATCTTGTTTGGACATCCACTGAGCCATGTCTTCAGACTTCTTATCTTGCTTGGCCATCCATGACTTAATCTCTGATTGACCAGCTTCCAGAACTGCAATCTTATCTTCAAGATCTGGATACTCTTTCTTGATCTCAGATGAAGAAGGAGGGGCAGATTCTGAAGCATGAGCAGAGTCAATTTCCATAGGGGATTTTGAGTCAGGAGCAGCAGATCCGGAGGGATGTTCTACCAGAGTCATAGCCAGAGGGTTGTCTTCAGATGTAGATTCAGTATTCTCTTCTGATGATGAAGGAGCATCTTTAAGAAGTAATGGTGCAGATCTTTTGACAGTCCATAACAAACTTCTAGCAGCTTCAGAAAATCTGAGCTTCACATCATCAGAACATACGTTCTTCAGATTTGATGCTACAGTATTGAATCTATTGATGAAGCTATTCCAAATAGCATCTGATTCATTTGCATCCATTATTGATAAACACTTCCTTTGTACAGAGCCTAAATGCATCTCTATTTCTTTCAAAAAACTTGTAAATAAATGATCAACATTCAATCTATGTTTTGGGAGTAGAAAAGTTTCAAGTGTGATTGGCTTGGGTTGAGGTGAAAGTGGAATGGTGAATTTTGGAATGGTGATCAGAGGACGAGGGTAAAAGGGTATGGATGGAGGATCAGATGAAATGGCAGTTTTTGATCTAGTTAAAGCATTCAACAGAAAAGGTTTTACATTTGATGCATATGAAACAACATCAAATGGGGTATCAGAGTAAGGAGTGAATGCAGATTTATCAGATAAAATTGGTTCTGATGAAATCACTTTTGGCAGTTCTTTAATATACGTTTGAAGAACAGATGGTAGAATGATGGTAAGTTTGGGTTTGAGAGGAGTGATAGTGACAGAGGGTTCAATTCTGGTGTAGAAATTTTTGAATTTGAAACCAGAGGGAAGTTTGTCAGATGAAAACAGTTTACATGAAGCAAGGGGTACACACTCAGATGTCCTTGGCTTAGGTGTTGGGGTAGGATTTGGAATGAGAATTTCAGAAGAAACAGGTGGTTCTGGTTGGTTAACTTCTGAATTTCTGTGAGAGGGAGATATCAAAAAATCTGGATGAATATCAGATTCTGATGAATTTGAGGATGTGGTTGGAGTGCAAGATGTGGAGGACACTTCAAAAACAGTTTTGAGAGGTGTAACATTTAGAACCTCTGTCTAAGGGATATTGGTTTCAGATGGGTTGGTTGATTCTGATGGATTCTCAGAAAGTTTTGATGGAGGTTCAGATGTAGGTGATTCTGATGTGGGTGGATCAGATGTAACCTTTATAGGTTCAGAAGTAACTTGTGCAGATCCAATAGGTTCAGATGTGTTTGATGGTGGTTTTTCTGGTTGTTGCGGTTGTTGTTCAGATTGTTTTTCTGGTTGTTGTTGTTGTTGTCCGGATTGTTTTGTTGATTGTTATTATTGTTGTTCAGATTGTTTTTCTGGTTTTTGTTGTTGTTGTTCAGATTGTTCTGTTGGTTTTTCTGGTTGTGGTTGTTTTTCTGGTTGTTGTTGTTGTGATACAGATGATTGAGTAGTAGAAGGTTGGACAGGTGTGATGGAAACAGGATCAGATGATTTTTATGGGGAAGGAACAGAGATATGAGATGGAGCAGGAACAAATTGTTTCTGAGTAGGAGGTGGTTTTGGAATAGACTTAAATGTTGAATCATTTAAAACAGTATTATTGAAAGAAGATACAGAAGATTTGGTACCTTTAATCTTGATACGCTTTGTGGTAACAGAGGGAGCGTCTCCAGATGCTTTCCTCTTGATCAGCTTCTGAGGCTTGTCAGCAGTTCTTGGCTTCTTCTGAGCAGCAACTTCTTCTCCTTCTGATTGACTTCTTTTCCTTGTTTTCTCATTTCCTCCATCAGGCAATGGTTCCCTTGCTTTTATTAGAATATCTGTAGGAATGGGCGTTCCATCTGCCTTTCAAGCATCAATATATCTCACAATTATTTCCCTTGGTTCTTCAGCAAAGAACAGTGGGTAGTCTTCAACTGGAATTCGTTTCTGACTGAGTTCAGAAATATTCAGCTTCTTGGGTGCAGATGTGAGTTCCTCTATAATTTTTAGTCTCTGAAGAGTCTTTGCATTCAGAGGTTTTCCAAGAATGAATTCAAGTTCATCTGTGACTCCAGCAGCATACAGAGCAGTCACCAGTCCATTTTCTGTCAGAATATCTGAAATTAACCTTCCAAAAGGAATCCATGTTCGGATCTTCTGACCTTTTTCTTTTACAGATTCTCTTGAAGCATTAATATGGTTCCATAAATGCATGAACAGAATATAAGGAAGATCTACCTTGGTGCTCTGACTTAAGCAATACATGAAGTAGAGCTGTTCATTGTTCACGTAATCTGGAGAGTTTGTAGATTTTCTGTGATGAATGCATCCCATGAAAATCTTTGCCCAGATTTTATAGTCAGACTTCAGATCTTTAAACTTGTTAGAGGCTTGTCCAGCAGTCATGACTTCCTCATAAACTTCTTCCATATCTACACTCCCAGCTGGCAGATGAGATACTCCATCAGTTTCCTCATACCCTATGAGTTTTCTGATTAGATCTTCTGTAATTATAATCTCCTTACCCAGAACAGAAGACAAGATGAATTTAGGGTATACAGAAGCATGTATCCAGAATTCTTTTACCAGATGAGGGTAAACTGGTCCAAATAATCTGTCAAAGTATTTTACCCAGCCTTGAGCATCAACTATTGAACGAAATTCAAATCCATTTTCAGCTAATGAATTAAATTCCACCATTGATTCACAGAGAACTTCCAGTTTGTCAACAGGTGTTAACAAAGTCCTTTTAGGGGTTGTATATGGAGCCACACCCATATTTGCAGAAGTAACTGCAGCCATGGTTGATTGAAACTGTGCTGCTGTGGAGGATGAGGTTGCCATTGAAGATGATTTTGTCAAAGGTTTAGGTTTTTTGTGAAGAGAGAAAAGAAGACAGAAATACATAAACTTTCTAGAGTTGTGAAAAGTGTGAAAGTGGTGAGAGATGTGATATTTATAGTAAACAATTAGGCATACAAATAGACACACAAGGCACGTTCACACATAGCAATTAATGAAAGAGAATAAAAATCATTTCAAGCATTAATTGATTCTGACAAATTGGGGGGAAAATCAAGATTTTCACTATTCAAACTTCACCTCAAACGTCTCTTCAGTAGTGTACACGCCATCTTTGCAGATTTAGAGTGACACATGTTTGCTTGCATGTGTTTCTGAATTCTATTGAGAAATGAAGCGTTAACCAACGTTCAGATCCTCTGAGCATTGTTAGTTCAGATTTACACAAGTAAAATAATTTTAAGAAAATGAATAAATTAACAGATGAAATACATCAGAGCATTAAACATTTTTCATCTGTAAAATTTGCTTCTGACAAATATTATTCTGGACACAAATCCATACCAATATTTTTCAGAATAAATTTGAATCTATCTTCAACAAGGGGTTTTGTGAAAATATCTGCCCATTGATGATCTGTATCAACAAAGGCTAAGTTTATAATTCCCTTCTGAACATAGTCTCTGATGAAATGATGTTTAATTTCTATATGTTTTGCCTTAGAGTGTAAAATGGGGTTTTTGGACAAACATATAGCAGAAGTATTATCACAGAATATAGAAATGTTACTTTCAAATATTTGATACTCTTCTAGCTGACTTTTCATCCAGAGCATCTGCGTGCTACATCCAGCAGCAGCAATATATTCTGCCTCTGTAGTTGATAGTGCAATTGTAGGTTGCTTCTTGCTGTACCAAGAGATTAGATTTCTTCCTAGAAATTGACAACTTCCAGAAGTACTTTTTCATTCCACTCTGTCTCCAGCGTAGTCAGCATCACAGAATCCAACTAATTTGAAATCATCAGATTTTCTATAACACAAACCCACATTAGAAGTACCTTTCAGATACCTTAGAATCCTCTTAACAGCTGTTAAGTGTGATTCTCTAGGATCTGATTGGAATCTAGCACACAAGCATACACTGAACAAAATGTCAGGTCTAGAAGCAGTTAAGTAGAGAAGAGATCCTATCATACCTCTGTAGGTTTCTGATCTACTTTCTTACTTGCCTAGTGAACTAGTTGGATGCATGGGAGTCTTTGTCATCTTACTATCAGTCATGTTAAATTTCTTCAGAAGTTCTTTAACATATTTGGTCTGATGAATGTAAGTGCACTCTGGAGTTTGGTTGACTTGAATTCCCAGAAAGAATCTCAATTCTCCTATCATGCTTATTTCAAATTCTGTCTGCATACATTGAGCAAACTCCTTTCCCAGCATTGTATTGGTAGATCCAAATATGATATCGTCCACATATATTTGACAAATTAGAAGATCTTTCTTAAATGTTTTACAAAAGAGTGTTGTGTCCACTTTGCCTCTAATGAAATTTTTCTCCAGAAGAAAATTGCTCAATCTCTCATACCAAGCTCTAGGAGCTTGTTTTAAACCATACAGAGATTTCTTTAGTTTGAAAACATGATCTGGAATTTTTTCACTCTCAAAACCAGGAGGCTGGTGAACATAAACTTCTTCTTCTATAATACCATTTAGAAAGGCACTTTTAACATCCATCTGATATAGAGTGATGTTATATTATGCAGCAAATGAAATAAGAAGGCGTATAGATTCTAACCTTGCCACTGGAGCATAAGTTTCAGTGTAATCAATACCTTCTTGTTGATTGTAACCTTGAGCAACAAGCCTTGCCTTATTTCTTTCAACTTCTCCTTTCTCATTAAGCTTATTTCTGAAGACCCATTTAGTTCCAATTATGTTGAATCCTTTTGGTCTTGGAACTAAATCCCACACATCATTTCTGGTGAACTGATTTAGCTCTTCTTGCATGGCAATAATCCAATCATTGTCTTGCAGAGCTTCATCTACAGAAGTTGGTTCAATTACTGATACCAATCCAAATAGTGATGCTTCAGATGATCTTAGGAAGGATCTTGTTCTGATAGGATCATCCTTCTTTCCAATGATAACATTCTCTGGATGAGAAGCTTTGATTCTGGAAGATGATCCTCTAACAGTTGATTGTTCAGAAATGTTTAAGTTGTTCATTTGAGAAGTCAAAGGAATTGCATCTGGAGTTGCTTCTGGTTCCTTCACTTGAGCTTTGTCTGCCTCTGAACCTTCAGAGTCTGTGAAGACTACTTCTCTATCTGCAGAGTTTTCAGACTGCTTTGGCTTTTTAATGCCAAGCTTATCATCAAATCTAACATGAATAGATTCTTCCACAATCTGTGTCTCAGTATTGTATACTCTGTAGCCTTTAGAGCATTCAGAATACCCAAGCATGAAACACTTCTGTGCTTTGGAATCAAACTTGTTCAGATTTTCTTTAGTATTCAACATATAGCAAATACATCCAAAAGGATGAAAATATGAAATGTTGGGCTTTTTGTTCTTCCACAGTTCATAGGGAGTCTTCTCCAGAAGAGGTCTTACAGACACTCTATTCTGAATGTAACAGGCTGTGTTGATTGCTTCTGCCCAAAAGTGCTTTGCCAGATTAGTCTCATTGATCATGGTTCTGGCCATTTCTTGCAAAGTTCTATTTTTCCTCTCTACAACTCCATTTTGTTGTGGAGTTCTAGGACAGGAAAAATCATGAGCAATGTCATTTTCATTAAAATATTTTTCAAAATATTTGTTTTCAAATTCACCACCATGATCACTTCTGACTTTTATAATTTTGAAATCTTTTTCATTCTGGACTTGTTTGCAGAAGTCAAAGAACACAGAATGTGACTCATCCTTGTGTTTTAAGAACTTTACCCATGTCCATCTACTATAGTCATCAACAATGACTAATCCATACTTCTTGCCTCTGATGGATGCAGTTTTCACTGGTCCAAACAGATCAATATGAAGTAATTCTAGTGGTTTGGAAGTAGAAACAACATTTTTTAATTTAAAAGAGGATTTTGAAAACTTCCCTTTTTGACATGCTTCACAAAGAGCATCTGAGGTGAACTTCAGATTAGGAAGTCCTCTGACAAGATTAAGTTTATTAATCTGAGATATACGTCTCATATTAATATGCCCCAATCTTCTGTGCCAGACCCATTGCTCCTCATTAACAGACAAGAGACATTTAACATTCTGTACCTTAAGTTCTGAAAGGTTTATTTTATAAATGTTGTTCATCCTCTTTCCACTAAATAGGATTGACCCATCCTTTTGACTAATAGCTTTACAACATTTTTGATTAAAGGTTATGTCATAACCATTGTCACTTAATTGACTTATGGACAATATATTATGCTTTAATCCTTCTACAAGTAAAACATTAGTAATAGAGGGAAGTTTACCATTTCCAATAGTGCCAGATCCAATGATCTTGCCCTTCTGATTCCCTCCAAATTTCACATCACCTCCAGATCTAAGCTCCAGACTTTGGAACAAAGACCTTTCTCCTGTCATGTGTCGCGAGCATCCAGAGTCCAGGTACCATGATTGGCGTCCTGACCTTGCTGCTAAGAACATCTGCAACAGGAATTATTTTACTTTTAGGTACCCAGATCTTCTTGGGTCCTTTTGGGTTAGTTGTTCTGAAGGTTTGTCTAAACTTCTGTTTTTCAACATAAGGTTTATTCTGACTAGCCTTAGATTTAAACACATGACTGTTCTTTTCAGAACGAGTGTGTTCAATATCATTTAAGTGACCAAATTTAAAGTGGGAATATAAAGGAGTCTTCTTGATGATAATTTTATCAACAGATTTTGGATTTAAATCCTTTTCAGAGGAAGATTTATATCCAATTCCTTTTCTGTTATTTCTGCTAACTCCATAGATCATAGAAGCCATTTTGCTTCTGTCTATGCTTTTAGCAAGGGACTTCTGAAAGTTGTAGTCATATTTTTCCAAAATATTTTTGCATTCAGATTCAGTTTCAGAATCAGAGTCTTGTTGAGCTAATTCAGAATCATTTTTCAATTTTAAGTTCTTTTCATTTAGCTCAGCTACTTCTGATTTGAGAATATTATTCTCAGATACAAGATTGCTTTGACGCTTCTTGTATTTGAGCTTAATATTGTTATAACTCTTCAGAACTTCTAATAACACTTTGATAAGTTCATCTTTAGTGAGTTTAGCCATTACCTCTTCAGCGTCAGAGTTAGATTCAGAGTCAGATTCAGATCCTGAAATTCCTTCCTCCTGATCTTCTATGTCTGCCATCAATGCTACATTGGCACATTCCTCTTCTGACTCAGATTCAGATTCAGATGTATCTGAATCATCCCAGGTGGCCATTAGAACCTTCTTCTTCTTATCAGATTTTCTTTTAGGCTTTTCTTTCAGCAACTTTGGACATTCATTTTTGTAATGCCCAGGTTCTTTACATTCATAGCAGACAATCTCCTTTTTTCCAGATCTTCTGTGTCCAGAAGATTCTTTTCTTTGGTCAGGCTTCCTGAAGTTTCTGAACTTCTTTCCTTTATGCTTCCAGAGTTTGTTTATTCTTCTGGACAACATGGATAGTTCATCTTCATCTTCAGATGAGGATTCTTCAGAGCTTTCCTCTATTACCTACAATGCTTTAGCAGATTTATTAGATTTTAAGGCAATTGATTTACCTTTCTTTTGAGGTTCATCTTCCTCAAGTTCAATTTCATGACTTCTCAGTGAACTGATTAGTTCTTCCAAGGAAATCTTGTTCAGATCCTTAGCCATTTTCAGTGCAGTCACCATAGGTCTCCATCTGGTAGGTAAGCTTCTGATGATCTTTTTCACATGATCAACTGTAGAGTATCCTTTATCCAGAACTTTTAGTCCAGCTGTAAGTATTTGAAATCTGGAGAACATAACTTCAACAGATTCAGCTTCTTCCATCTTGAAGGCTTCATACTTCTGGATTAGAGCCAGAGCCTTTGTTTCCTTGACTTGAGAGTTTCCCTCATGAGTCATTTTTAAGGACTCAAACATGTCAAATGCAGTTTCTCTATTTGTGATCTTTTCATACTCAGTGTGAGATATTGCATTTAACAATATTATTCTAGCCTTGTGGTGATTTCTAAGTTCTTTCTTTTGGGCTTCTGTCATAGATTTTCTATCTACTTTCTTGCCATTCCCATCAATGGGATGAACATATCCATCTATGACCAAATCCTATAAATCAGCATCATAACCAAGGAAAAAACTTTCAATTCTGTCTTTCCAATAATCAAATTTCTCCCCATCAAACATTGGGGGTTTAGTGTTGATTTTGTCCCTTTCTTCATATTTGTTGTTAATGTTAGACATTGAATTATTAGCCATAGTAACAACCAAATATATATCAAAGTTTTTCTCACTGGATCTTTTCTGTCACTGTGAAGTGGTAGCACACACAGAACCAGACTCTGATACCAACTGAAGGTGAGAAAATACTTAGAAGGTGGGTTGAATAAGTATGAAGATAAAAACTTAGAAATAAAATAACTCAAGTATTTTTATCCTGGTTCGTTGAACTCAACTACTCCAGTCCACCCTTTCTAGAGTGATTTGCCTTTCTCAAACAAGGACTTAATCCACTATTTAATCAACTGATTACAATAGTAAGCACTAAGAACAACTGTTCAAAGTCTTCTCAAGAACTACTGATCCTAACTGGATCTTCTTAAGGTTTTCTTACAATCAAATGTAATAACAAATACAAGTGTTAGAATGCTTCTAATAAAGCTTTATCACAACTGTGATTTTTCACTTAAAATTAAGAACAAAGAAATTAATTCTAGAAAGAATACGTGAGTTTGTATGAGAGCTTTGATAATGAATTCTTTTCAAGTGATATGTCAACTGAAGAAGATGAGTGGAGACTTGCTTTTATAGGCACAGTGATCCAAGATTATTTCACGTTGAGAAGTGTGTACCAAAAGGTCTGAGCCTTTTTGTCTTCACATCAAGTGACCTTTCCTAGAAGAAGAAAGCACAGAGAAATCCTTTTTGCCTGTGTTCTTGTGTCTAGCATAAATAAGGAAAGAGTCGTTTGGATATTCCAACGGACATACTCTTTGAATTCTTCTTCAACAATTTTCAGCAAGAATCATCAGAGTCAAATTTGGTCAGAGCCTTTTGATGTTCATCAGAGTTTTGCTGAATCAGAGTCTTTGCAGCAAGTGTGCTTTTAGCGTGTATAAGTTCAGAGCAGAGTTTTGAGACAGATCCTCAGTACTGGCAGCGTTAGTACTTTCAGAGTCTTCTGAATTAACTATGCTTGAAAACTCTTCATACAGAATTCTTCATTTGTTCAGATGCTTCTGACTTGCTTCAGATTCTTCTGGAGCTTTTGCTTCATATCCTTCTGGAGCTTCTGCTTCAGAATCTTCTAATGGCAGCGTTCAGAATCTTCTAAAGGGTGTATCTGACGCTTTAGAGCTTTGCATATTTCTTATGTTCAGATCTGATTTGCTTCTGGAGTGATATTTATTTTAATATCTGCAGCAAACACTCTTAAGCAAATTTTAGAGTTTATAATTCTTAAATACAAAATTTCATAATAGTTATCATCAAAACATAGAGATATTATTAAGAACCAATCTGTGTTCTAACAGTCTCGATGTATCTGAATCCCTAACACAAAGGAGGCATCACTAAGATCTTTCATCTCAAAATTTCTTGATAGAAATCTCTTAGTTTCATGCAACATACCTATATCATTAGTGGCAAGCAGTAAGTCATCAACATACAATACCAGGAAAATATATTTGCTCCCACTGAATTTATGATACACACATTCATCAATTACATTCTTTTCAAAACCAAATGAGAGAATTACATGATGAAATTTTTGATACCATTGACGAGGTGTCTGTTTCAGCCCATAAATGGATTTGGTCAATTTGCAAACTATTTTCTTTGGATCTCCGGACACAAAGTTTTCTGGTTGCACCATATAAATTGTTCCATCAATGTTTCCATTAAGAAACATTGTTTTGACATCCATTTGATGAAGCTCCAAGTCATAATGTGCAATAAGAGCCACGATTGTCCTAAAAGAGTCTTTCGATGAAACTGGAGAGAAAGTCTCTTTAAAGTCAATCCCTTCCTTTTGAGTATAACCTTTGGCTATAAGACGAGCCTTATATCTTTCCACATTACCTTTGGAATCCCTTTTGGTCTTAAAAATCCATTTCCAGCCAATAGGTTTCACACCTTCAGGTGATGGGACAAGTTCCCAAACTTTATTATCTTGCATAGACTTATACTCTTCATTCATTGCTTCAATCCACTTTTCTGAATTAGGATCTCCTAGGGCTTGACGAAAATTGATTGGATCATTTTCTATGATGCCAACATTTTCCTCATGCTCTTGCAGAAATACAACGTAGTCACTTGGAATAACATTTCTTCTTTCTCTTATGGATCGCTGCAATGGCATTGGTTCTTGATGCACTGTTTCTTGAGGTGGCGGTTCTTGAGGATCTTGAGTTTGTTCTTCAGTATCAATGGATTCATCTTGAATGGGAGTTTGAATAACCATGTTTTGAAGATATTATGAATTTGCTTTGTCAGAGGAAAATGAATCAATCGGTCCTGGAATTGAAATTGATTCTTCTTCAAAATCAAAGTCTTCTAAAAAAATGTGGCAGTTCCCGTCTCAAAAATTGTCTTTAATTTGGGATCATAAAACTTATAGTTTGTGGATTGTTTAGAATAATCAATGAAGTAGCTGCTCGCTGTTCGAGGATCTAATTTCTTTTCATTCGCTCTATAAGGTCTGGCCTCGGTCGGATATCCACATATATGAAAGTGATTTAGACTAGGCTTTTTGCCTGTCCAAAGCTCATAAGATATTTTGGTAGCTGCTTTAGTTGGTACTTTGTTCAGAATGTAAGCTGAAATCCTTAGTGCCTCTCCCCAAAGTGACTCTGATAAAGTAGAATGACATGTCATGCTTCTTAACATATCCTTAAGAGTCTGGTTTCGTCTTTTAGATACACCATTCATGTTAGGTGAACCTGGCATGGTGTACTGTGGGACGATCTCACACTCCTCTAGGTACTTTGCAAATAGACCAGGACATTGTTCACCTGAACCATCATATCTATCATAGTATTCACCACCACGGTCAGATCTAACACACTTAATTCTTTTGTTGAGTTGATTCTCAACTTCGGCTTTAAATGATTTAAAAACGTTCAATGATTGAGAATTTTCATGTATAAGAAATAAATATTCATATCTTAAGCAATCGTCTATGAATGATATAAAGTATTGTTGGCCATTCTATGACGGTATCGGAAATGACCCACAAATGTCTGTGTGTATCAATTCTAAGATATTTGTAGCTCTATATGCAACTAATTTCTTGATTTTGGTCTATTTTTCTTTAATGCACTCAACACAAACATTAAAGTCCGTGTAGTCAATGGAATCTAGGATCCCATTAGACACAAGTCGCTTACTCTATTTTTAGAGATGTGACCTAAACGCTTGTGCCACAATGCTCCTGAATTTGTGTTTTTGATTATACGCTTAGTACCACGTGATTCCACATTCAAGGTTTCATTATAAGAAGCATAAGTATAAGTAAATATAGATTATCATATGCCTTAAAAGTATCATATCCAACAAAGTTTGAAGTAATATATAAACTAAATTTATTATTTTCAAATGAACAATGGTAACCAAATTTTTTAAATGAAGAAACATAAATTAAATTTCGTCTAAATGACGGTACAACAAAAATATCCATTAAATCCAAATAATAACGAGACTATGATACCACTTGTTGGAATTTTATTAATTAACATACATTAACTCATACTCAATTCAAGATGAAATAGAATACAATAGCGTACATTTAGGATCCATGTAATTTCAATGAGAAGATGATGATTTTGATAGAGCAATGACCTTCCGATTGTAAATTTTTATTTGAAATCCTTAGTTCCTCTTTTAATGGGATAAAGAGAATAAATATTTTGTAATATTTTCTAGTGTCTACAATTGGTGACCATAACCCCTTATTTATAAGAATCTCATGTCATTTCATGAAGAGTCATGTTTGTTCAAGTTTAGAATCTCACGCCCTTTAATGAAAGGTCATGATTATTAAGTTTTCTTATTCCAAATTTACCCATCAAAAAATAGAAATAAGACTTTTAGTATCTACACAATATTTTTCATAACAATTATATTCATAATCATAAACCTTATATTAAATAGATCACTTTAACTTGACTAATTAAATAATGATTCTAACACATTAATTTATTACACTAATAACTCAAAAATAAAATTCTAATACATGGTGTTTGGGTTCCCAGTTTTGCAACAAAGATTGATTATTTCAATATTTTTTATACTGAGTTAATGACCTTATATCATGGTTTGTGTATGGCACCAGCATAATTTTGATAAAAAAAATTTAATTAAAAATACATATATTTTATTTTTGTATATTATCAATAAATTACAATTAAAATTATAAATTTAAGTTGACGGTATAAAATATTTAACTTTAAAACGATACATTTAAATAATTTAAATATATTATTATTGAAGAAATGAAATTGAAATGATTTGGTTTTGAAAGTATAAAATGGGATTCCTAATATGGAGTTAGAAGCATTGCAGAGATGGTACCAATCAGAGTAGTCTAGACGACCGACACACGGTAGCGAAGTAGTAACAGCTACATAATCAATCTATCAAACGGCGCTAATTGGTCCCACTTCATTCCCATCCAATCTATAATTTATTGGGACTCACAATATTAACTCTTCTAACGTCATACATTATTTTTTTCTACTATTCATGCTTTCTGTATTTTAACTATAATTAATATCACCCAATAAATTATAATTTATATAAGCTGGGACTAATATGTATAATATTATTGCAGTTAGAGAACAGATTTGAAAACTTATTCAAAACTAAAAGCCACACTTTTAAAAAAACATTTTTGTACAAATAACGGCATTATGTTTTCTAATGTTTCAAAATAATTGTTGCAAATAATTATTTTTAACATTTATCTTCTAATTTAACAATTTAATTAATATTTTTAATTAATATTTTTTATTTCATATTTTTTATTTCATATTTATGATAATTTGAATACATCAATATTTTCTCTTTTTTATATAATATTGTGGGGGATTAGGGTTGCACTTGGCAGCAAATGTTGCCTTGTACGTTTATCTCATTATCAGGAGTGTTTCGAGATCAATTGAGGCAATGGGATATGTCGTAAGAACTTTAATTTTAACAAAGATTTTGATGGTTTTAGTGGTACAGTACTAGGCTCACACCTTAACAATTTTACAATCAAGAATACCATCTCATAAAATTCAAAATACTTTTGGGAGTATCCATTTTAATAAAAATGTTTAGGATATGAATATAAAGATTTTACACATTCAAACGGACAAAACTATTTGTGAAAAAAAAGTGTTAAATCAACAAATATTTTAGTGTACGAATGACTAGGACAAACATGTATATGTCGACTTAACTGAAGTTTCTCCATTTATGAAATTGAAAAAAACATTGAATTTCGACTTAACTGAAGTTTCACCATTTATGAAATTGAAGAAAACATAGAATTTTACTATGAGATACATAATCCACAATCCTCAAATTTGCTTTAAGTGAAGTGGACAAATATGAAAAGCATACTTTGACGATAAACACACTTTTATTTTATTTTTTGTCTAATCTCTCCTCTCTTATATTCTTTCTTTTTATCTTTTCTAATCTCTCAATCTTTTCTAGTTTTCTGATTTATTATAATATTTTTTATATTGTTTTATAATACTATTTTATAATTTCAATTTTTTCTAATCTGATTTTCTTATATTAAATAGAAAGTTGATGTCTAAATATGATAAGTTTTATTGTTATTAAATAATTTATGAAAGAGTAACCACAAAGTTATGTTTTCCTCTATACATGTATATATTGTACATGTGACTCAATAAAAATCTTGAAAAAAACTGAATCAACTGAATTAATTCAAACCGCAATGATTTAATTCGATTAAATTCAATTTATTTCTAAATGTCAATTGAATCAAACAAACCATACATCTTTTTTCTTATAATTCGGATGACTTTTAGTGTCGAATCCGTCCCGCGAATACCATTACTTAACATTATGTCAATTTTATCATGTAATATTGAAACATTGATGTGTTTCTTTATTTGATGAAAACTTTAGATATGTTTTTAAATAACACGGACTATCAATGTTATTTTAATATGCTTTTAGGGATATGCATGCAATTTTTCTTAGTTTTTCATATCACAATTTTATTTTAAAAACTAAAGAAACCAAAAATATATTTAAATTTTTTTTATAATTTTAAAAATGTTAATTTTATTAATACTAGTTTTATCCTCTCAAATTCAAATTCAAAAAAAAAAAGTACTCTTTTTTTTTCTTTCAAAACTTAGTAAGAAAGGTAAAGACTACATACAATCAGTTACGTTTTTAGCATACCATACATTGAAAAATGAATACTCATACATATAAGGAGTTGTAAGCGTTAAATAGTAGGATCTTTATGATTCTTTTTCTCTAATTTTCTTCTATAACAATAAATATTCTTCAAAACAATAATAACATGACACATTCTAGTGGTTGTTTTTTTAAATTCTACATTCAATCACATATTGGTGACTAAAATCAATACTGTGACCCTCTAACCTTGTTGGTGGACCTTGTTGAGCATAATGTTTGTTCCAACATTTGTTTCTTATTTTGGCAAATATTAATTGAGGTAGTAATAAATTAAAGGATAGTCTCAAAAAGAGAGACATAAACATTATGTTTGTTTATTTAATTTGGGCCTAGAATATTGGTGTAAAATCAATATTGAATCACTCTCTCTCACCTATATGAGTTATCTTTCTGTTTCACTTTTTAACTCCCAGATGCAAAATACCCACTTTCAGTAACATTTGTTTTGTTATGTCAATAGTCTTATTGGTCACCACATTTTGTTATGGTACTCAAAAAAAGGTTCTAGTTTGAGACATGTCATGATCCCACATACAGTAGTAATAATTCTCTAGTTTTGTTTGTATTTACAATTTCTACAATTATATATATCTTCCAACATCAATTTTTCACTAATGTTTCTTATTTACTATTTTTGATATGTCATATAAAATGATGGTAATTATTAAATTAATATTTAACTAGTTATGATTATGATAGAACAGTTAAATGTATCAATCAACGCTATTGACATGTCATGTAAATCCTACTAACTATCATGGTAATTTCTGAGTTACTAGTCATTGTTTTTTCTTTCGGAATGTGAATCTTCAAACCCAGATGATTCAAGATTTTTACAGTGAAGTTATTAATTTTTCCTCTTTGTAGAAAAAATTGTGATGGTAAAAAGTGAAAAGGAAAAACAAATTTTCATAATACCTTAAATTGTTTTTCTTTTTGCAACGGATACCAATAAAGGCATGGACATGCCCATAATTTAATGGGAAAAAGAAGTGAAAAAATAAAAATAAAATCAATGACACTCTTTACAAAAGTCCAAGATTTTTCACCTAGCTTTCATTACATTTATTTGTCTTTTATATATAGTCACCAACTCGTATAGTACTGCATCATCCACAAAGGGGGCTGCAACTATTCGTATAAACTGTTTAGTTTGTCACTCATATACATGTATATTTTAAAATTTAATTAATGTTCTAAAATTTAACAAAAGCTTTACTTATATATAGAAGGACAGAAATGTAATAATTTAAAGAGTAGTTGAGATTAGAATGATGAAGTTGAAGCAAAAGATATTTGACATAAATAAAAATGAAGAAAGCAGGTATAATAAAAATAGTTGGTGTTTCATTATAAAGTTAAATATAACTAATATGTACTACTGTGCTGACACACAAGATATGTATCAGCTTTATCAACTTATATATATTTACATGGTAAAAATCTCTCATTATTTTTGTGTTTAAGAAAAAGGTTTTATCTCTTTTATCTTGTTAAACTAGTTACTTTCTGTTCCCTCTCTGTTACAATTTCTTTACTGACACAGGAATACCTGCACAATATTTCTTCACGCACGCACGCATACTCCAAACCTAGCTACCCCACTCCCTCGTACATCACTTTCTCTCTCTCTACGTGGATCGATTATTATCTATGATAACCCTTCTTGTCAGACAGGAAGAGAGAGAAACACAACAGAATAGGACACTGCAGAAAAAAAACACATATTTGATTTTCATTTTCCAGCTTTATTATTAATTATTATATATTATTCAGTACTATTTTACTTTTTTTCTCTGTGCCACTTGATTCATCAATTCAAAAACAAAACTCTTTATAAAGACTTTATCACTATTCCAACTAAAGAAGAAAAAGTGGAACCCTTTCTCATTATTTCCTTTCACTATTTTGCTTATATCTTTTCCTATATAATGAAAAGCCATTATTAACTTTGTGTTACTCTTCATTATTCTATTTCTTCTCATTCTTCTTCTTTATAACCACTCTCTCTCATTTCTCTCTTGTTGAGAGAGCTTTTCATCATCTCAAATGGAAGGCTTCTACCAACAAATGAACAACATGAACAACAACAGTGATGCTCATTTACCACCTGGTTTTCGTTTCCACCCTACTGATGAAGAACTCATCACGTTCTACCTTCTCAAGAAAGTTCTTGACAACACTTTCACTGCAAGAGCCATAGCTGAAGTTGATCTCAACAAATGTGAACCATGGGAGCTACCAGGTAATAACTTACTATATTACTCATTTTTGTTCTCTCTGAATGAATGGATGCTAACTTCAATCTTTTAACAGAGAAAGCTAAGATGGGTGAGAAAGAATGGTACTTCTTCAGTTTACGTGACAGGAAGTACCCAACTGGGTTACGTACAAATAGAGCTACAGAAGCTGGTTATTGGAAAGCAACAGGAAAAGATAGAGAGATTTACAGTTCAAAAACCTTCTCTCTTGTTGGTATGAAGAAAACCCTTGTTTTCTACCGAGGAAGAGCGCCAAAAGGTGAAAAGAGTAACTGGGTTATGCATGAATATCGTCTTGAAGGCAAATTTGCTTACCATTTCCTCTCTAGAAACTCTAAGGTACTTAATTCATATTCATTCAAAACAAAAACACTGACACAGTTCAAGTGATTATATGAGCCGCATTTTGATTGTTTCAAGAGACTATAGAGACTAGGTGGAATCTTGTTTCCTATTAGGTTTCTATATGCATTGGTTTCATTTATCTATGTTGATGATTTTTCTCGATTAGGCTTTTCTATTTTACTTTTGGGGATATGATTACGCCAGAGAATTAATCAATCTTGGTTATTACCCTATGGTGCATGTAATAGTTTCTTATCATACTTTTGTGAATACATGACTTTGCATGGGAACCATATCAAATCACATTCATGAACTTCAACTATAATATATACTATTATTTAAAACAAATTTTTGATTATCATCCAAAACTTAAAACCAGTGCAGTGCAGTAGAGACAGTACTATGTATCACTGCCATTTTCATCACACTTTCATTGCATAGGGCTTATCATCATCATCATTAACTATCACCAATAGTACTAATTTTTTTTCATGTTCAGCTTTTTCTACTAAATCTCACTTAAAAACAGTTACATTAATTAATAAGATCCTTTTTTTGTTCTCACTAACTAATTTGAATGATTTTTATATATTTTAATTCATGAAGGATGAATGGGTGATATCACGTGTTTTTCAAAAGAGCAACACCGGAAGCGGAAACACCACCGTGACAGCCACCACAAGTGGTTCAAAAAAGACCAAATTGGTCTCAACAGCAAGTAATAACAACAGTACGAGTCTTTGCCCTGAACCAAGTTCACCTTCTTCCGTTTATCTTCCACCTCTACTTGACTCATCTCCATACTCCAACAACGCCGCTGCTAGCACCACCGGATTTAACGGCGGTCAAATGTGTTCTTACAACAACCGCTCCAGCAACACTGATCTAAAGGAGCACGTGTCCTGTTTCTCCACATCATCTTCGACATCAAATGCTGTCTCTGGTCACAACCGCTTTAACAACAACAATGGAAGTTTTGATCTTCTTTCACCTTCTATGAATGCAACAATGGATCCATTTGCCAGGTTTCAGAGAAATGTCGGTGTTTCTGCTTTTCCAAGCTTGAGATCACTGCAAGATAATCTTCAGCTGCCTTTCTTTTTCTCCTCTGCGGCGGCGCAGCCTTTTCATGGTGGTGATGTTCTTGGGGGGTGGGGTATGCCGCAGGAGGAGCAAAGAGCGGTGGTGGACGGTGGTCATAACATGGGAGGGTTAGGTTCATCTGAGCTCGATTGCATGTGGAACTATTAATTAAGTGTTTTAGATTAATTAAGGATCATTATGATTACTAAACTTAATTATTTGCATTATTAGGGTTGGCTTTTCCAATATTGACACGTTTGTAATGTAGTAGATTGTCGTTAGTACTACTACTAGGTCATGGTGTATGCAAGGGTATTTTTGGAATTATGTATTTTGTTAATGTTTTAGGGAGCCTTTGGTGGATATTTATAATTTAATATTGTAATATTGTTTGAATTTCTGTTTTTTATGACTAAAGTATGAGAATGTTGAATCAATGTTTATTTGATGGCAATATTATGTTCTTAGATTGTTGTTGGGTGGGATGTGACTAAGGTCAAGAGGTTTGTTTGATTTGATCAATGATTTGCTTTAATGAGACAAAAATCAATTTTCCTATGGGTGATTAGCTTAAAAATTATGTGTATGTTTTGTGTAAGTTTGAGAAATAATAATATAAATAAGAATAAAAACGACAGCACTTTTTGAAGAGTAACGAGAAAATCATGTTAGTGTTGATATGAGATTGAAAATAAAGGATAAAGTTATCTTCTTTATCCTAATCATGAGCTTTTCAGGTATGCTTCAAAAATACCTTATTGTTTTTATAGATTTTTTTTTAATTAATTTTGTAGATGTATTTATGAAATATTTTTGTATGCATATTTATGGAAGTTTATACAAGAATTCAAAATAAATCAAAATAAGTGTCGTCAGTTAAATATATTTTCGAATGCAGTGTTTTAAAAACTGGACCGGTCGGATCGGGAACCGACCTAGTAACCGGTCTGGTTTTATTAGTTCGATCGTCTGTGTCATCAAACCGGTAAAAACAAAAAACAAAAATCGGGTTGGACCGGGAAAAACCGAGTTTAGGGTTGGACCGGTTCTAATGTATTTTTTATTTTTTAATTAAAATTTAAATGCAAAAGTTATAAAAATTTAAAAAAAAATTGTTTAAAATTAGATTATGCTGCAATTATTTTGTTATTTTGTATTATTTTGTTATGTGTGATACATTTGTTTAAAATTTAAATTTAAATTATGAACTTGTGAATTTATGATATGATATTTTCAAAAAATTTATGTACTAGTTATATTTTTTTAGAAACTGAATCATCATGTTCGACCGGTTTTATATCTATATAATGACAGGTCTATTCAACCGAGTTATCCGGTTTAATCTGGTTTAGTCATGCGGTTCGACCAGTGACCCAGTGGTTCAACCGATAGACCAGTGACCCAGTACCCTCACCGGTTCGATAACCGGTCCGGTTTTTAAAACACTGTTCGAATGTGTATCTCCGAACGCATCTTTCATCTATACTTTATTTTGAATCAAAATAAAATTTCTATTAATTCAAAACAATTTCGGCTATAATTATTCATAATAAAGAAAAAAAAGGACCCCTATCAACCAATTATCTGCTTAAATCTATCGTTATTCCTATGACAGAAGTATAGAGTAACAAATATTAACAAATGCCATAAAAAGTTAAATAAAAACATACTTCATAGCACATAAATAAGATTAAAATTGGCTAATTCTTGCATATATTTTAATACTGTTTATCTAAACTCTCAACATGAGAGTGAGATATGGCAGACATCCTATGATGATAACTTCAAAATATTTATCATGGTGGCCACATGTTCTGTATCCAAAAGCTGTCTAGTAGTTCTAACCCATATTTAAACAAAATAACGTACATCCACCCATGGTGGCAAACATGACCTGTAACCAAGTTGTCTAGTAGTTCTAACCAATATTCAAACAAAATAAGGCCCAACCAAAAAAAAAAATAGAAGGCAACATAAGTTATATATCTAAAGAAGGACATTGTGAATATCTATCCTAGAAGCTTGTAGGACAAATCAAGATCAATAGTAAAACATTACTTCTTTGACGTTATCCATGATAGACGACAGCAGAGTCGACATAAAGTTGGTGGTACTCCTATTACCACTTGAAAAACCATAATCAGAATTTTTGACTTCACTTATGTAGTATTGAGCGCGGAAAGCTAGCAAGTGTGCATAATAAGCATGAGGAACTACATACAAGATGACATTTTAGTTAAAATAAAGTTATATAGCCGACAATAAAACAAGCAAAGGAAATCGAGTAACAAACCTATTGAGACAGATCGAGTACACCTAGCATAACTGAATGGGAAAAAAATAGTATTAGAAGGCTTCTAAATTTAAATAAAAAAGTAGAAGTTTAGAAGACATTATACAAGACTAAAAAAATAAATGATATCATTACGTGTAACATAAGTTATTAGTCAAACTCTGTAGCTGATCTGTAGTGAATTTATTTTCATCATACAACACATGATAATGTGTTGGTCGACTAGTCCCATGCAAAAAGAAGACATCTAAATGCAAATAACACAGAACTGTCAAAAGGCGACTGAGCAACAAATAATAAACAATGACATAAAGTTAAATGATATAACTAGTATTACCTGAATTCCAGCATGACTGTTAAGGTAAAAGTCAAATTCTCTAGGATGATGAGTGTGGAAGAAGAAAACACAACAATGGGGGGAGTGATCATGCAGGTTTAAAATATAGCAGAAACTTCTGGAGCTGTATATCTACGAAACATTTTGGCGCCTTAGACGTTCTGTAGATACATCTACGGAAGTTTTCCTGAACTGAATTATTTTGAAGTTTTTTCCAGCGTTATTTCGTAGATGTAACTCCAAAAAAACCAAATTTTAGTAAGAAAATGGTGCGTCCGGATATGTATCTCCGGAAACAGGGGGAATAAAAGGAAATTTTCTAGATACCTAAGAGTATCAAGGAGTGGATTAAGAAATTCTCTAAAAATTTAGTTCCTTTCGCCAAGGTTTCGCTATTTAATTATTTATTTATTTTTCTTTTTTTATTAAATTAATAAATTTATTTTTATATTTCAATTATATTTTTCATTAATTTTTTTAGAACAATTTTTATAAAGTATTTTTTAACAAATTTAACTTTAAAGTTTATTGCATGTATTTACAAATAAATGTATAAAATAGAACTATTAACAAGTATTCTAAAATTATAGTTGAAGTATTAACCTTCAACTAACCAAAATAAATATTTTGAGTGCTTGATAACTAGGTTGGTGAGCTGAAGGTCAATCCATCTCTTTTTTTGCGGGCAGAAGACAAGATGTACTTAAGGTAGGGCGGACTGAGTAGGTTGACGGACACGAAATCCCAACTCAACCCGCTATTTTTTGGCAGGTGCGCGGGTCGTCCTGACGGGCCACGACCCATTTTGCCCAAGTATAAATCATGTTTCTTATTTATACAAGTATAATATTTAATAGAGAGAGATGTTCCCCCTTTTCTCAAGAAAATTTCCCCCCACTCTTTAAGGTTTAGTGGCTCCCTTCCACCTCCATGGTGGTCATTTCCTTCTACTTTTATGGTGGTCATCTTCATGTATATTGGGAGTATTCTTCCCTACATCCATATTTGTTTCCATGTCTACACCATTACTAAGCTCTCACCAAACACTCTCTCTCTCTCTCTCTCTCTCTCTCTCTCTCTCTCTCTCTCTCTCTCTCTCTCTCTCTCTCTCATAAATAATCGTCGAGCCTCCCTTTCTATTTTTGCAGCCTCCACTAGAGCCATCACCACCAAGAAATATCAAGTGTATTAAGGATTTTTTGCAAATCTCAAACTCAAAAATGTTGGGTGCCCCTCTCTCCCTTGTAGCCACTCTTACACCTTCGATGTCAACAATCTTTCGTCCATCCCCGAAGCTGTAATGGTTATTTTATAGTATGAAATTACTTTCTTAAACATAATTGTTTGATTTTGTTTATGTGTCTTCTGCTATGCGTTTTTGTTTTTTAAGGGTTAAGGTTGCACTCTTGGTATTTGAAAAAATACCTGCTGCATGTTTATGTGTGTTTATCATAGTGAATGAAGAAGCTTATGAGTCTAACATCCATTTCAATATTATCTTTAGTTAGCTATTAGTTTGTGAACTCTCGAGAATGTTGAACAACATTAAGACTAAAGATAGTCGAAATGTGCAAATTCAAGTAAAAAAAAAATCATTCGTAATTGGATTTGGAAAAAGACTGTGGATTCCACGTTGCCATTGACGGTGTTTATAAGAGAGTGGATTATTGGATAAAATGATGTTGCTTTTGGTTTGATTGTGTCTTAGCTTGTGAACAATCTATGTATAATGTCTCTTATGACTATGTAGTAATTTTTAGAACTACTTATAGGCTATGTATGGTCTATGTCCCATTTAAATTGCCTCATGGTATATGTATTTCTTGTTGGTATGGCTATTAATGAAATTATGTTTTACTATAAAAGAAAAGTATAGTCTCAATAACAAAGTATTTCTAACAAACTATAGTTACAAACTAACTAATGGTTAACTAACTCTTGATTGAATTATTTAATTTGAATTAAAGTTCAACATCTTCTTTTAATCTATTTCTTTAATAATATCATACAAATATCATCATTTCTAAGTGTTAAAAATATCAACTTTGAAAGCTTTTGCAAATAAATATGTAAGTTGTCAGATCAGCTTCAACAGTTCAACACATATTTTTAACTTGTTATTTCAGAAAGTGAAATCTTGACGAATATGTCAATTTGTCAAGATTAGTAATATGTCAATTTGTCAATATTAGTCATTTAAAATCCATTCATCATTTGTTTATTGAATTTTTCAATCTCGACAATGTTGTTGCCTTCAGAGTATATTTCACCAAACTTTATTGTACTAGGAATCCTTGTATTCCCTTATTCATGACTTTTGGTGCTTGCTTAAGCTCTTGCATAACCTTGTTTAATTTGAAAATTATTTATTTCTTGTCTTTGTTTCTGAAAATGGAAGATTATGCCAGATACACAACTTTATCTATAGGTCCATTTGAGAAGGCACATTTCACATCTTAAGTGAAATGAATTCCAACCTCTTTCATATGTGCCTCAATCAGTCTTATACCCTCATTCAATCATCCCTTCATCTTGTTCTATTTATTCCGCATGAATCACTAATGGAACAAGAGAAGTTGTACAACATTCTCTCTTAATCCAATCCTAACAATGTGACTCATACAATATCCTATCTCTACTTACTATGATAGTAAACTTGAATGGATTATACGATTAGTCGCGGTACAAAAAATATTCGAATGCAATGCACGCTTGAAGATACAACAGAGTCGTTATTGAACTTTATTTAATTGTAAGTATCTCTATTTCAGTTGCAAGTAAATTTTTAGTAAAATAGTTGAAGGTAAGAACCTATAATAACATCTAAAATTAAGATGGTTATTATTAAAGAAGCAGTTAGTTAAACTATTAATTGTTATGTTAGAATGGACTAAAAGCCATTATAAAATCAGTTTGTTTGGTTGCAATTAGTGAAACTGCTAAAGTTAGTTTAGAAATATTGGTTAAACTAACTATTAGTTAGTAGTCAGTTAAGTTGTAATGAATATGAAAAATATTTGTTATGGATTAAGTGGAACTGATTTGGTTTTAATTGTGATAGTAAAATGGCACTGTGTGTGTGTTTTAGAAACAAAGATGTTGTGTGATTCATGAGCTGGGAAATGTTGTTGTTTTGTAGGTGTAACCAATTTGGAATTGTGTGAATAAATTATTTTGATGTTAGCTTTATTAATAGAAACTTCAATAGCGTACACTTAATTAAATACAATGTATGCAAAATTGTGAAAATTGTGAGTTCAAAATTGTGAGTTGACTCGTTAACTCGCCTGAGCTTACGTTTCAGAAGCATGTCATCGTGCCGAGTCGGAGGTAAACTCGCATGGATAAATTCGATAAACTCGTCCGAGTTAAAATTGTGACTCATTATCCATCCTGCAAGGCGGTGCTTCTGTTTTAAGGGGTTTTGTTTATAAAAAAACCCTAATTTTCTAAAATGGGCGTGGATCGAGTCGGGTTTCATTAAATACTGATTTATTATTAATTTTAAAAAATAGGAATTTATTAAATACCGATCAAAATTTCTCTTTTTCAAGAGAAATGTATTAAATATTGATCAAAAATTTTCTTTTTCAAGGAAAACTTATTGATTCAAAGAATAAATCAACCGTTACAAGAATATTTCTAACATAAATTCTCTTTCTTCTATTACTTCTTCCTTTTAATATTCAAGCTTCTTCTTTTTGTTAACAAATTATTAAACAAAATACTTCCTCTTTTTTCTTTCACATTCAAGTTTCTTCTTCCTCTTTCACATTCAAGCTTTCTATTTGGTTGAATTATCTTTCATTCAACAAGACGTCGACGTCGCTAATTTGTTGCAGTGCTTTTGTACCTGTAGTAGGATCTTACTATCCGTGCTACGATCCTCGAGTTACGATTGTTGAATCCTCCACTGATTTTACGTAAACTCTTGAGTTTTTAAATATTGCTTAAATATGTTATGCCTCTTTAAACTAGAACTGAGATTGCTATACAAATTGAACTATTTGTGACATTTGCATAGGCCCTATGTATGTATGAACTTATATTTGAGAATGGTACCTATATTGAGATGTAGCAAACATTATTTGCATAGGCCCTATGTATGTATGAACTTAGTTTGGTGTCTTAGTTCTTTGTATGGTTTGTATTATGTATGTATATGTGTTATGTCATGTTTGATTGTATGAATTTTAATTGCATTGCTGATGTTATTTGTTTGGTGTTTGTGCAGGGCTGGAATACACACATAGTGAGAGTGGCCTAGGGACGAGAAGGTACATGGAGACATGGAAATGTCATAGCACATGGAAACACCATCAATAATTATGAAGGATATTGAACAAAAGTGGGATGACTTATGAATGAAAAACAAAGTAGGATTAGGGTCTAGGGATTAGGATTAAGTGATTTACTTTGGTCATCTGTTTGACGAAAAAGTCAATGGTAGGTTAAGAGATGTATTTTTGTGTAAGTTTGTATGGAGTTTTGTAGTTTTTTGTCTGGTGTAATGGGATGGATATTGTTGGAAAGAAAATGGTTTCTTGAATGGTGTTTTGTGTATGTAACTTGCACTTTAAGAAACATGACATTTTTCTCCAAATCTTATTTTTTGAATATCTAAAGATATGAGCTTAAATGAACTTGATATTGAATGAATCTTGGCTTTTGATTTCTTTGTCTTGAATCCAACATTGAATCAAATGAACAACCAAACAAATTAGCCATGTAATAGAGAATGGTCAACATAAAGTGAATCCTAAAGTTGACCTTTGCTTGACCAAAATCAAACTTGGGAATGACTTTCAAAGATCAATGTCATGATGCAATTCATAGTAGGCAAAGACCAAGATCCAAGACTTAGGGTTCCACAAGATTGATCAAGTCCAAGAGATGCATCTCCCAAGTTAATTGTATCATTAAGATTCCATAGGTTTGATCTCCTGAGAAGTGACCTAACCATAAATAACAAGGACCTTTGAATCAATGATGTTTGTTTTGGTAATGTCATTGTGAATGAAATATATAAATGATTATGAATATGTAGATGAAGTGAGGATCATGAGCGAGATAAAAATGAAAAAAAATATGACAAATTTTAAGGTATGACACGGTTTATAAACACTTGTTCTGTGACACCCTATAAATATCAGAGGTTTGCTATCATCATCCATTTTCTTCTTCTTTGCCTAGGGTACATGCTTATACCTCAAATATCCACACTCTTAAATGCTCAACAAAATGCTCTATTCTTTTTCAAACCTATTCAGACACTTTATCAAATTATTTGATTGGACACCTATTACAAACATAAGTTGTTGTGGACATAATTTAACCACATTATGTGTTTGGCTATTTCTTTTGTTTGAGTATTATTTTGATCATATCAAAGAGAACTTTTGTCTTTCTTTTCAAATTTTTATGAGGTATATTCACCTCCACCATTTTTTTTTTAAAATTAGAAAGTCTTTATTAGTTTTTAAAATTGGGAATATTTAATAAAGTCTCTTCTCTCAATCATATTTTTTATTTACAAAAGTACGAACTCAATGCTCCACTTAAAAGAAATTGAGTTCACTTTTCATTCGTACTAATGTGTACTTGTTTCCAAAAGTTTATTCACTTAGAGTAAAAATTATCAAAATAATTAGGTTGTGAGTTTAATGATTATTCAAAGAACTTATGACCCTATCAATTTTTATTAGAAAGTCTTACTAAAAAAACGTACTATATACACAAACTAGAGAAATAAGTTAATAGTATTTATAAGACTACTAGAATATTAATTGTTTTGCATAAATTTGGCTAACGGTTTGTGGAGGCAGGTAGGAAATCATCATTAAATTTGAAGCATCAAAGTATATCATTTATTTTAAAATATTTTAACGTCTCTCTCATGTCTTCACAAATATTTACCTTTTTTGTGTTTGGGTGAATTTGAAGGTGGTTTTTTACATCATGCATGAATGAGGAAACGCATGGAATGGAAAGTGTAATAGGCAGCTGCAAAATTAACTTCGACCTGTTATGGTTGAAGAAAACTATGTTAACTAAGATATGTGATGGTTGGTATGAGTCGAAAACAACACTTGATGTAATCAATTTAGAAATTGAATGACATAATTATTTCATAATTTTTTTTGGTTAGAATTTGAAACCACAAAATTAATGAATAATAGAGAGATTGAGTATGAAGAAGGAGAGAATGAAAGATATTTGTAATTAGAGAGAGAGAGTAATTGAGAATGTGAATATTTTTTTTATTAATATTGATAATAATACCTCTAAAGTATTTAAATAATTATCTAAAGTATTTAAACAATTATAAATGGATCGAGACACAAGTTATAACATCAAATAAATAAAAAAACTAAATTCTCAGACCTCTAATCGGTTACATAAAATCCATAATCGGTTACCGCTGCTAAAAACTCTAAAAATAGAAATAGTGATAACTGATTACTACGAATGCGTAATCGATTTTACCAACACCAAAATCACTTTTTCTTCAGCTTATTTGACCTTTTGACATGTCTGTAATCGGTTACACACTCGTGGTAATCGAGTTACAACACTTGAATTACCAAAATTCTTTTAACACGCCACCTTAATTCAAGTGCTTCAAGTCTTCCGTGCAATTATCATCTTCAATTTCTTGAACACTTCAATTGTGACTCCATTGGTGAACAAATCAACAACTTGCTCTTCACTTCGATAAAATCTCAATCTCAATCTCAATCTTCCTTCACTAACAAGCTCCCTCAAGTAGTGAAATCTCATTTCAATGTGCATGCTCCTCCCATATGTAATTGGGTTCTTAGCAAGAATAATCGTGGAAACTTTACCAATTAGAAGTGTAACAACATCACCCTCATTGTTGTCTAGCTCCTTCAATAGATTCATTAACCACACGACTTGACACACACAACGAAACCGTAATGTACTCGACCTTAAAAGACGAGAGTGTTACTACTGGTTCCTTCTTCGAACACCATGAGATGGTGTTCCTTCAAACACAAAGATGTATGTAGATGTAGAATTTTGATCATTTTCATCTTCGCACCAATTAAAATCGGTAAAACCGAGAAAATTACATTTTCTATCCATATCCAATGCGGGAAAGAGAATTCCACAGTCAATCGATCATTTGACGTATCTTAAGATACTTTTGACTGCTACCAAATTAGGCACCTCTGATCTCTCCATGAATCTACTCACAATACTAATACTAAACGCCAAGTCAGATCGTGTATTGCACAAGTAACACAAGGATTCAATCATCCTTTTATACTGAGTTGGATCAACATCTTGCTCATCCTCACTCTTTGATAACTGTAGCCTCAATTAGCTTGAGTAATGGAAGCATTACAATGCTCCATTTCAAATTTCTTCAATATCTCAAGCTCATACCTTCTTTGGTGCATGAACAGTTCCTTTTTGGACTTGTGGAACTCAATGCCAAGGAAGTACGCCATGAGGCCAATGTGAGCCATCTCAAACTCTTTCATAATTTCACTCTTGAACTTAGAAATACACTTTTTGTCGTTGCTCATTATCAATAAGTCGTCTACATCTAGACAAAGGATAATTACTCATTCACTTGTATCCGTCTTCACATGCACGCCATGTTCGAATACACATTTCTTGAAGCCAATATCCTTTAGTAAACCATCTATCCTCTTGTTCCAAGCTCTTGGAGCTTGCTTCAAACCATACAATGTTTTCTTTAACTTGTAGAACTTTGACGTACATTTGATAGATGAACCAATTATTGTTATTTACAATACCAACAACTAGCCTAATGATTTCAATCCTTACAACCGATGTGAATACCTCTTCAAAGTATATGCCTTCTCTTTGCAAGAATCCTTTTGCAACTAATCGAGCCTTATGCATGATTATTTCACCTTTGGGATTTGCATTCACTTTGAACACCCATCTCACACGAATTGGCTTATTTTCGTCCAGTAGATCAACTAACTCCCGAGTGTTTTTCTTCTCAATGGGTTCCAGCTCCTCCTTCATAACAAAAATCCACTTTGGATCACTTAGTCTCTTCCGTTTAAACGGGTTCAGATTCAACCATAAGTGCAAAATTGACAAAATTGCCATCATCATTGACTTTGTTGTCTCATAAAAGTTCACAATCTTGGAGTTTTTGAGAAAAATCTTTTTGACTTGTTGATCTTCTCACATTATCTTAAATTCAGGCTTCAGAGACCGGCGGTTCTGCTTTATCAAATTCTACAAAAATTGAATTTTCAATGTTGTAATTGATTATGACTTTTACTTAACCAGTTACAGGTTGTTGATCTCCTTTATCTCGTCAACGATGACGTCTCCTATGATCAAAATCCACCTATTTATTACATCATACAACTTATAACCACCGGTATAATGATACCATACAAGCATCATCAACTCTCCCTTATCACTCAGATTCTTTCTAAGCTGCCCCAGAACATGTCGATACGCTACAGAACCAAAAACTCTCACATGGTTCAGATTTGGTTTGAATCTCGGCCATGCTTCCTCTAGTGTTATCTTCTCAAGATTATTTTTGGGACACCTATTCAACAAATAGTCAGCTTTGGATATTGCTTCTCCCTATAACTCTTTCGACAAGTGCTTTCCCTTTAACATGTTTCACACCATGTTCATAATCGATCAATTATTTCTTTTGGCAACACTATTTTTTTGTGGTGTATAAGATGGTACAACCTCGTGTATTATCCCTCCTTAATCACAAAACCTCTCAAAGTCTTTTGAGACATATTCACTTCCACCATTCATTTCGAGCACTTTGAGCTTGTGACCACTTTGCCTCTCAACCATGGACTTGAACTTATTAAACACTTTGAATACTCCATCCTTTCTCTTGGTTAGGTATGTCCATAGCTTTCTACTATGATCATCAATGAATGTGACAAAATATCTATTGCCACTAATCGAGTCAACTTGCATCGGTCTACACACGTCTGAATACACCACCTTAAGGTGATTTTTTATTCTATAACCCGCATCCTTGCTGAATTTATCCTTATGCTGATTCGCTTGCACACATTCTTTTATAAATTTCAGCTTGTATGTTGAGGAATGGCAACGCCGTTACCATATTCCTTTATTTTGCAAGTCTTTGGGATCTCAGAAATTCAGATGCCCAAGACGATATTTTCATATCCATTTTTCCCAACTCACCTTGTAGCAAGACACCTATTCTCCATAACCTTCAATTAAACCTTGAAGGTTCTATTAGCATCCATAGGAGCTTTTAGGAGCAAATACCTGTTTGCATCCATGATACGTAACCCCTTATTTTCCATGTGAATCTTGTAAACCTTCTCAAGCATTTG
Source organism: Lathyrus sativus (assembly GCA_963859935.3). Taxonomy (NCBI): domain Eukaryota; kingdom Viridiplantae; phylum Streptophyta; class Magnoliopsida; order Fabales; family Fabaceae; genus Lathyrus; species Lathyrus sativus. The sequence goes on from OZ012735.1 coordinate 810,109,682, forward strand.
ACCAATACTTAGAAAGTTACATTTGATTCTTGGAATGTGCAATGCTTCTTTGATTAAGGAACGTCCATAATCCATTCTCATAATCAAAACATCATTGATACCATTGACCGCTATAGTGGTGTCATGCGCGAGCTTCACTTTGTTATTCATGGCACAATTGATTTTAGCAAACCAATCCTTCATCCCCATCATATGATTTGAACACCCAGAGTACAAATACCATTCGTCACTGCATTGAACTAAAACATTCATATTCATCATGACATTTCCTTTTGCTGTTGTTGTTGTCCCGCAACCTGTTGATGTTGCATTCCACTTTCATGATCATGATCAAGAGTGTATTCTCCTCATAAAACTCTTGTCTTGTAACCTTGGCTTCATTCCCTTGAGACCATATCGTTGACAATTAAAGCACTACACCTTACTTTTGTCAATCCTCTTCCTTTCACCTCTAAAGTTTCCTTGACCACCATTTTTGTTACAACTACTCTCACCCCTTTGACAAGTCAAATTCTTAGAATTTTGGGAGTGTCTTCCACCAAAATTATGAAAACTCCCTTTACTCTTCATGGACCATTTTCCTTTTGATGTCCTTCTTGTTGAGACAAGCTTGCAAAACAATATCCGCATTTGCCTTATCATGATTTCTCTCCTCCATCCTTTGCTCATGAGCCCCAAAAGAGCTTTGTAGCTCCTCTTTGATCATTGTCATAAGATCCTTTGATTCCTCAATCGCTAAGACCATATTTTCAAATCTTACCATTATAAAACACAAGATTTTCGTGAAAACATACTGCTTCATAATTGTCTCTCCATATGACTTTGCTTGATTCTCTAATAAAGTGATTCTCGTGAAATCATTGATCGTCACCTTTACCTTTGCCATCCCATGTGTATGCCTTCTCTAAGATTTCACACACTTGATTTGACGATTCACAATAACCAACTTTCTCAACATTTTCATCATCCACACATTGATGGATAAAAAACGACGAATTTAAATCTTCATTCTTATCTTCCTTATGTGTTACTTGTTGTGCATTTGCTACACTTTCTACAAGAGGATTCACCCTGTTCTTGATCCCTTCAAGAACATCTTGGTAGCCAAACAACATCTTCATTTGTTTGCACCATTTTTCATAACTCTTCACATCAAGGATGGGTAGGTTTTTAGGGATTTTTCATTTGAGATAGAATTCATGTTGCACACTAGATGTTTCTGGATCACACCAAGGATCTTGATGCCAAAGGTTAGAACTTGGAACCCAAAGATTATGAATAATGGAGAAATTGGGTATGGAGAGAGAGAGAGAGAGAGAGAGAGAGAGAGAGAGAGAGAGAGAGAGAGAGAGTAATTGAGGGTGAGAGTATTTTCACATTAACATTGATAATAATACGTCTAAGGTATTTAAACAATTACAAGTGGATTGAGACACAAGTTAGAACATCAAATAACTGGAAAAACTGAATTTTCAGACCTGTAACCAGTTACACAAAGCCTGTAACCGGTTATAACTGCTAAATACTTTAAAAATAGAAACAATGATAATCGGTTACTGAAAACGCGCAACCAGTTACACCAACGCCAAAATCACTTTTTCTTTAGTTTATTTAACCTTTTGACATGTTTGTAACCGGTTATGCACCCATGATAACCGGTTACAACACTTGAATTACCAAAATTCTCTTAACAATCTTCAATGGTTGGTATGAGTTAACAACTACACTTGATGTTACATATGCATGATGGAAGAGGTCTAAAATTTTCAATTTATTGCCAGAGTTTTTTGAGGATGGTGAATTATTATTTGATGTAGTGTTCTCCTTGCTTGAGGGAGTAAATTTCTTCTTGGAGATATGATATGCGAAAAACGTCTCCTTGATGAATACCTGCCAAATCTGTTGAGCATTGTCCATCTAAGGGAGACTTTCTGAAATTCTGTCCTCAATTAAATTAGTAATCCACGTTATTAGTATTGTATTCATTACTACAAAAAAACCATATGACAAAGGTTGGAAAAGGGATATCACAATGTCTGACCATCTGTTGTAAGGTAAGAGGTGATTGTATGTCTGGTGTTTTCCACCACAGACGTGAGACTGTGATAGTAAGGCAGGATGCGTGCTACCTACCATAACAGTTACTAGTATCATCTATTGTGGTATTTAAATTTATAAAATAATATTTAATCATGGTTAAACTAAATAACTGTTGTTGAAAATACCCATGTTGATTATAAAATATGCAGATTGCTTGTTTTTGAATAAACCTCACAAAAACATACATCCATTCAAATTGATGAAGAAGTATATAATCTAAAAATTAAACTATTCTTGAAAACCAACTTACACAAACCACTGTTTTCCAAATTGCATGCGTCACATCATTCATTTCCCGCTCTTTAACATATAGAATGTGGTTCAATAGTCTAATTCCTTCATGAAATCAATTCCTTCTATTCTAGTTTAATTTGAATAATATCAATAAATTATTGTTATTCAAATTAAACTATAAGAGAAGATATGTATGTGATGAAGGAATCAGGTTATTGACCCACATTCTATATTTTAAACAGCGTGAGATGAATGATGAGACAGATGCAATTCAGAAAACATTGATTGATATAAGTTGGTTTTCAAATACAACTTAATTTCCAGATTATAAGTTTTTATGTCAATTTAAATGAAATGTATTTTCAGTGAAGAGTTAGTGAAACAAACAATCTATATAGCATATAATAAACTCAAATTCATCTACATAGCATATAAGAATTTAAAGAATAAAACATTGTTAAGTCACAAGAAGCTTTTTTCTTGTGACCTAGCACTCTTTTGTTCTTGTTCTGAAAATATTAGCCAACAACAACAACATACAACAACATTTATCAACAAGAACAAAACATTTATCAATGTTTTCAGAACAAGAATAAAACGTTGCTAAGTCACAAGAAGCTTCTTTCTTGTGACTTAGCAATGTTTTATTCTCGTTCTGAAAATATTAATCAACAACAACATTATCAATAACATAATAACATACAACAAAATAAATAAATAAATATGTACAACAACAACATACAACAACACGAGATATTATGTAATGATTCAAGAACACACCTTTTTTTAAACTAATAGTGGATCTGGAACAAATTATGAAGTTCATCTAGTTTATGAATCTATGAAGAAGACTTACAAGGTGAATGCAGTTACAAAATATCTTCATACTTCTTGTATTTTTATTCATAGATATGCAAACCATATGTATCATATCCAAAGTATGCGCTTCGTTAACATGGTGAAGACGAATTTGAAAAAATGAGAACATTCACCAAATGAAAAAATAAGAACTCATTCTTAACAAGAAAAGTAAATGAAATCGAAGTATAAGTTTAATGAACGAACCTCAAGATAGCGATTGGTGAAGACGAATCTTAAGGTTGAAGTATGTTTAAAGAGTTAAATGGATGTTAGGGTTATTGTTGTGAATTAAGATAAAATTCAATATCAGTTTGTGAGGCAAAGAACAATAGCAACCAAAATGGATGGTCTACAACAATAATAATCTGTACACAGATAATATAATAGAATAAGGTAAGAAAAAAACGAATGTTTGTTTGCCCAGTTCGATCAAACGATTTACTCTGGGGGAGAGAGCAACTCTCCAATTCACTATACTTAGAAAGTTGTTACAAGAGATTACAGATGAGTTACAAGAAAATAGAATTCGCCTTCAAGTTCCCAAGAACAACCCTGAAGACGCCCAAGAACAACCCTATTTTCTACCTAAGTGTTTCCCTACCTCTCAAACTCTCAATATATAAATCACTCAAACCCAAGGTGTAATCTAAGGTTTTCTTTGTGCATAGTTGAAACCCTATGCTATGCCTTTAAACCCTTGCTCTCCCTTGCTGGTGTAAACTCTAAGATTGTCACACACAAAACATATAGGAGATACATATTTATAATAGCAAATACCCAACAAACAAAGCCCAAAACCACATGGACCGAATCGAAAAAAACTCGAAAATGCGAAAATAAATTCACCATACGGACAATATTATTCACCGTACGGACGTCATTGTTCATCCGTACGGATAACACTATTAACCGTACGGACGATACTATTCACCGCCAGAAATTTGTTTTTTTTTCTTGACTTTTCGTCCGAATCTCTAAAACTTCTGATTTTCGCGGTAAATGCCATCTACAAAATATGTTTTATTTCTCTTCATCAATAAAGGTTTTAAGGAACATTTACAACAACCTCCACCTTGACTTTAAATCATGTTGATACCAATTTAACAATCAACAACATTGATGCTCTCTACCAAGTTAAAACTTTAATCAATAATTTTGATCAAATTCAAGCAACCCTTGAATCTTGATCTTGCAACTTAAATCCACTTGTTCCCAATTACCCTTTTCTGCCTAGGTAATTTAACAAGCCTAAAAGTATGATTTTTCAACCACCCTTGACTCCACCTGTTTTCAAATGCCTCCCTGAAGGTTTTTCTTCTTTTATTTTGCAGTCCTTCAGCCACATTAAAAAGATAATATCCAAGGCTAGCATAACTGTCCCTTTGAGATGCTACAATAACCCTCCTTACCTTATCATGGGTCAAATGATAATCAGATATCTCTGTAACCGTTCCCACGCTATTGCTAGCATCCATTGTAGGAAACTTCACCTCAAATTGAGTTGTCTTCGTTATAGTTTCTCCCAGGTTACTCCTTTAATTTTCACTATTCTTCTTCTGAATAAATTCTCTACCAACCAAGTAAGATGTTTTAACCTCAGCTCTTCCCCAAAAACTCAATAAAAACTCAGTGGTAACATGCATTTTTATCCCTTGATTTCTGCAAAATTCACTGTACTCCTCCGAAACTTTCTCAAGGCATTCATAACGCCTTAAACTCAAATCCTATAGCTCTTCCTTGTCATGAAAGCCTCCACTAGTTAACCATGAATGAATAATAACATTTGAACCTTCTAAAATATATAGACCACATATTTTAGACCCTTTAGCAATAACCAATTCATTGTGTGAAATCTTCAACACTCCACGTTCAACTCTAGTACAATAATAGCCTAGATCATCAAACATACTTATAGATGACAAATTTTGCTTGAGTTTTGGAACATACCTCACATTATGAATAAGAAGTTCACGATCATTAAACATTTTAAATCTGACCATACCAATACCATGAACCTTGAATGCCTTATTATTACCAAGACGAACTACTCCATCTCGCACCATCTTCAAAGTTTCAAAGTATTCTATTCTTGGACACATGTGATAAGAGCAAACTGAGTCAATGACCCAACTATCTTTAGTTTCCAAACTCGATACTACTAGTGATTCAGCATCCTCATAACTTTCCTCACCTAATGCAACTACAGCTTGAACAGAATCTTCATTGACCTTTCTTTCAGAACAATCCCTTTTAAAGTGACCGATTTTCTAACAATTAAAATATTTTACCTTTGACTTGTCAGACCTCTTTGATTTGGACATCTCTTTACGCTCACCTCTTCCTCTTGACACATTTAAGCCTTCACCATTATCTTCAATCTTCAAATCTTTCGACTTTGAAAATTCTTTAGATTTCACCGTCGTCTGGACTTCATCCAAGTAATAGTACCTTCCTTACCATAAAGAAGGGAATTCTTAAAGTGATCAAAGGATCTGGCTAATGAACTCAACAGGAGCAAAGCCTTGTCCTCATCATCAATCTTCACTTCAATATTCTCAAGATCATCGATAATCTTGTGAATTTCTATAAGCTGCTCAATTATGGATTTGTCCTCTGCCATTCAGAATAAATATAGTTGTTGTTTCAGATACAACATGTGACCCAAAGACTTTGTCATATACAATGATTCAAGTTTTACCCACATAGCAACCGCAGTTTGCTCCCTGGCGACTTATCTTAGAATTTTATCCCCGAGGCACAAGATAATGACACTCCTGACCTTATCCACCATCTCGGTCTTCTGCACCTATGTAAGTCCTGAAGGCATCAATGTTTCCCTCTTCAAAGCATCGATACACTTCTCTTGAATTAAAATTGCTTGCATCTTAATCTTCCACAACCCGAAGTCGTTATTACCGAAAAATTTCTCGATCTGCCATCTACTCACCATGGTGCTCCCTTGTCAACAATATCTCTTTGCTCCACGCTCACCGCACCACTTGTTGTGAATCTTGTTGTGAATTAAAATAAAATTCAATATCAATTTGTGAGGCAAAGAACAGTAGCAACCAAAATAAATGGTCTACAACAATAATAATTCGTACACAGATAATATAACAGAATAAGGTTAGAAAAAACCGAAAGTTTGTTTATCCAGTTCGATCAAATGATCTACTCTGGAGGAGAGAGCAATTCTCTAATTCACTATACTCAGAAATTTGTTACAAGAGATTACAGATGAGTTACAAGAAAATAGTCTTCGCCTTCGGGTTCCCAAGAACAACCTTGAAGGCGCCCAAGAACAACCCTATTTTCTACCCAAGTGTTTCCCTACCTCTCCAACTCTCAATATATGAATCACTCAAACCCAAGGTGTAATCCAAGGTTTTCTTTGTGTATAGCTGAAACCCTATGTTGTGCCTTTAAACCCTTGCTCTCCCTTGTTGGTGTAAACTCTAAAATTCTCACACACTAAACATATAAAAGATACATATTTATAATAATAAATATCCAACAAACAAAGTCCAAAATCACATGGACTGAATCGAAAAAAGCCCGAAAATACAAAAATACTTGTCACTGTACGAACATCACTATTCATCCGTACGGATAACACTATTCACATTACGGACGACACTATTCACTGCCCGAAATTTTTTTCTCTCGACTTTTCGTGGTAAATACAATCTCTAAAATATATTTTATTTCTCTTCATCAACAAAGGTTTTAAGGCATATTTGCAACAATTATGTTATGAGAGAGAAGAGTTAAATATGTTAGAGTTTTCTTTTGAGAGAAACGACTGTTATGTACTAAACGATAGATATTTTCACTTATATACTTTAAAATATCACTTTTCATTACGATTAGAAAGAAAAACTGTGATGCAATGTTCAAATTTTACAACGGTTGAATTGTAAAATCGTGGTTATATAACTTTCAATTTCTTTTATCTATTATGAACGCAATGGTAAAAGAGTATTTAATTGTTGTTATTATTATTCTACATAATTTTATTAAGAGGTCCAAAAGGAAGAGATCATAAAACATAATTTTTTCATTACATAATTTTGTTATGTCAATGTCAGAACAATAACCAATCTATGACTCTCTCCTCACTACCGTCGTCAGAATCATAATAACAAATCTTTCACCTTTTTCTTTTTCTTCTCCAGCTTCTTCGAACCGTATGACTAAACTTGATTAAATCGGATATCTCGGTTGAATAAACGGGTCTCTATAAAAAAACTATATATTTATAAATCGGTCAAACTTCATGACTCTGTCTTTAAAAAAATATCATGACACCTACAAAATTTTAAAATATCATCGGTCTCTAAAAAATATCATGACACCTACAAAATTTTAAAATATCATAATTTTACAAGTTCATTCTTTAAATTCAAACTCTTGACGTAGACATCACGCATCACAAAATAGTATAAAATACAAATCCAAATAAATTTTGAACATTCAAAGAAATATTGGGCAAATAAGTTTTGAATAAAGTCTACTTATATTTTAATTTTATTTAAAATAATTATTATGAAGAAAAAAAAGAATGCATTTAAACTGTCAGTTTGCCAAAACCGCCTATTTAGCCGTTTTTAGCGGTTTTGGCCGATTCTTGACGGTTCCACTATGGTGTTGTAAGAGATTGAAGAAGTGAAAATCAGTATATGAAACTGTGCATTTATAGGAGAGGTTGAAGATGAAACATCTGATGAACTTAATCCTTACAATGATTACTTCTAAACTTGTGACCGTCTTGAGAAATGAAAAAAAAAATCAAAAATATTAAAACCCTGATTAAATAATTTTAGAAAAAATAGAGTTGTTACAAACAATTAAGATTCAATTGGAAATTGATGGTCGGATTAAAGTTCTGTCTATGAGCCCTAATTTATTTTTAGAGCAAAGAACAATTTTAATAAAAATTGACCAGTGATAATTGTAGTTGTTTAAAAAATGAGAAACAATAACAATGCAAGGATTATCGTTGTGTGCATGAAGAAGAAATTAGGCATATCGATTTGATAGTTTCAATTAGGATTTTTGTTTGTATTAGTGTTGATTGACTCATTTGTGATAAAAAAAATTATAGGTTGTGATGGGTTAGAGGATTGCAGTGATTAAAAGGGTGTAAGAATTCAGTCTTCATCTATGGCACAATTAATGGTAACCATTGTTGAAATTTTTTAGACTCTCGTCAAAGAAGAAGAAATAAGGTTTTTCTAATTTATATATGCACTAAATATATAAATAAAAAATTAAATTTACTTGTAATCGTGATTTATAAGACTTAGTATATAACAATTTGTTGTTTAAAAAAATCTTAATCATTATATGACAAAGTGAAGAGTTTTGAGTTACTATTTTATGTAAATATTTACTTTGGAGTAGTGTTGCCAATAAATTCAACTAACTTAAAAATAATTTAAAATTCGGTTCCACAATTAAATTTTTGCATTGAATTTATAAATCAAATGAACGGAATATAAACGAAAAATTAAATTCGTTAAGTAAATGAGTTGACTCGTTAAATTCAAGTGTCAACTCGATAATATACGAAAAAAATTATATTATTTTTTAGAGGACATCTAAAATGCATTAATTTGTAAATGGTGTAATCGTTCTGTACTAAAAATGTATTAATTTTTTTAGTAATCATTCTGTACTAAAAATGCATCAATATTTTAGTAATTTTTATGTACAATTTTATTAAATTTGTAAGATTTTTAAATATTTTGATGAAATTGTAAATTTTTAAGACAAATTTAAACCCTAATGGTCTAATTTTTAAATTAGACAAATCACTTTAAAGTTGTGTGGTATTGAATTTGTAGATTTTTTGAGAAAAGTTAAATTACAATTTGATAACTTTTATTTATTTTAATATATTTATTTTAAAGAAATATTAATTTAAAATATTAAATATATATATATAAAAAAATAACTTTTAAATCTATGAAGCAAATAAATAAAATATAATATAATGAATTTATTGGGTTGAATCGAAAAAATTTATATCAAAATTAACCTGAAATTTAAACTGAATTATTATATATATATATATATATATATATATATATATATATATATATATATATATATATATATATATATATATATATATATATATATATATATATATATATATATATTCAAATGTCTCATTGTGGCTCAGATGTTAGTTAGTTTTGTTACGAACCTAATTAAATGACGAAGAAACTTTAGAGTTCTTACCAAACGACAAAGATCTTAATTGGATTGAATAGAAACAATGGATATTATGAATTCTTTAACCATACAAAATTGAATTTTGTAGCAACGGTATTCATTACTTCCCCCGTCTTCTTCTAAATGTTTAACTCGAGTTTTTGTTAGATTTCTAATATTTTTAATAATATACTATTAAAAAACAGAAAGAGTATTTACATTTTCCATAATTAATTTCACAGATTTTATTGTATTTAGCTCGAAGTCCAATGCGTCGTAATTGAGGGCGGCGGGAATGACCTAAGCTTGTTGTCACGCGCGATCTGCAATCTCTCTCGATCCACGCGCTTTCTCGCCTTTTTCAATTTCTTCCTTACTTTTTTATGTTCTTTTTAATAAAATAAAAACAAAGTAACTTTTGAGAAAATTGTGAGACTCACTTTTTAACCGGACCTTTAATTTTTACTCAAAAAAGTCAATCGGTACCGTTTTGTCTATATATGAAAAAAGACACCGGTTCATAAGGTTGAACCGGTCGGTCAGCCCTCTCTATCAACTTTCAAAATCAATCAATTAAAATAATAAAGTGTGTTACTTATCTGTAATGAGTTTTAGTGTTGTCTTACCACCTTTCAATCTCATTTTTTTAATGATTTTTTTATTATATTTTAATTCATGTGTTTCAAAAGAGCAACACCGGAAACGGAAGCACCACCGTGACGGCTACCGCAAGTGGTTCAAAAAAGACCAAAATGATCTCAGCAATCTCTGCAAGTAACAAAAAAGACCACAATGGTCTCAGCAACCTTTGCAAGTAATAACAACACTATGTCTCAGCAACCTCTTCTTGATTCATCTCCATACTCCAACAACGCCGCTGCTAGCACCGCCGCCTTCAACGGTGGTTAAATATGTTCTTACAGCAACAGCTCCAACAACACTGATCTAAAGTAGCACGTTTTCAGTTCCTCCACTTCATCAAATCGCATGGCATGTGGAATTTACTCTCTCCGTACTAATTTACACTATACACAAAAATTTAATATTTCACACTTTTTAAATAAAAAAATTATATTTTTTGTGACAATTTTAAAATATATTTTATGAAATTATGTAAAAGTAATTTTGATTGGTTGTTGTTTGAAAAAAATTAGAGAAAAATTAAATTAAATATAATTTATATTTAATTTTATATTGAAAAAGATAAAATTTTAAAACAAAATAGTTAAATGAATAAAATTGTTGTTTCTTATTTATAATTTCTGACCAGAGTGTTTTTTTTTATAAACTAGCGGGATACTCGTGCTATCGCATGTATCACGCTGCCGTATAAATTGCAAAATATAAAATTAATACTTTAATATTATTCAGTAAATAATATGTGACTCCATAGATGCAACAATAATAATTTTTTGATAAAATTTTTCATTTCTACAATAGCATGAGTAAATATATCAAATTTAATTTAATGTATGAAAAATAAAATTCAAATGATTGTTGGAAATAATAAAGATTTATTTCCATTAAAGTTGTTCTAAAATGACAAAGTGAGTGATATAGTTAATTGACAATAAATGCTTAGTCCCACATTGGAAGTAGAGAAAAATTAAATAGCATTTATAAGGCCCTTGGAACAATGTACTTTCCAAAGGGGATAAAGTGCCACATAGTCATATGTGGTGGTGCCAAGACTTATGTCACTTGTCTCATACAAAACACCCCTCGCAGGTGTCGCCACCGGCGACACCGGATCCGAGGGCGTGGGCGTAGAGACGCTAGTGGCGGCTTGTAGACGGCACTTGAGCACTTGGGCTATTCGCGGCGTTAATGAGGCGGCGCCGGTGGCGCTCCGTTCGAAATCAAATACTCCAAAATCTGATATCCTCTTCTATATAATTCCAAACGTATTCCTTGCATTCGAAACTTCACCAGTCTTGTGCAGTTTCGAGAAAAAGGCTGACTTATCCTGGGTATTCAGGCCGTTCCAACTCTAAGACAATTTGAGAGTGTGCTTGAAATACTTTTAAGGAAAGTGATTTCGTTCACGATTCAGTCTGGATCCATTCGACATTGAAGAATTATATCCTGGGTATTCAGGCCGTTCCAACTCTAAGACAATTTGAGAGTGTGCTTGAAATACTTTTAAGGAAAGTGATTTCGTTCACGATTCAGTCTGGATCCATTCGACATTGAAGAATTATCTAACAATCTTAAAAGTATTTGTATCATGGATTCCGACGCTGCTGTTTCAAGCATCAAGGTTATGAATCAGGATCTTGTCAAATTGAATCGCTTCGATGGAAACAACTTTACCAGATGGCAAGACAAGATGACATTCCTGCTTACTGCACTCAAGGTTCACTACGTCTTGAATCCTGATCTGACACCAATTCCAGAACCAACTGAAGATGATTCTGACGAACTCAAGAAGAAGCGCATGCTGCGAAGGGAGGACGAATTACTATGTCGTGGACATATTCTGAACACGCTGTCTGACCGCCTATACGACCTATACACGGACAATCCGTCCGCTAGAGACATATGGAATTCACTGGAGTTTAAATTCAAAGCCGAAGAAGAAGGTACGAAGAAGTTCTTAATTTCTAAATACTTTGATTTTAAATTTATAGATTCCAAGCCCATACTTCCCCAAGTGCACGAATTGCAAGTCCTGGTGAACAAAATCAAAGCGGTGAAAATAGACATTCCTGAAACCTTTCAAGTTGGTGCAATCATTGCTAAGTTACCAAGTTCGTGGAAAGGCTATAAAAAGAAATTGTTGCACATTTCTGATGACTTTTCCTTGGAGAAAATCCAGAAACATCTTTGAATCGAGGAGGAATCGAAGGAGAGGGAAAAATCAGAATCTGCGGGTCTTTACAAAGCTAATGTTGTGACCAGAAAAGAAAAGAAAAAACATGATGTCAAGAAAAGTCACATCGCACCAAAAAGGGAACATACCAAGTTCAAGAACTTTGGTGGTCCGAAGGGTCCGAAAAATAGATGCTTTGTATGTGGAAAACCTGGACATTATGCTCGAGATTGCAGGCAAAATAAATCAAAAAAGGAGATCAATGCAGTAAATGCTAACAATGATATAATTGCTACTGTGAGCGAAATTATGGCAATCAAAGACAAAGTCCAAGGCTGGTGGTATGATACATGTGCCACGGTTCATGTCTCATATGACAGGGTTGCATTCAAAACATATTCTGAGACAAATGATGGACAAGAAGTACAAATGGGAAATGAAGTACGATCCAAAGTTGTTGGAACCGGAACGGTCGAACTCAACTTCACTTCTGGAAAGAAAGTTACTCTTGTTAATGTGCTTCATGTCCCAGACATGAATAGGAATCTTGTTAGTGGGGATTTATTGGAAAAACCGGGTATTAAATCTGTGTATGAATCGGGAAAACTTATTTTGACCCGTAATGGTGTGTTTGTTGGAAAAGGATATTCCGCTGAAGGAATGATCAAACTATGTATTACTGATAACATGATTAATGAAATTTCTAATTCTGCTTACATGCTTGATTCAGTTACTTTATGGCACAATAGACTAGCACATATTGGTATTAGTTCAATGAAGAGACTAATTAAATTTGGCTTGATATCATGTAATATCAATGATTTCAATAAATGTGAATTATGTGTTAAATCAAAAATGATTAAGAAACCTTTCAAAAGTGTTGAAAGAAATACAAATCTGCTTGATCTTGTACATTCAGATTTGTGCGAATTTAATGGCATGTTGACCCTTGGGGGAAATAGATATTTCATTACATTTATTGATGATTGTTCTAGATACACTTATGTATATCTCTTAAAGCATAAAGATGAGGCTTTTAATGCCTTTAAGAGTTATAAAGCAGAAGTGGAAAATCAATTAAGTAGAAGTATAAAAGTCCTTAGGAGTGATAGGGGCGGTGAATACTTTTCTACTGAATTTGATGCAATTTGTGAAGAACACGGTATAATACATGAATGTTCGGCCCCTAGAACACCACAACAAAATGGCATAGCCGAAAGAAAGAATCGAACATATCAAGAAATGATGAATGCCATGTTATTGCATTCCGAACTACCTTTCAATTTGTGGGGCGAAGCCTTATTATCCGCTTGTGGGGGTGTGTGACATATTACAAAAACATGGATCCTAAGAGAACCAAGTTGGGTCCTTGAGGGATAAGATGTGCCTTTGTAGGATATGCACAAAATAGCAAAGCATATAGCCTTTTAAATTTAGAGTCTAATATTATTGTTGAATCCCCGGATGTAGAATTCTTTGAAAAACTTATCACTAAGGATAAAGAATCAGAGTCGGCCATAAATAAAGAATCTTGTGAAAAAGACTCTTCTCGGATTGTAGAAATACAACCTGAAGGCACATCTCGAATCATTGAACCACAACCCGAACCTAGGATAAGCAAAAAAGAGTCCGGAAAATAAAGAACCTAGGACCAGACGAAATTGATTCTCAACCCATTTCATTTTATCTGGTTGAAGGAAATAGTACAAATTTTATTAAAAGCATTCCGGTAATTCTTCAAGTAGGGGAAGATCCTAAAACTTATAAGGAAGCAATAGCTTCAAGAGACTCCTCCTTTTGGAAAGATGCTATCCAAGATGAAATGGATTCAATTATGTCCAACCACACTTGGGAACTTGTTGATTTACCAAAGGGATCAAGACCCATTGGATGCAAGTGGGTGTTTAAAAAGAAATATCATAGTGATGGTACATTAAACACTTATAAAGCAAGATTAGTGGCAAAAGGATTTAGACAAAAGGAAGGTATAGATTATTTTGACACTTATGCACCTGTAGCAAGAACAACCACTCTAAGGTTGTTATTTGCTTTAGCATCTTTGAATGATCTGATTGTTCATCAAATGGATGTTAAAACAGCATTCCTAAACGGAGACCTCGATGAGGAAATCTACATGGAACAACCAGAAGGATACGTCCTTCCTGGAAATGAACAAAGGGTGTGCAAACTTGTCAAATCTCTATATGGCTTAAAACAAGCACCAAAACAATGGCATCAAAAGTTTGATTCTACGATAATATCAAATGGATTTATTCCTAATTCTTGTGACAAGTGTTTATATACAAAAGTGTATAATAACACTGTAATATTTTTGTGTCTTTATGTTGATGACATGCTAATAATTAGCAATAAACTTAATGGAATTTTAGAAACAAAAAGGTTTCTAACTTCCACTTTCAAGATGAAAGATCTTGGACTTGTTGACACAATTTTAGGAATAAAAGTTAAGCAAAATAGTGGGGGTTATGAACTTAATCAAACACATTATATTGAGAAAATGCTTGATAAGTTCAAACACCTGAAATTCAAGGAAGTAACTACTCCATTTGATCATGTAATCAAACTTGAAAAGAATGATGGAAGAGCAGTGGCTCAATTAGAATATGCAAGTGTGATTGGATGTCTTATGTACTTAATGCAATGTACTAGACCCGATATATCGTTTGCAGTTAGTAAAATGAGTAGATTTACTAGTAATCCAAGTAATGAACATTGGAAGGCAATCACGAGGATATTTGGTTATTTGTTGAAAACCAAAGATCTTGGCCTTCATTATGGTAGGTTTCCTGCTATATTAGAAGGATATACCGATGCAAGTTGGATCTCTAATGTGGGAGATCATAAATCTACAACTGGGTGGATATTTACACTAGCTGGAGGAGCAATTTCTTGGAAGAGCAAGAAACAAACATGCATTACTCTTTCAACCATGGAATCAGAGTTCGTGGCTCTCGCTTCCGCTAGTCAAGAGGCAAAGTGGTTGAGGGATCTTCTTTTGGAAGTTCCATTGGCTAAAGACAATGTTTCAAAAGTAATGATACACTGCGATAGTCAGGCCACTTTGGCAAGAGCATTTAGCGAAGTGTATAATGGAAAGTCTAGGCATATAGGACTTAGACATTCGTTCGTGAGAAAAATGATTAAGGATGGAATCATTTCACTTACGTATATACGAACAAGCTATAATTTGGCTGATCCGTTTACTAAGCCACTGGCCAGAGACTTAGTAAAAACAACCTCGAGAGGTATGGGGTTGAAACTCCTTGAGTAAGAGTTCCGACAATGGCGGCAACTCAATCTTAAGTTAACAGAACATTAACTTTAAGATTTTCAATGGGTAATAACAAGTCGTTGATTTGGATAATTGTCTAACATTTCGTAATTATGTTGACATTGGAAATGAGGGTTGAGTTTTATTTTAAACTCTTAATGAAGTTCAATACCGAGGGTACGTATCCATTGGAAACAGATACTATATGAACTTCACCTATGTGAATTCTGAGATGGTGCCGTCTCAAAGTGAGAGTTCGAGTTTCTCTCATAAAAAATTCATGAAACAGGATAGCACATGGCCATAAATAAGTGCTAAGCGAGTTATGCAGAGGAAGAATCTTTAAGGAGTGTGTGTAAGGTAACACCGGTCTATTCATATGGATTCATGGTTTAAAAGCATTGCTACCTAATGTTCCGATTAAACCTTGTGTTATCCTTACTAAGGTTAAGTTTAAAATCGAAAGATACTTAAATGTATTAATACTTCTTATGTCTAATTTCTAGAATTATTATTTTGTCATTATTAGAACAAGTGGGGGATTGTTGGAAATAATAAAGATTTATTTCCATTAAAGTTGTTCCAAAATGACAAAGTGGGTGATATAGTTAATTGACAATAAATGCTTAGTCCCACATTGGAAGTAGAGTAAAATTAAATAGCATTTATAAGGCCCTCGGAACAATGTAATTTCTAAAGGAGTCAAAGGGGATAAAGTGCCATATAGTCATATGTGGTGGTGCCAAGACTTATGTCACTTGTCTCATACAAAACACCCCTCGCCGGTGTCGCCACCGGCGACACCGGCTCCGGCTCCGGAACCGGATCCGAGGGCGTGGGCGTAGAGGCGCTAGTGGCGGCTTGTAGACGGCACTTAAGCACTTAGGCACGACGCATCGGAGCAATCGGGCTATTCGCGGCGTTAATGAGGCGGCGCCGGTGGCGCTCCGGCAGCCTCCGGCGGGCGGACCGGCCTTCTGTCGGTATACTGCGAATTTGTTTTAATTGTCGCTCCAGTTTTTATTCGTTGCCTAGAGTTCGATTTTTGAATTCGAATTCGAAATATATGACACTTCATGAAGTGGTGCATGAAATTTTATTTGAACCATTGCAAATGCTCATTAGAGAGTGTTGTTTATGAAGAGTTGCAAAATTCCGAAACGACACATGCATGGCTATAAATATATGCTTGATATTTCGAAATCAAATACTCTAAAATCTGATATCCTCTTCTATATAATTCCAAACGTATTCCTTGCATTCGAAACTTCACCAGTCTTGTGCAGTTTCGAGAAAAAGGCTGACTTATCCTAGGTATTCAGGTCGTTCCAACTCTAAGACAATTTGAGAGTGTGCTTGAAATATTTTTAAGGAAAGTGATTTCGTTCACGATTCAGTCTGGATCCATTCGACATTGAAGAATTATCTAACAATCTTAAAAGTATTTGTATCATGGATTCCGACGCTGCTGTTTCAAGCATCAAGGTTATGAATCAGGATCTTGTCAAATTGGATCGCTTCGATGGAAACAACTTTACCAGATGGCAAGACAAGATGACATTCCTGCTTACTGCACTCAAGGTTCACTACGTATTGAATCCTGATCTGACACCAATTCCAGAACCAACTGAAGATGATTCTGACGAACTCAAGAAGAAGCGCATGCTGCGAAGGGAGGACGAATTACTATGTCGTGGACATATTCTGAACACGCTGTCTGACCGCCTATACGACCTATACACGGACAATCCGTCCGCTAGAGACATATGGAATTCACTGGAGTTTAAATTCAAAGCCGAAGAAGAAGGCACGAAGAAGTTCTTAATTTCTAAATACTTTGATTTTAAATTTATAGATTCCAAGCCCATACTTCCCCAAGTGCACGAATTGCAAGTCCTGGTGAACAAAATCAAAGCGGTGAAAATAGACATTCCTGAAACCCTTCAAGTTGGTGCAATCATTGCTAAGTTACCAAGTTCGTGGAAAGGCTATAAAAAGAAACTGTTGCACAGTTCTGATGACTTTTCCTTGGAGAAAATCCAGAAATATCTTCGAATCGAGGAGGAATCGAAGGAGAGGGAAAAATCAGAATCTGCGGGTCTTTCCAAAGCCAATGCTGTGACCAAAAAAGAAAAGAAAAAACATGATGTCAAGAAAAGTCACATCGCACCAAAAAGGGAACATACCAAGTTCAAGAACTTTGGTGGTCCGAAGGGTCCGAAAAATGGATGCTTTGTATGTGGAAAACCTGGACATTATGCTCGAGATTGCAGGCAAAATAAATCAAAAAAGGAGATCAATGCAGTAAATGCTAACGATGATATAATTGCTACTGTGAGCGAAATTATGGCAATCAAAGGCAAAGTCCAAGGCTGATGGTATGATACATGTGCCACGGTTCATGTCTCATATGACAGGGTTGCATTCAAAACATATTCTGAGACAAATGATGGACAAGAAGTACAAATGGGAAATGAAGTACGATCCAAAGTTGTTGGAACCGGAACGGTAGAACTCAACTTCACTTCTGGAAAGAAAGTTACTCTTGTTAATGTGCTTCATGTCCCAGACATGAATAGGAATCTTGTTAGTGGGGATTTATTGGGAAAACCGGGTATTAAATCTGTGTATGAATCGGGCAAACTTATTTTGACCCGTAATGGTGTGTTTGTTGGAAAAGGATATTCCGCTGAAGGAATGATCAAACTATGTATTACTGATAACATGATTAATGAAATTTCTAATTCTGCTTACATGCTTGATTCAGTTACTTTATGGCACAATAGACTAGCACATATTGGTATTAGTTCAATGAAGAGACTAATTAAGTTTGGCTTGATATCATGTAATATCAATGATTTCAATAAATGTGAATTATGTGTTAAATCAAAAATGATTAATGGCATGTTGACCCGTGGGGGAAATAGATATTTCATTACATTTATTGATTATTGTTCTAGATACACTTATGTATATCTCTTAAAGCATAAAGATGAGGCTTTTAATGCCTTTAAGAGTTATAAAGCAGAAGTGGAAAATCAATTAAGTAGAAGTATAAAAGTCCTTAGGAGTGATAGGGGCGGTGAATACTTTTCTACTGAATTTGATGCATTTTGTGAAGAACACGGTATAATACATGAATGTTCGGCCCCTAGAACACCACAACAAAAAGGCATAGCCGAAAGAAAGAGTGGAACATATCAAGAAATGATGAATGCCATGTTATTGCATTCCGAACTATCTTTCAATTTGTGGGGCGAAGCCTTATTATCCGGTTGTCACATAATAAATAGAATTCCCTTAAAGAAAACTGGAATTTCTCCATATGAGGTATGGAAGGGCATGGCACCAAATATTGGCTATTTTAAGGTGTGGGGGTGTGTGGCATATTACAAAAACATGGATCCTAAGAGAACCAAATTGGGTTCTCGAGGGATAAGATGTGCCTTTGTAGGATATGCACAAAATAGCAAAGCATATAGACTTTTAAATTTAGAGTCTAATATTATTGTTGAATCCCGGGATGTAGAATTCTTTGATAAACTTATCACTAAGGATAAAGAATCAGAGTCAGACTATAAATAAAGAATCTTGTGAAAAAGACTCTTCTCGGATTGTAGAAATACAACCTGAAGGCACATCTCGAATCATTGAACCACAACCCGAACCTAGGATAAGCAAAAAAGAGTCCGGAAAATAAAGAACCTAGGACCAGACAAAATTGATTCTCAACCCATTTCATTTTATCTGGTTGAAGGAAATAGTACAAATTTTATTAAAAGCATTCCGGTAATTCTTCAAGTAGGGGAAGATCCTAAAACTTATAAGGAAGCAATAGCTTCAAGAGACTCCTCCTTTTGGAAAGATGCTATCCAATATGAAATGAATTCAATTATGTCCAACCACACTTGGGAACTTGTTGAGTTACCAAAGGGATCAAGACCCATTGGATGCAAGTGGGTGTTTAAAAAGAAATATCATAGTGATGGTACATTAAACACTTATAAAGCAAGATTAGTGGCAAAAGGATTTAGACAAAAGGAAGAGGTATAGATTATTTTGACACTTATGCACCTGTAGCAAGAACAACCACTATAAGGTTGTTATTTGCTTTAGCATCTTTGAATGATCTGATTGTTCATCAAATGGATGTTAAAACAGCATTCCTAAACGGAGACCTCGATGAGGAAATCTACATGGAACAACCAGAAGGATACGTCCTTCCTGGAAATGAACAAAGGGTGTGCAAACTTGTCAAATTTCTATATGGCTTAAAACAAGCACCAAAACAATGACATCAAAAGTTTGATTCTACGATAATGTCAAATGGATTTATTCCTAATTCTTGTGACAAGTGTTTATATACAAAAGTGTATAATAACACTGTAATATTTTTGTGTCTTTATGTTGATGACATGCTAATAATTAGCAATAAACTTAATGGAGTTTTAGAAACAAAAAGGTTTCTAACTTCCACTTTCAAGATGAAAGATCTTGGACTTGTTGACACAATTTTAGGAATAAAAGTTAAGCAAAATAGTGGGGGTTATGAGCTTAATCAAACACATTATATTGAGAAAATGCTTGATAAGTTCAAACACCTGAAATTCAAGGAAGTAACTACTCCATTTGATCATGTAATCAAACTTGAAAAGAATGATAGAAGAGCAGTGGCTCAATTAGAATATGCAAGTGCGATTGGATGTCTTATGTACTTAAAGCAATGTACTAGACCCGATATATCGTTTGCAGTTAGTAAAATGAGTAGATTTACTAGTAATCCAAGTAATGAACATTGGAAGGCAATCACGAGGATATTTGGTTATTTGTTGAAAACCAAAGATCTTGGCCTTCATTATGGTAGGTTTCCTGCTATATTAGAAGGATATACCGATGCAAGTTGGATCTCTAATGTGGGAGATCATAAATCTACAACTGGGTGGATATTTACACTAGCTGGAGGAGCAATTTCTTGGAAGAGCAAGAAAAAAACATGCATTACTCTTTCGACCATGGAATCAGAGTTCGTGGCTCTCGCTTCCGCTAGTCAAGAGGCAGAGTGGTTGAGGGATCTTCTTTTGGAAGTTCCATTGGCTAAAGACAATGTTTCAAAAGTAATGATACACTGCGATAGTCAGGCCACTTTGGCAAGAGCATTTAGCAAAGTGTATAATGGAAAGTCTAGGCATATAGGACTTAGACATTCGTTCGTGAGAAAACTGATTAAGGATGGAATCATTTCACTTACGTATATACGAACAAGTTATAATTTGGCTGATCCGTTTACTAAGCCACTGGCCAGAGACTTAGTAAAAACAACCTCGAGAGGTATGGGGTTGAAACTCCTTGAGTAAGAGTTCCGACAATGGCGGCAACCCAATCTTAAGTTAACAGAACATTAACTTTAAGATTTTCAATGGGTAATAACAAGTCATTGATTTGGATAATTGTCTAACATTTCGTAATTATGTTGACAATGGAAATGAGGGTTGAGTTTTATTTTAAACTCTTAATGAAGTTCAATACCGAGGGTACGTATCCATTGGAAACAGATACTATATGAACTTCACCTATGTGAATTCTGAGATGGTGCCGTCTCAAAGTGAGAGTTGGAGTTTCTCTCATAAAAAATTCATGAAACAGGATAGCACATGGCCATAAATAAGTGCTAAGCGAGTTATGCAGAGGAAGAATCTTTAAGGAGTGTGTGTAAGGTAACACCGGTCTATTCATATGGATTCATGGTTTAAAAGCATTGCTACCTAATGTTCCGATTAAACCTTGTGTTATCCTTACTAAGGTTAAGTTTAAAATCAAAAGATACTTAACTGTATTAATACTTCTTATGTCTAATTTTTGGAATTATTATTTTGTCATTATTAGAACAAGTGGCGGATTGTTGGAAATAATAAAGATTTATTTCCATTAAAGTTGTTCCAAAATGACAAAGTGGGTGATATAGTTAATTGACAATAAATGTTTAGTCCCACATTGGAAGTAGAGTAAAATTAAATAACATTTATAAGGCCCTTGGAACAATGTACTTTCCAAAGGAGGCAAAGGGGATAAAGTGCCACATAGTCATATGTGGTGGTGCCAAGACTTATGTCACTTGTCTCATACAAAACACCCCTCGCCGGTGTCGCCACCGGCGACACCGGCTTCGGCTCCGGAACCGGATCCGAGGGCGTGGGCGTAGAAGCGCTAGTGGCGGCTTGTAGACGACACTTGAGCACTTCCGGCCTTCGGCCGGTATACTACGAATTTGTTTTAATTGTCGCTCCAGTTTTTATTCGTTGCCTAGAGTTCGATTTTTGAATTCGAATTCGAAATATATGACACTTCATGAAGTGGTGCATGACATTTTATTTGAACCATTGGAAATGCTCATTATAGAGTGTTGTTTATGAAGAGTTGCAAAATTCCGAAACACGACACATGCATGGCTATAAATATATGCTTGATATTTCGAAATCAAATACTCCAAAATCTGATATCCTCTTCTATATAATTCCAAACGTATTCCTTGCATTCGAAACTTCACCAGTCTTGTGCAGTTTCGAGAAAAGGCTGACTTATCCTGGGTATTCAGGCCGTTCCAACTCTAAGACAATTTGAGAGTGTGCTTGAAATACTTTTAAGGAAAGTGATTTCGTTCACGATTCAGTCTGGATCCATTCGACATTGAAGAATTATCTAACAATGATAAGTTTATAACTAGTACCTTATAGATTTCATATATGAATATTAAAATGATCAGTCTACATCTGATATGTTATAGACATGTTCACGTCTACCAGTGAATTATGCCTTCAATTTGAGTAATTACTAAAACTTAGTTGAATTCAGATGAGTAAATTCTAAAACTACAACTCTAAATAAAATCATGTTTCCAATTCAAATAATATTCATACTATTGCACGGGTCCCGTCTATATTCACTCCACTACGAAATATTATTTGTCATATTTCATGTAAGTTTTTTTTTTTTCCGTTTATAAACGCCTTGAACCTGTGTGACAATTTATAAAACAATTTTTAATTTATTCATGTTAAAAAAAATTGTTTTAATACATCAATTTTCTCATTTATAAAAATATTTGTAACTTATTAACATTTATACAAATAATTGTATAAATAGTTGAATTTATTATGTTTATAAAATTATTTGTACTTTATTTCCGTTTATAACAACAATGGTAACTTATTCCGTTTATAAAAATAATTGTATCAATATATTTTTATATTTTATCATTAATTTTTTATGATTACCATTTATCATTAAATTTTTATGATTACCATTTAATATTTTTTATCATGATTATAATTATAAAGTTAATTTAAAAAAATTCTGATAAGTTTTAGTTATTTTATAAATTTAAAAATAATTATATGAAGATTTTTTTCGTTTATAAAGCTTGAACCCGTGTGACAATTTATAAAAATATTTTTAACTTATTCTTGCTAAAAACAATTCTATTAATATTTGAATTTTTTCCTTTATAAAAATATAATTGTATGCATCTTAGATTTAATAGAATACAGTGTAAATAAAAAATGTCCTCACGTATTCCACCGTAAAAATATTAGTAATTTATTTTTGCTTATAAAAATATTTATAACTTATTCTCATTTATAAAAATAATTTTATAACATGTTAACTTTTTCTCGTTTATAAGCGCCTTGAACTCGTGTGTCATTTTATAAAAATATTAGTAATTTAATTTCGTTTCTAAAAATAATTGTATCGATAATTGTATTTTCCCGTTTATGAAATTATTGGTAATTTTTTCCCGTTTATAAAAATAATTACAACTTATTTCCATTTGTAAAAATAATTATAACTTATTCCAATTTTTTTTCATGATTACCATTATTATTTTTTTATATAATTATCATTGTAAAATCTTTGAAAAGATTTTGTTTTATTTTCTTTTTTATAAGTAAAAAAATATTTTTAATTAAGAAATTAAACATATTTGGAGAATAAAATAGTGGTAAGATATTTTTCTTCTTTATTTAAATAAATAATAAGCTACTATATTATTAAAAATAATTGTATCCACCATCAATTATAATATTAAATAATAATTTAATGTTTATTTGTGTATCAATAGGTAAATTAAAAATTAGATATAACTCAATTCATAATTCAAAGATATAATAATTTGAAAATGATTTTAAAATAAGTTTAAAAATGTTCTCACTAAATGTTAATGTATTAAATATTTAAGATGTACACACTAAATTTTAATGGAATATAAAATTGTATCAACATGTAATTATGGAGTAACTTATTTTTTTGATAAAATTAATTAATAGAATATAATTAAAAACAATCAATATGATTAATTAATTGATGAAATATAATTAAACGAAAACAATTACATATCAATAATAAATATAAAAATTAAATCAAATATTTCTTCTTTGAATAATTAAATTATTTGAATTTTTTGAAGTTTACAATTATTATACAATCTTTAGATTTTATAGCAAAGTAATAATATTTGATTTTTTTAACTAGTTAGTCAATAAAAACAATTTTTTGAATAATTAATTAATAAAATTTTTTAGAAACTTTTTTAATATAACATATAATCGTAATTTATTCCCGTTTATAAAAATTATTGTATCAATAAGTTTTTATCACTTGTTATTATTTTTTTCATGATTACTATTTGTCATTATTTTTTCATGACTATGATTTTATAATTTTTTTTGAAAATTTTATGTTTTGTTTTAGTAATTTTATAAGTTTAAAAAATTACAGAATCCCTATTGATTTTTTTTTTGTTTTATTAAAATTTTTCTAAAAATCTAAATGATTATAAAATATGTTTTATTTCTAGTAAGAATCTCAAAATTTAATGATAAAAAAACAAAATTTGTTTCAAGTTAAAAAGACAACTTTAAAATTACTTATATACTGAAAATATTTTAAATTGAAAAACTAAATTATTCATATGTTTATAAAATGAAAAATTAAATATTTATCGTATCATCTCAAATTTATTTATGCAATAGTGATAAATACGTGTCTCATATTTAATTACATTTATAAATAAATGTCGTCTATTATTGATTAATATTGAATTTATTATTTTAATATTTATTTAATTTGATTAAAGTAAAATATCATTTATCATTTATTTTTTTATGACTATCATTTATCATTTTTTTTGAAAATATTTTATTTTGTTTTAGTAATTTTATAAGTTTAAAAAAATTATAAAATCTCTATTGATTTTGTTGTTTTATTAATCTTTTTCTAAAAATATAAATAATTTCAAAATATATTTTATTTTAAGTAAGAATCTCAAGTTTTAATAAAAACATGTAAATGATAAAAAAGTAAATTAGTAGTACAATCAACAAAATCTCAGAATCAATTTGAAGCTGAATAGAGATAAAGAGGAAAATTTTAGGCAAAATAGCTTTTTTCGTCACTTAACTTTAGCTCGGGCCCAATTTGGTCCCTTAAATTAAAAAGTGTCAAGTTGGTCCTCTAACTTTTAAAATGGTGTCACGTTTATCCTTCTGTTTGTTACCGTTAGTCAAAGTTTAAAAAAATGTCACGTTTGTCCAGGTGGACTTGATGTTGCTGACGTGGATATAAAATGCCTTAAATCAAATCCCCTTTGACCTTGGTTTCCATTACCCAGAAGATAAGACGTTTTTCCAGGTAAACTCAATTAATCATTGAAGACGATTCAAGGATTGGAGACGCGAAGGATTGAGGGCAGAGGATTGAAGACGATTCAATGAGACATTATCAAAAGGTTAGTTCATTTCTCTCTAATTTAGGGTTTACGAAAATCTCATAGGGCAATATCTACTAGAGGTTCAGATTTAGGGTTTATGTAAAAAATTTAGTGTAAACTCTAATTATTTAGATGATATGATTATGTATCATGGATGAATACTAACTCTCAAAATTCATCATAGTGGTGAGTTCACCGATGAAGGTCGTAGTGTATATGAGAATGAAGTAGTAGATGATTTGAGAGTAGATGTAGACAAATGAAGTTATTTTTGAGCTAGTTGGTGTATTGAAAGACATGAGTTATAGGAAGTTTGAAACAATATATTACAAGGACCCTCAATTTGGGATGAATGCACTTGTTGATGACAATGGTGCTTTAGAAATTGTAAATCTTTATAGGGTGCACCAAAATATTGTTATTTATATTGAACACACCTTGTCTCAACCTGACTATTATGATATTGTTGTTGATGAAATTGATGAGGACCCTGCTGAAATTGTAGATGAGGTGGGGGAATTACTTAGTCAACTGCATGATGAAGTTGCAGAAGTTGAACAAACCACTGTTGTGATGGAGGAAGGTGATGTTAAAGTTGATCAAGCCACTGCTGGATTGGAGGAAGGTAATGTTGGAGTTGATCAAGGGAATCCTGCAGTGGATGAACATATTGTTGGAGTTAAGGAAATTAATGTTGGAGTTGAACAAGGGAATCCTGCAAGGGAAAAAGGTAATGTTGGAGTTGAAAAAGGTAAACCTGTAGTGGATGATGATTTAAGTTTATCTCCTGGTGATAGTGTATAAGATGTGGCTTTTGAGGATGAGTCTGATGGGTGTGATGAGATTGAGGAGGATGAACTTGATACCCTAATTGGTCATGAAAATGATGGTAATGGAGAAGTCCAAAAACTTAATGATAAGTATTTATAAGATAAAGGGAGTGACGATGACAGTGAGGACATGCAAAGTGGCTGTGACAATGATGATAGTAGTGGAGTTCTAAGAAAAAAGCATCCAATTTTCACACAGCCAAAAGACATGTCAGATTACAAGTGGGATGTGGGAATGTATTTTAGTTCAAAGGGTGATTTTAGGGAAGCAATAACATTTTATGTTGTGCAAAATGGTAGAGACCTAAGGTTTGTAAAAAATGACAGAGTTAGGGTAAGGGTTAGATGTAAAGTTGGTTGTGAGTGAGAGACTTATTATAGCAAGTTGTCAAATAAAGACACTTGGCAACTCAGGAAAGTAATTGACAAACACAGTTGTAGTAGAAAGTATAATGTGAAGCTGATGAGTATAAAGTGAAGGTGAGAAAATACTTAGAAGGGGGGGGGGGGGTGAATAAGTATGAAGATTAAAACTTAGAAATAAAAACTCAAGTATTTTTATCCTGGTTCGTTGAACTCAACTACTCCATTCCACCCTTCCTAGAGTGATTTGCCTTTCTCAATCAAGGACTTAATCCACTATTTAATCAACTGATTACAATAGTAAGCACTAAGAACAACTGTCCAAAGTCTTCTCGAGAACTACTGATCCTAACTGGATCTTCTTAAGGTTTACAATCAAATGTAATACAAAATACAAGTGTTTAAAATTGCTTCTAGAAAGCTTTATCACAACTGTGATTTTTCACTTAAATATTAAGAACAAAGAAATAAATTCTTGAAAGAATGTGAATAGTATGAGAGCTTTGAATATTTATTTCTTTTTGATAAAACGTCAAATGAAGAAGATGGGTGAAGACTTGCTTTTATAGGCAGCTGATCTAATGGGTGCTTCACATTGAGAAGGGTGTCCAAAAGGTCTGAGCCTTTGTGTCTTCACATCAAGTGACCTTTCCTAGAAGAAGAAAGCACAGATAAATCCTTTTTGTCTGTGTTCTTGTGTCTAGCATAAATAAGGAAAGAGTCGTTTGAATCATTCCAACGGATATAATCTTTGAATAATTCTTCTTCAATTTTCAGCAAGTTCCATCAGAGTCTAAATTAATCAGAGCCTTCTGATGTTGATCAGAGTTTTGCTGAGTCAGAGTCTTCTGCAGCAGGTGTGCTATTAGTGTGTTTAAGATCAGAGCATATTTGAGACAGATCTTCAGTACTGGCAGCTTTAGTACTTTCAGAATCTTCTGTAGTAACTATGCTTTGAAAACTCTTCATACATAATTCTTCTTTGGTTCAGATGCTTCTGACTGGCTTCAGATTCTTCTGGAGCTTCTGCTTCAGATCCTTCTGGAGCTTCTGCTTCAGAACCTTCTGAAGCTTCTGCTTCAAAACCTTCTGGAGGCTACGCTCAGGATCTTCTGTTGGCAGCAATCAGAATCTTTTAATGGATGCATCTGGCGCTTCAGAGTCTAACAAATTTCTTATGTTCAATTCTGATTTGCTTCTGGAGTGTTAATTCCTTTACTATCTGCAGTAAAAACTCTCAAGCAAATTTTAGAGTATATAATTCTTAATTACAAAATTTCATAATAGTTATCATCAAAACATAGAGATATTATTAAGAACTAATCTGTGTTCTAACAATCTCCCCCTTTTTGATGATGACAAAAACATCAAAAATTTTGTTTAATTGAAAATATAATAATTATAACTCCCCCTGAGATGATGAATCTCCCCCTGAATTAAATACAAATACGGAATAGAAACTTCCCTTTTTTTCTTGAGTAATTTTCAGAGTTAGAGCTTGATTGTTCTTTAACATTTGAGAGTCAGAGTGTCTTGCAAATTTCAGAGTCAGAGTTTGATAATTGTCAAATGATCTGAGAGTCTCAGAGTTTCTTTTACAGAGTGTACTTATCAAATGTTCTGAAATACTCAGATTTAATGTTAGATAAAATAGATATGTCTGAAGTTTCATTCTGGTGAAGTTTAATTAAACAGTTCAGATCTATATTTTCTCCCCCTTTTTTGTCATAAGCAAAAAGTAAAAACTTTAAAAAGACAAATAAAAGGAAACAGTAAATGAGATAAATCATGTGGAGAAATATTTGAAACATTCATTCAATTCAGTTTAGAGCAAGAGTACATGCATCAGAAGATATTCAAAATACATAAGCAAACATCAGATGCAAAAACATCAGAATGAAAAAAAAATGAAAAACTAAGAATGTTTTGACAAAAGCATCTTCAGCAGATCCGTGATCTCAGAAGAGGACTGTTCTTGCTTTGACATCCACTTAGCCATTGTTTCATTCTTCTGATCCTGTTTGGACATCCACTCAGTCATGTCTTCAGACTTCTTATCTTGTTTAGCCATCCAAGACTTGATTTCTGATTTACCAGTTTCCAGAGCAACAATTTTATCCTCAAAATCTGGATGTTCTTTCTTAATCTCAGATGAAGAAGGTTGAACATGTTCTGGAGCTTGAACATAGTCAATTTCCATAGGGACTTCAGAGCTTGGAGCAGTAGAGCCAGAAGGATGTTCTATCAGAGTCATGGCCAAAGGGTTGTCTTCAGATGCAGATTTAGTAGCTTCTTCTGATGATGGAGGAGCATCTGTAAGAAGTAATGGTCCAGATCTCTTGACAGTCCAGAACAGACTTCTTGTAGCTTCATCAAATCTGAGGTTCGCATCATCAGAACATATGTTCTTCAGATTTGATGCTACAGCGTTGAATCTGTTGATGAATCCATTCCAGATGACATCAGATTCTGTTGCATCCATTGTTGGAAAACATTTCCTTTGTACAGTACCTAAATACATCTGTATTTCTTGCAAAAAAACATTGAAATAAATGATCAACATTTAGTCTAGGTTTGGGGTTTAACAGAGTCTCCAGTGTTATTGGTTTTGGTTGGGGAGTAGGTGGAAATATGGATTTGGGAATGGAAATCAGAGGAGGAGGGTAGTATGGTATGAAAGGAATTTCAGGGGATTTGTTAGGTTTTGATCTGTTTAAGGCATTCAACAGATTTGGTTTTGCTTTGGTGTGGTAGGAAACCACATCAAAGGTTTTATTAGAGTAAGGTTGAAAAGCAGATTTTGCAGGTTCATCAGAAGCAGCAGGTGTATCAGATGAAACAGGTATAGCTGAAGTAACAGCTTTTGCAGATTTTGCAGAGTATGATATTGTTGCTAATGAACCTACTTCTGACATTGATTGAATATAGGTGAGAAGCACAGATGGTAGAGTGATTGTAAGTTTGGGTTTTAAAGGAGTGATAGGGTCAGATGGTTCAACTCTGTCATAGAAATCTTTGAGTTTGAAACCATAGGAAAGGTTGTGAAAAAGAGATGAGAATTGTGCACATGAGATAGATGTTCTTAGAGTAGATGTTGGGATAGGATTTGGAATGAGGATTTCAGATGATGGTGTAGGTATGGGAGTAGGATCTGGAATAAGAACTTTGGA
The DNA here is from genome assembly GCA_963859935.3 of Lathyrus sativus. Classification (NCBI taxonomy): domain Eukaryota; kingdom Viridiplantae; phylum Streptophyta; class Magnoliopsida; order Fabales; family Fabaceae; genus Lathyrus; species Lathyrus sativus. The sequence continues at coordinate 810,139,326 of OZ012735.1, forward strand.
AGATACAGGGGGTTCTGGTTGGTTTACCTCAAAATCTCTGTGAGAGGGAGATATCAGAAAATCTGGATGTATATCAGATTCTGAGGAATTGGATAATGTGGTTGGTGTGCAAAAGGTAGAGGATACTTGAAACACAGTTTTTAGTGGTGTGACATCAAGAACTTCTGTCTCAGGGATGGTGGTTTCAGATGGGTTGGTTGGTTCTGAAGGATTTTCAGAAGGTTTTAATGGAGGAGTAGATGTGGGTGGTTCTGATATGATTGGTTCAAAAGTAACTGGTACAGATTCAGTGGGTTCAGATGTGGTGGATGGTGGATTTTCTGATTTAGGTTGTTTCTCTTGTTATTGTGTTTGAGGTTCAGAGTCTTTTTCTGGTTGTTTTTCTTGTGGTTGTTGTTGTTGTTCAGATGACTTTTCTTTGAGTTGTTCAGATGGTTTTTGTTGTGCAGATGGTTTTTCTGGTTGTTGTAGTTCTGTGGGTTGTTTTTCTGATGGTTGTTGTTGTGGTACAGATTGTTTGGTTGGAATTTCTGGTTGTGGAGTTGGAATTTTTGATTTTGTTGTTGATGGTTTAGGTTCAGATGATTGTTTTACAGGAGAGATGGAAATAGGATTAGATGATTTTTGAGGGGATGGAACAGAAACATGAGGTGGAGCAGGTACAAATTGTTGTTGTGTAGAGGGTGGTTTTGGAATAGACTTAATAGTTGAATCATTTATAATAATAGTATTTGCAAAAGATACAGAAGATTTAGTACCTTTGATTTTGATGCGTTTAGCAGGAACAGAAGGAGTGTCTCCAGATTCTTTCATCTTTAGCAGCTTCTGTGGCTTCTCAGCAACCTTGGGCTTCTTCTGAATAGGCGCAACTTCTGCTTCTGATTGAGTCCTCTTTCTTGGTGTCTCTTCTACTACAACAGACAATGGTTGTCTTGCTCTCTTTATAATATCTGCAGGAATAGGCTTTCCTTCTACCTTGCAATCATCAATATATCTTTCAACAATTTCCCTTGGTTCTTCAGCATAGAACAGAGGGTAGTCATCCACATGGATTCTCTTTTGACTAAGTTCAGTGATGTTCAGATTCTTGGGTGCTGTTGTGAGTTCTTCTACTATTTTCATTCTCTGAAGACTTTTGGAATTCAGAGGCTTTCCAAGAATGAATTCCAGTTCTTCTGTGACTCCAGCAGCATACAGAGCAGTTACAAGTCCATTTTCTGTTAGAAGATCTGAGATTAACCATCCAAATGGAATCCAAGTTCTGATCTTCTGACCTTTTTCTTTCACATATTCTCTAGAGGCATTTATATGATTCCATAGATGCATAAAAAGAATATATGGAAGATCTACCTTGGTGCTCTGACTTAAGCAATACATAAAGTAGAGATGTTCATTATTGACATAGTCTGGAGAGTTTGTTGACTTTCTGTGATGAATGCATCCCATGAAAATCTTAGCCCAGATCTTGTAGTCAGGCTTCAAATCTTTGAACTTATTAGAAGCTTGTCCAGCAGTCATCACTTCCTCATATACTTCATCCATATCTACACGCCCAGCTGGCAAGTGTGATACTCCATCTGTTTCCTCATATCCAATGAGTTTTCTAATCAGATCTTCTGTTATAATTATCTATTTTCCCAGAACAGAAGATAAAATGAACTTAGGGTATACAGAAGCATGTATCCAGAATTCTTTTACCAGAAGGGGGTAGACTGGTCCAAAAAGTTTGTCAAAATACTTCACCCATCCTTGAGCATCTATAATGGAGCGAAATTCAAACCCATTCTCAGCAAGTGAATCAAATTCCACCATTGATTCATAGAGAACCTCCAGTTTTTCAACAGGTGTTAGTAATGTTCTTTTTGGTGGTGTGTAAGGGGTTACACCCATATTAGCAGAGGTAACTGCAGCCATGGTGGATTGAAATTGTACAGCAGTTGATGATGAAGTTGCCATTGAAGATGAGTTTGTCAAACGCTTAGGATAAGGGTTTTTGTGAAGAGAGAAGAGAAGACAGAAATGCATAAAGGTTTGAGATGTGAAAAGTGAGAAAATGAAGAGAAATGATGTATTTATATTAAACACTTAGGCATACAAACAGTCAGAAGAAAGCACGTTCACAACAAGCATTTAATGAAAAAGAATAAAATCATTTCAAACATTTATTGCTTCTGACAATTTGAGGGGAAAATCAAGATTTTCACTATTCAAACTTCACCTCAAACGTCTCTTCAGTAGTGTACACGCCACCTTTGCAGATTTGGAGTGACACGTGTTTGCTTGCATGTGCTTCTGAATTCTCTTGAGAAATGAAACGTTAACCAACGTTCAGATCCTCTAAGAATTGTTAGTTCAGAGTTTCACAAGAAAATAATTAAAGAAAATGAATAAGTAATCAGAAGAAATACTTCAGAGCATTAGGCATTTTTGCATCTGTAAAATTTGCTTCTGACAAATATCATTCTGGACAAAAATCCATACCAATATTTTTCAGAATAAATTTGAATCTATCTTCAACAAGGGGTTTTGTAAAAATATCTGCCCATTGATGATCTGTATCAACAAAGGCCAAATTTATGATTCCCTTTTGAACATAGTTCTGATGAAATGATGCTTAATTTCTATATGTTTTGCCTTAGAGTGTAAAATGGGGTTTTTAGACAAACATATTGCAGAAGTATTATCACAGAAGATAGAAATGTTACTTTCAAATATCTGATAATCTTCTAGTTGACTTTTCATCCAGAGCATCTGCGTGCTACATCCAGCAGCAGCAATATATTCCGCCTCTGTGGTTGAAAGTGCAATTGTGGGTTGCTTCTTGCTGTACCAAGAGATTAGATTTCTTCCTAGAAATTGACAACTTCCAGAAGTACTTTTCCTTTCCACTCTGTCTCCAGCGTAGTCAGCATCACAGAATCCAACTAATTTAAAATCATCATATTTTCTGTAACACAAACCCACATTAGAAGTACCTTTCAGATACCTTAGAATCCTCTTGACAGCTGTCAAGTGTGATTCTCTAGGATCTGATTGGAATCTAGCACACAAGCATACACTGAACAATATGTCAGGTCTAGAAGCAGTTAAGTAAAGAAGAGATCCTATCATACCTCTGTAGAGTTTCTGATCTACTTTCTTACTTACCTCTTCCTTGCCAAGTGAGCTAGTTGGATGCATGAGAGTCTTTGCCAGCTTACTATCAGTCATGTTAAATTTCTTCAGAAGTTATTTAACATATTTGGTCTGATGTATGTAAGTGCACTCTGGAGTTTGATTGACTTGAATTCCTAGAAAGAATCTCAGCTCTCCCATCATGCTCATTTCAAATTCTGCCTGCATACATTTAGCAAACTCCTTTCCCAGCATAGTATTGGTAGATCCAAATATTATATCATCCATATAAATTTGACAAATTAAAAGATCTTTCTTAAGTGATTTACAAAAGAGTATTGTGTCCACTTTGCCTCTGATGAAATTTTTCTCCAGAAGAAAATTGCTCAATCTCTCATACCAAGCTCTGGGAGCTTGTTTTAGACCATACAAAGATTTCTTTAATTTGAAAACATGATCTGGAAATTTTTCATTCTCAAAACCAGGAGGCTGGTGGACATAAACTTCTTCTTCTATAATACCATTTAGAAAGGCACTTTTAACATCCATTTGATACAGAGTGATGTTATTTTGTGCAGCAAATGAAATAAGAAGGCGTATAGATTCTAACCTTGCCACTGGAGCATAAGTTTCAGTATAATCAATACCTTCTTGTTGACTGTACCCTTGAGCAACAAGCCTTGCCTTATTTCTTTCAACTTCTCCTTTCTCATTTAGCTTATTTCCGAAGACCCATTTTGTTCCAATTATATTGAATCCTTTTGGTCTTTGAACTAAATCACACACATCATTTCTGGTGAATTGATTTAACTCTTCTTGCATGGCAACAATCCAATCATTGTCTTGCAGAGCTTTATCTACAGAAGATGGTTCAATTTCTGACACCAGTCCAAATAATGATGATTCAGATGATCTTAGAAAGGATCTTGTTCTGATGGGATCATCCTTCTTTCCAATTATAACATTCTCTGGATGAGAAGCTTTAATTCTGGATGATGATCCTCTAACAGTTGATTCTTCAGAAATGTTTAGATTGTTCATCTGAGAAGTTAAAGGAATAGCATCTGGTGTTGCTTCTGGTTCTTTCACTTGAGCTTTGTCTGCCTCTAGGAGTTCAGAGTCTGTGAAAACTACTTCTCTATCTGTAGAGTTTTCAGACTGCTTTGGCTTTTTATTGCCAAGCTTATCATCAAATCTAACATGAATATATTCTTCCACAATCTATGTCTCAGTGTTGTATACTCTGTAGCCTTTAGAGCGTTCAGAATATCCAAGCATGAAACACTTCTGTGCTTTGGAATCAAACTTGTTAAGATTTTCTTTAGTATTTAACATATAGAAAACACATCCAAAAGGATGAAAATATGAAATGTTGGGCTTTCTGTTCTTCCACAGTTCATATGGAGTCTTTTCCAGAAGAGGTCTTACAGACACTCTGTTCTAAACGTAACAGGCTGTGTTGATTGCTTCTGCCCAAAAGTGTTTTGCCAGATTTGTCTCATTGATCATGGTTCTGGACATTTCTTGCAGAGTTCTGTTTTTCCTCTCTACAACCCCATTTTGTCGTGGAGTTCTAGGACAGGAAAAATCATGAGCAATGCCATTTTCATTAAAATATTTTTCAAAATATTTATTTTCAAATTCACCACCATGATCACTTCTGACTTTTATAATTTTGAAATCTTTTTCATTCTGGACTTGCTTGCAGAAGTCAAAGAACACAAAATGTGACTCATTCTTGTGTTTTAAGAACTTTACCCATGTCCATCTACTATAGTCATCAACAATGACTAATTCATACTTCTTGCCTCTGATGGATGCAGTTTTCACTTGTCCAAACAGATCAATATGAAGTAATTCTAGTGGTCTGGAAGTAGAAACAACATTTTTTGATTTAAAAGATGATTTTGAAAACTTCCCTTTTTGGCATGCTTCACAAAGAGCATCTGAGGTGAACTTCAGATTAGGAAGTCCTCTGACAAGATTAAGTTTATTAATTTGAGATATACGTCTCATATTAATATGCCCCAATCTTCTGTGCCAGACCCATTGCTCTTCATTAACAGACAAGAGGCATTTAACATTTTGAACCTTAAGTTCTGAAAGATTTATTTTATAAATGTTGTTTTTCCTCTTTCCACTAAATAGGATAGAGCCATCCTTTTGACTAATAGCTTTACAACATTTTTGATTAAAGGTAATATCATAACCATTGTCACTTAATTGACTTATGGACAATAAGTTATGCTTTAACCCTTCAACAAGTAAAACATTAGTAATAGATGGAAGTTTACCATTTCCAATGGTGCCAGATCCAATGATCTTGCCCTTCTGGTTCCATCCAAATTTCACATCACCTCCAGATCTAAGCTCCAGGCTTTGGAACATAGACCTTTCTCCTGTCATGTGTCGTGAGCATCCAGAGTCCAGGTACCATGATTGGCGTCCTGACCTTACTGCTAAGAACATCTGCAACAAGAATTATTTTACTTTTAGGAACCCAGATCTTCTTGGGTCCTTTAGGGTTAGTTGTTCTGAAGGTTTGTCTAAACTTCTGTTTTTCAACATAAGGTTTATTCTGACTAGCCTTAGATTTAAACACATGAATATTCTTTTCAGAGCATGTTTGTTCAATATCATTCAAGTGACCAAATTTAAAGTGTGAATATAAAGGAGTTTTCTTGATGATAATTTTATCAACAGGTTTTGGATTTAAATCCTTTTCAGAGGAGGATTCATATCCAATTCCTTTTCTGTTATTTCTGCTAACTCCATAGATCATAGAAGCCATTTTGCTTCTGTCTATGCTTTTAGCAAGAAACTTCTGAAAGCTATAATCATATTTTTCCAAAATATTTTTGCATTCAGATTCAGTTTCAGAATCAGAGTTTTGTTGAGCTAATTCAGAATCATTTTTCAATTTTAAGTTCTTTTCATTTAGCTCAGCTACTTCTGATTTGAGAATATTATTCTCAGATACAAGATTGCTTTGACGCTTCTTGTATTTGAGCTTAATATTGTTATAGCTTTTCAGAACTTCTGATAACACTTTGATAAGTTCTTCTTTAGTAAGTTTAGCCATTACCTCTTCAGTGTCAGAGTCAGATTCAGATCCTGAAGTTCCTTCCTCCCGATCTTCTATGTCTGCCATCAAAGCTACATTGGCACATTCTTCTTCTGACTCAGATTCAGATTCAGATGTATCTGAATCATCCCAGGTGGCCATCAGAACCTTTTTCTTCTTATCAAATTTTCTTTTAGGCTTTTCTTTCAGCACCTTTGGACATTCATTTTTGTAATGTCCAGGTTCTTTACATTCATAACAGACAACCTCCTTTTTGCCAGATCTTCTGTGTCCAGAAGATTCTTTTCTTTGGTCAGGCTTCCTGAAGTTTCTGAACTTCTTTCCTTTATGCTTCCAGAGTTTGTTTATTCTTCTGGACAACATGGATAGTTCATCTTCATCTTCAGATGAGGATTCTTCAGAGCTTTCCTCTATTACCTGCAATGCTTTAGTAGATTTATTAGATTTTAAAGCAACAGATTTACCTTTCTTTTGAGGTTCATCTTCCTCAAGTTCAATTTCATGAGTTCTTAGTGAACTGATTAGTTCCTCCAAGGAGATCTTGTTCAGATCTTTAGCCATCTTCAGCGCTGTCACCATAGGTCTCCATCTGATAGGTAAGCTTCTGATGATCTTTTTCACATGATCAGCAGTAGAGTATCCTTTATCCAGAACCTTTAGTCCAGCTGTAAGTATTTGAAATCTAGAGAACATGGCTTCAACAGATTCAGAGTCTTCCATCTTGAAGGCTTCATACTTCTGGATCAGAGCCAGAGCCTTTGTTTCCTTGACTTGAGAGTTTCCCTCATGAGTCATCTTTAAGGATTCAAACATGTCAAATGCAGTTTCCCTGTTTGTAATTTTTTCATACTCAGTGTGAGATATTGCATTTAACAATATTGTTCTGGCCTTGTGGTGATTTCTAAATTCTTTCTTATGAGCATCTGTCATAGATTTTCTGTCTATTTTCTTGCCATTCCCATCAGTGGGATGAACATATCCATCTATGACCAGATCCCATAAATCAGCATCATATCCAAGGAAAAAACTTTCAATCCTGTCTTTCCAATAATCAAATTTCTCCCCATCAAACATAGGGGGTTTGGTGCTGATTCCGTCCCTTTCTTCATATTTGTTGTTAATGTTAGACATTGTATTATCAGCCATAGCAACAACCAAATATATATCAAAGTATTTCTCACTGGATCTTTACTGTCACTGTTAAGTGGTAGCACACACAGAACCGGAGCTCTGATGCCAACTGAAGGTGAGAAAATACTTAGAAGGGGGGGGGGGTTGAATAAGTATGAAGATTAAAACTTAGAAATAAAAACTCAAGTATTTTTATCCTGGTTCTTTGAACTCAACTACTCCAGTCCACCCTTCCTAGAGTGATTTGCCTTTCTCAATCAAGGACTTAATCCACTATTTAATCAACTGATTACAATAGTAAGCACTAAGAACAACTGTTCAAAGTCTTCTCAAGAACTACTGATCCTAACTGGATCTTCTTAAGGTTTACAATCAAATGTAATACAAAATACAAGTGTTTAAAATTGCTTCTAGAAAGCTTTATCACAACTGTGATTTTTCACTTAAATATTAAGAACAAAGAAATAAATTCTTGAAAGAATGTGAATAGTATGAGAGCTTTGAATATTGATTTCTTTTTGATAAAGCGTCAAATGAAGAAGATGGGTGAAGACTTGCTTTTATAGGCAGCTGATCCAATGGGAGCTTCACGTTGAGAAGAGTGTCCAAAAGGTCTGAGCCTTTTTGTCTTCACATCAAGTGACCTTTCCTAGAAGAAGAAAGCACAGATAAATCCTTTTTGTCTGTGTTCTTGTGTCTAGCATAAATAAGAAAAGAGTCGTTTGGATCATTCCAACGAATATAATCTTTGAATAATTCTTCTTCAATTTTCAGCAAGTTCCATCAGAGTCTAAATTAATCAGAGCCTTATAATGTTGATCAGAGTTTTGCTGAGTCAGAGTGTTCTGCAGCAGGTGTGCTATTAGCGTGTTTAAGATCAGAGCATATTTGAGACAAATCTTCAGTACTGGCAGCTTTAGTACTTTCAGAATCTTCTGTAGTAACTATGCTTTGAAAACTCTTCATACATAATTCTTCTTTGGTTCAGATGCTTCTGACTTGCTTCAGATTCTTCTGGAGCTTCTGCTTCAGATCCTTCTGGAGCTTCTACTTCAGAAACTTCTGGAGCTTCTGCTTCAGAATCTTCTGGAGGCTATGCTTAGGATCTTTTGTTGGCAGCAATCAGAATCTTCTAATGGATGCATCTGGCGCTTCAGAGTCTAGCAAATTTCTTATGTTCAATTCTGATTTGCTTCTGGAGTGTTAATTCCTTTACTATCTGCAGTAAAAACTCTCAAGCAAATTTTAGAGTATATAATTCTTAATTACAAAATTTCATAATAGTTATCATCAAAACATAGAGATATTATTAAGAACCAATCTGTGTTCTAACACAAAGTGGTTGAGTAAAAGAATTCAGAATAGCTTGAAAAACAATCCAAGGTTGAGTATAAAGGATATCAAGGAGAAGGCACAAAAAAACGGAATGTTAGGGTCAACAAAACCAAAACTATAAGAGCAAGATTTGCAGCTAAAGATTATGTTGATGGTTCTTTTTTGGGAGATTACACAAGGGTCTATGACTACTGTCATGAACTGTTAAGAGCCAATCCAAGGTCAACAGTTAAGCTCAATGTTGAGCCTGTACAAGAAGGTGTTGAGGATGAAAGACCATATTTTAGAAGGCTTTACATATGCTATGTTGCGTGTAAGGAAAGATTTAAGTTGTGTAAGCATGTAATAGGCATAGATGGGTGTTTTCTAAAGGGGTTGTGTATAGGGCAGATTCTGGCTGCCATTAGAAGGTATCTTAATGACCAGATGCTTCCCGTAGCATATGCAGTTGTGGAGAGTGAAAACAAGGATATCTGGACTTGGTTTTTAGAGCTGTTAATTGATCACCTTGTGTCGCTTGCGCGAAAATAAGGTGCCGGCATGACAGAAGAGTCGCCACCTTTCGTTATTTATCCCTCAGAGCGGGAAAGGAAACAATCGGAAAAACCTGATGAAAAAGGGTAAGACAAGGTCATCGCAACCATTGTCTGGGTTCGGGAGTCGGTTACGCAAGGGGAAGGTATTAGCACCCCTCACGTCCATCGTACTCGACGGGATCCTCGCTTGTTTGTTTACTTGGACGGGTTGGTTTTATTCTATCTACCTATCAAGGCTGGCTGAAAAAGAAAAGAAAAATGACTCGGCAAAGCGTCGCACTTTATGCCTACGTATTCTCATCAGAGAATGAGAAATCAGAGTCAATGTAGTTCGGCCTACGAAGGGTTATGGGGGAAGGTAGCTCGCCAAGACATCGCCATCTTGTGCCTACGTACTCTCAATAGGCATGAGAGATCAGAGCTCACGTAGTTCGGGAAACTACAGCTTATTTCCTGTCTTTTACGAAAGAAGTGTTTTTTTATTGTGTTTGCGATTTCAACCGCACTAGAGACAATGACCTGAGAGTGAATGCGTCGCATGTCACCCAAAGGGTACCATACTAAACATCCAGACTGTGGAAAAGAAGCTCTCCCACAATCCTTTCTCAGATAGCTTAAGGCTCGTAACGTACGAAAGAAATCATTCATGATTACTGTATCTTAAACTGTTTTGAGATGAGAAGAGAACAGGCCCAACTAGGAGGGAGACTATCAAGTCCTACTGTTATCATGCCATGGATTCATCCTATGGTTGAGGTTTGAACAGGGAACTCCTAGAAGTTGTCATGCATAGGTTTCAACCTAAAAGTCTATCATCAAATCCTTATCAAAGGAAATGAGAGTCCTAAGGGATCATGTCAGTGATACACCAAAACAGACAAAGCATCAGCTTAACAGTAAAATGCATGCAATGCAAGTGAGGGAGGAAATGTGTGTGGGGCTTCAGCCTCCACAAGCTCATCTCAACCTCAAGCCAGTCATGAAATAACAGTAATCATACTGAAAAATAAACAACATGCTATCAAGCAATAAACAGTAAACTACAATCATACAGTTAAAATGAAGTGAAATGCCATCAGGCAAACAAACCACATGGGCAAGGGAGCTGGGTTCCACCGAATACCCGCAAGAAAAGCCACGCAATAATAATACAAGAAGAGGGAGCAACTCAACCTCTAATGCAATCATGCTCCTAGATTCTACTTATTCTAGATGAACTTAATCTAATGCAACAGACAAATCAAGCAAAACACACAATACAGAAAAGAAAAACAGAAGAAAGCCTCAGCTCCTCCAGCAGCAACCCCAGTCTTCAGACTTCAATCATCAATTGCTTCCCAGGTATCAACCCTACAACATGAGTATCAACTCATCTTCTCCCTTAAGCTTCAGCTTCTTTGATCAGCTCCACCTTCAGGCTTCACCATCTTCAGGGATCTTCAAGTATCAACTTGATCCTCATGCTCTTCAAGCTTCAGCTGGAATGGAAGTCTTCGAGGATTCATCCTCTTCAGCAATCTTCAATGAAGTCTTCATCTTCATGCTCAGGCTCTGACAGCTCTCAAGACAAATCAAACAGAGAGAATCACCACTGGATAAGCTGGGGGATATTGAACTGCTTATTTGATCACCAAAGGTGACCTATAAGGGTTCAATATCAAATGAAGGGTTCCCTCAAAATTTCTACCTCCTGGGTATAACACTAATCCCTCCAAAGGAGAGAGGTGCATACCCTGGAAGGACTTTGAATCACAGGGAGGAATGGATGTGAAGAATACTATCCATGTTTGAGAAAGAAATTATCTACATCTAAGCTCTTCCTAATCCTATCCATAAAACAAAACAAAAAGAAGAAGAACAAGCTCCTCAAGCTCCTCCAAGCCTCTTCCAATCTTCTAGTATGCTCCACCATGCTCCACAATGAGATGCCAAGCTCCTCAAACCAAAGGGAAACTCCAAAGCAAAGCAAACTAAACAAAACTTGCCCTAAAGGCCACACAAACAATCATTCAATTCAAAAATCAACCAAAAATAGTATATTATTCTATTAATTCCTAATATAAATGCTAGGGGACCCTACATAACTACCCTTTAGTCCCATATATTCCCCATAGACTAAATTGCCCTAAAAAACCTAAATCTAAAATTGTTATTGACCTATATTAAAGTTTTAATCAAATTCTACACTACTTAGAACTACCTAATTAAAACTACCCTAAAAATTATCACAAAATCATGAAATTAATTCAGGGGGAACCTAAACCATTCATCTAATTATCCTAAAAAAATTGAACTTAAAATCCTAAGGGAACTACCCTAATTAAATTCTACAAGTTATTATACCAACTAAAAGAATTAAAAAAGCAATTAAAAGTAAAAATGTGCAAAAAATATAAAACTGAAATAAAATGGCTATTTTATTATTTTATATTTTTCTAGACAGAAAATGGAAAATGGGAAAAAAAGTCTCATTAAAAAACATGCATTTTTTATTTTGTTATGAATTTTTGAAGATTAATGAAATTTGGAGTAATATTTAATGTGGAAATGATGATGGGGTGCAAGAAGTAGATATATTAGGTTGAAAATGATAATGGGCCCAGGAGGGGGGTGCGCTTAGCATGGCGCGCCTGGGCCCGGTTTATGATCAGAAAACAGTAAAAAAAAGAAAAGAAAAAGGCAAAGTCGCGGTGTAAATAGAAAGAAAAAACAGTGCAAAACGGAACTGGGCTTAGACGGGGGGTGGGAAGATCAAATTCGCGCTAAGCCCATTGCTGTGCACTAAACTAAACGCAGCGTTTTGCTGCAGACTTCCCTCCTCATTTTGTGTACGAATCCTGGCCGTTGGATGCGCGTTTTAGTCAACCCAGTCCTGCAGATCCAACGCACACGGCTCGTCTTCTTCATGAAGACTAGGGTTTGCTGGTATTTCCATGAATATGAAGCTCCCATGCATGAACTTCCATCGCCTCGTTCTCTCTCGTTTCTTGCTCAAATTCAAAACTTCAAAAAGCAAAACCACTCTATTTTTTTTCCTGAACACAATGGTGATCTTAGATTCCTCTGAAACACACTCTATCTTCCAAACCGAATGGATAAACAAACCACCCTCAACATATCATCAAATTTCGACTTCAATATTTCCCATCTTTCTTTATACAGAAATGATCTCCATGTTATGCTCATCATCCTAAGCTATAGCACATGAAATAATACTCTCTATCCAGTGATTTCTTGACCATTAAAGAATCGTGTCCAATTTTCAATCTTCACCAATGGCTCTATAACTTTGCAGGATTAATCACCTAGTGGTCTCTAATGGTTTTCCAACAAGAACTAACCCTAGCCATGCCTAAAGTGAGAGGTAAGAACAGTTTTGCATACCTTGACTCTTGCAATGGTGGATGTTGAAAGGCTTCGAATCAATCCTTGTAGATCTTCACAAATGGTCCCTAGGTGATGAACAATACTCTTCTTGCACAAGATTTGATGGAAATGGCTTGTATCTTCAGATTCAATCCCTTTTGCTCTCTTGCAACTTCACTTGGAAAGCTCCAATTCTTCAACAATGGAACCTTACTCTAGCATGAACATGTTCAGGGAGGTTTATAGTGATGATTTGTGGAAGAAAATGGAAGGGTAATGAAGAGAAAAATGAAGTTTCAATACAATTTGCAAAATGGAAAGTTTTGGTTCAAACTCTTTTTTCTACCACCATTAACATCAACAATCACCAACCTTTCACCAATGGGGAGTGCAATCAATATATAGAGATGTTTAGAAAGATCTAGAACCTCTTAGAATCATCTAGAAAGGACTTGAAGTTTCTAGGATATGGTATTTGCATTTCACTTCCCACCACATGAGATATCATGACAAAAACCCCATAACTTGAGTAATTATCTTCATTTTCTCCTTAAGTGGTATTTTGGACAATATACAAAGCTTAAACACCTTGTTTATTAAGCTTTTCTTTGATTTGGCTAGGTACCCCATTATGCAAGTAAGACTTTTACAAAGCAACTCCAAAATTTAAGCCTCAAACCAAAATTGTGGCTGAACCATTGTTCTTAAAATGCCCTTGGGAGTCAAAATGACCTATCATATGACATGGTTAGGGTTTATAGCTTGGATTTTAGGATTTTCCATTTCACTTGAATTAACTTATGTCCCATTTTTAGGCCATTTTTATCACTTTTTGCTATGAGCCTTTCCAACATCTCATGACCACCCTACTAGCCTTAAAACATCATTCTAAGCAACTTTGATGTTGAAGGTTTTTCCATTTGAAGCTTGGAAGTAGGAGATATGGCCATATGCTTGAAATGACCTATAAGTTCAAAATGACCAAAATGCCCTTGGCTTGTCAAAACCATAACTTGAGTTCTACAAATCCTATCAAGGACTTCTAGTACTATCTAGAAATCTAAGAAGATGCTCTTCAACATTCATGTTGACCAGGAGATCATAGGAATCATCCTATTAGGGCAAAAGTTGTCTGCAAGTTGGGTGACTTCCAAGGACCCAGATTCACATATTTCAGATGACCTGTAATTTGTCAAAACCATAACTTGAGCTCTGCAAATCCTATCAAGGACTTCTACCACTCAAATTAAAGCTAAGAACAAGCTCTACAACATTCATGTTGTGGGGAAGATGAGATGACAATCACATCTTGGGCTAAAACTGCCTGGAAGATAGGGATCAAACTAAGGGATTTTACACTGACAATCCTTAGAAACCCTAGCTTAAAACTTCTCAGACTCCTCAATCATGATGAGTTGGTCTAGGAATCATCCTTATAGTATCTCAATACATCATTCCATGATCACATGGCCCTTGGATTAGGTCTCAACCCTCTCCAAAACATCAGCTGACCTAGGGTTGACCCAGTCAAAACCCTAATTATATCACTCATGGTTGAATCTTCTGAATTCTTGCATAATGACCTCTCTGGGCTTCGTGATGACTTTAAAGACATCTCCTAGGCTCTCTCAAAGCTTCAAGTCCATTCTCAAAGTCTCAGAATCATCTGAGGAGCTCCCACAACTCTCAAGTTATGAGACACACAACTTTGGTTTCAACCAATTCCTCTGTGGATCTCTTGAACTTTCTGATGAAGGTATCAACCTTCAAACACTTGGTGAATAAATAAATGTTGGTCAAATTTTGGGGTGCAACAGCTGCCCCTATTCAAACGGCTTGAACCTGACTGGGTGAGGAGCGAACGACTCTCAGCCAATCAAGGTACGAGACGGTTGAATACCGGTAAACCCGAAAATTTGCCAACTGCACGAGCACACGGTACTCTGCGGGGAACAAATCTTCGAATACTGCCATACTAGCTGCACGACGATTAGCTGGAGAAATACTGATCTGACATCGCCGTCAGTTATCCACATTCTTCTGACATTGTCCTTCGACAACCAAAACACCCAACATCGCCGCTGGATGACTAGACCACCTGAGATCACCGTCAAAAGCAGACAAAATTCTGAGAAACACCCAACATCGCCGCTGGAGAACTAGAGAACCTGAATCACCAACATACCCAACATCGCCGCTGGAGAACGAAACATCCAACACCACCGCTGGAGAACTGAATTAACTGACATACCCAACATTGCCGCTGGAAAACTGAATCTGACATCGCCGTCGATCAACCAAAATACCCAACATCGCCGCTGGAGAACTAAATCTGACATCGCCATCGGACAATCAAAATACCCCGCATCGCCGCTGGAGAACTAAATCTGACATCGCCGTCGGACAATCAAAATACCCCGCATCGCCGCTGGGGAACTAAATCTGACATCGCCGTCGGATACATCCACATAATCTCTGCTGGGGAGTTAAAGAATCTGACATCGCCGTCGAACATAATCTTCTGACATCGCCGCCAAACAACCATCCAACATCGCCGCCGGAACCAGCATAATCTGACCTCGCCGTCAAACAACCATCCAACATCACCGCCGGAACCAAACATAATCTGACCTCACCGTCAAACAACCATCCAACATCGCCACCGGAACCAAACATAATCTGACCTCGCCGTCAACGTGGAGAAACTTCATTGGGGAATTGGTCACACGGTAACCGGTAATACGTAATCGATCATACCGCTTCATTAACACGGTCAGACTTCCATCATGGAGTCTTCAGGAGAGATTCTAACTTCGCCGTTGGAAAACCTGTTGGGGATGACGCTTTGCCGCTGGGGAATTTGGAGAACTATCACGTAACTCCGATCCGGGGGTCCAGAACTCATTCTGGATAAATCAACTCTGCTGAGGACTGCAATAATCATCTTGAACTGATAACCGTTCTGAGCCAACACTTTGTTGGGGATTCCAGGAACTATCCTGGCCAACTCTTGCTGGGGACAAACCGATCACGGCTTGAGCAGCTTCCAAGGACTCGACTCTCTTGGGGCTTCAGGAACCATCCTGGGCGATCTTAGCTGGAGACTCCAAGTATCAATTTGAGCAACCAACTCTGGAGACTGCACTGGGGTCTTAAGAATCATCTTAAGCAAACGGCCCTGCTGAGGGATTCGAGAATCATCTTGACCTGAAGACTTCGCTGGGGATCTCAAAAATCATCTTGAGCCAGTTACTTCGTTGGGGAGAATGTCAGGAGTCATCCTGAGCAACTGATCCTTCGGCGGAACACCTGCAAAACAAGAACGGTAGCAACCTAGATCATGTTTATTATGCATATGCTTCGGCGCCATGCTCCACGCGGTGGAAATGCTATGCGTTTATGACAAATGCTATGCAATCATGCACAATGATGCGATCCCGTCAGCAAAATAAATGCCGAAGGGAGGAAATCCTCCTGTCAAGGAGAAAGGACTACTCAGATAGAGGAATCATCCTGCTGAGGAGAACATGGCCGCGCCAACATCAATTGGACTCCGTCTGGGGAAAAGATCTTCCGTGGACTGCTGCAGGGGAAACAACTTCAGTTGATTACTGCAGGGAACGAAGCTTTACGAGAACCTGGACCTGCTGAAGGAAAGCGATACCAATCGCGTGAGTAAACTGCGTGGCCGCCATGGCTACTTGTCTGGGGATAACCACTATGTGGGGAAACAACTTCAGCTGCTCAACACTCCACTGGGGGAAACAACTAAACATGGTCTGGTCAACTTCCAAGGATTCGGCTCTCTTGGGAATCTGCAAACTCGGCTGAGGAAGGAGAAGTCATTCTGCTTCGCTGGAGAGAGTACGATTCTGGGGAAATACCGCATCGGCTGTTCAATACTCTGCTAGGGAAAATCCACTCATGGTCCCAACTGCTTCCAAGGATTCGGCTCTCTTGGGGGTTTGCGGACTTAGCCGGGGAGAGGGAAATCATTCTACTTCACTGGAGAGTACGACTCTGCTGAGGAATTTCAATTCCGTCGGGGAAGAAGGAAACATCCACCTTCGGGGGAGAGTACAACTCTGCAGGGGGATACAGCATCAGCTGTTCCAACACTCTACTGGGGAAGAGGGAATCATCCGACTTCGGGAGAGAATACGGCTCTGGTGGGGAATCTCAATTCCGCCGGAGGCTTCAGTCTGGCACCATCAGTTACTGCATACTTCGGCGTACGAACAGTTTCCTACGAATCCTGCACTTGTGACCCGGTGCTGGGGGAGACACCCGCTTCGGCGACTTTACTGGGGAAAACACGAGCTTCGGCACCCGAACATTTCTATGAAATCTGCACTTGTGACCCGGTGCGGGGGGAAGAAGACACGAGCT
The DNA here is from genome assembly GCA_963859935.3 of Lathyrus sativus. Lineage (NCBI taxonomy): Eukaryota > Viridiplantae > Streptophyta > Magnoliopsida > Fabales > Fabaceae > Lathyrus > Lathyrus sativus. Next base: position 810,156,282 of record OZ012735.1, read on the forward strand.
TCGGCGCTTGACTCAGCTGAGAAGATGACGTTCCTTCAGGATGCGTCTGCTTGGGGAAGAGAATCCTCTCTGCCTGGGGAGACATATCAATGCTCACGGCCTCGCATTCAGACTTTGCGGAGGAGAGACTACTGAACTCTGCTGGAGAAGGAGGACTCGCCCTGCTTCGGGAATGCGCACGGCGCACCGTCTGGAAGGTGCTACACCTGCAACAACACAAACAAACAGACAAGATACCCTCCTCAAAGGGGCCTATCAAGGTTATTATCTCGTGACAATATTCAGGTAATTAATTGTTTCAACAATCAATGGGCCTAGGCCCGCAAGTTTATGTATGCGCAATTTTATCAAAAACATTGACGTTTTCTTTCGCAAACAAAACAGATAAATGCTAAACAGGCAAACAGAATTGCTGAATAACATGCATTTTATTGATGGTGAACCCCTGAATGGGCAAAAAATGTTTTACAACAGAGGCAAGCTCCTGGAATGAGGAAGCCGCGCAAAAATAAATATACATCAGTATATACAAATGTCGGCAACGAGGCGTAGACGAACACCATGAGTTGATCCCTCTAAGACCCACTCGACTTCGATACTTCTCCGACGCTTCAGCTTCGGAAGAGATTGATTCAGATAAACGGCCCTCAGGTCCTCCAAACCACTAAACAATGAAAGTCCACACGCGGAACGCAGTCATTTGCTTATTCAAATCCCTAACTTTTGCGTGAACCGCCCTTTACGGGTTTTCAGTTCACCGGGATACCCTTTTTTGCCGAAGCCGCCCAGCGTAGGTTTTCGACTTCGCGGGTGTACATTTTTTTCAATATATCCCTAATTTTTGCCCGAACCTTTTATTCTGTTTTTGGTTCGCCGGGATGCCCCTTTTTTTCCTGGACTCTTTCTTTTTTGTCCAGCGGGTCGCTTTCAAGCAAAGTATTTTTTAACTGTGTCCGCGTTCACCGGGGATGCAAAATCTTCACCATCCATCGTGGATAACAACAAAGCTCCTCCCGAGAAGACCTTGCTGACAACATACGGCCCTTCGTAATTCGGAGTCCACTTGCCCCGGTGATCGGAGTGTGGCGGAAGAATCTTCTTCAGGACGAGATCACCCGTCTGAAAGCTTCTAGGACGCACCTTCTTATCATAAGCTTTCTTCATTAGGCTTTGGTACAAACGACCAAATGCAATCGATGCTAACCTCTTCTCGTCCATCAGGCTGAGTTGGTTCAAACGATTCGTAATCCATTCTGCCTCGTCGAGTTTCACATCAACCAACACTCGCAAAGAAGGGATCTCCACTTCTAACGGTAGGACAACTTCCATACCGTACACCAAGGAGAAAGGAGTTGCCCCGGTCGACGTACGTACCGTCGTACGATAACTGTGCAGTGCGAACGGCAGCATCTCGTGCCAATCTTTGTACGTCACAACCATCTTCTGAACAATCTTCTTTATGTTCTTGTTGGCGGCTTCGACGGCGCCATTCATCTTTGGTCGGTAAGGAGATGAGTTGTGGTGTTCAATCTTGAAGCTCTGGCACAGCTCCTTCATCATCTTGTTATTCAAATTCGAACCATTATCAGTAATGATCCGCTCGGGAACTCCGTAACGACAGATGATGTCCCTCTTTATGAATTTAGCTACCACCTGCTTGGTCACATTAGCGTACGAGGCTGCCTCCACCCATTTGGTGAAGTAGTCGATAGCTACCAGAATGAAACGATGACCATTGGATGCAGTGGGCTCGATCTTGCCTATCATGTCGATGCCCCACATGGAGAACGGCCAAGGGGAGGACATGACATTCAATGGGCACGGCGGCACATGAACTTTATCAGCATAAATCTGACATTTATGACATTTCTTCGCGAATCTGAAGCAATCCGACTCCATAGTCAGCCAGTAATATCCTGCTCTCAGGATCTTTCTCGTCATGGCATGCCCGTCGGCGTGTGTACCAAATGTGCCCTCACGGACTTCTTCCATGAGCATACTTGCCTCTTTCTCATCTACACATCTGAGTAGCACGAGATCATGGTTTCTCTTATACAACACTCCATCAGGATTGAGGTAAAAGTTTCCAGACAGCCTCCTCAGAGTCTTCTTATCCTGGGTTGACGCACCCGCAGGATACTCCTTAGTCATAAGGAAGGTCTGGATGTCGTGGAACCATGACTTGCTGTCGGCGGCATCCTCGATTGCAAAGACAAATGCCGGTCTATCAAGACGCGAAAGCACAATTCTTGGAGCCTCATTCCAAAAATTGACCTTATACATTGAAGCCAACGTGGCTAAGGCATCAGCCATCTGATTTTCAGCCCTGGGTACATGATGGAGTTCCACTCGATCGAAGAACGGAAGCAGCCTCCTGGCATAATTCATGTACGACACCAAATTCGCTTGACGAGTTTCCCACTCCCCTTTAATTTGATTGATTACAAGTGCTGAGTCACCATATACGTCTAGATTCTTGATTCTCAAATCAATTGCCTCTTCTAGACCCATAATACATGCTTCATACTCCGCCTTATTGTTGGTAACTGGAAACGTCAGTCTCGCAGTAAACGGGATGTGGGATTCGTGAGGAGTCGTGATGATAGCCCCGATACCACTTCCATAGGAATTAACCGCTCCGTCGAATATCAACTCCCACTGAGATTTCCTATCTGGCCCCTCACCGGGCAATGGCTCATCGCAATCCTTCGCTTTAAGAAACATAATATCCTCGTCAGGGAATTCAAACTTCATCGGCTGGTAATCCTCGATCGGCTGCTCGGCAAGGTAATCAGACAATACGCTTCCCTTAATGGCCTTTTGGGAGACGTATTGAATATCATATTCCGTTAACACCATTTGCCATCTGGCAATCCTGCCCGAAAGAGCCTGCTTCTCGAAGACGTACTTGATCGGATCCATCTTCGAAATTAGCATAGTGGTGTGATTGAGCATGTACTGTCGTAAACGTTTGGCAGCCCAAGCTAATGCACAACACGTCTTCTCCAGCATCGAGTATCGAGATTCACACTCAGTGAACTTTTTACTCAAATAATAAATGGCATGCTCTTTTCTGCCCGTCTCGTCGTGCTGACCGAGAACACACCCCATACTATTCTCCAGAACCGTCAGGTACATGATTAATGGCCGTCCAGCCACTAGGGGTATCAAGATTGGAGGTTCTTGAAGATACTGCTTTATTTTGTCAAATGCCTTCTGGCAATCCTCATTCCAAGTAATCGCCTGATCTTTCTTTAAAAGTTTGAACATCGGTTCACAAGTGGCCGTGAGCTGAGAGATAAACCTTGCAATGTAGTTTATTCGGCCCAAGAAACCACGAACTTCTTTTTCTGTTTTCGGCGCTGGTATTTCTTGAATAGCTTTTATTTTCGCAGGATCAACTTCGATACCTCGTTCACTAACGATAAACCCCAATAACTTTCCGGACCGCACTCCGAAAGTGCACTTGTTAGGATTCAGCCTCAACCTGAATTTCCTAAGCCTCTCAAACAGCTTCAATAAGTTGACCAGATGCTCTTCCTCCGTTTGGGACTTTGCAATCATGTCATCAACATAGACCTCGATCTCATGATGAATCATATCATGAAACAAAGTTACCATTGCTCGCTGGTAAGTGGCCCCTGCGTTCTTCAGACCGAAGGGCATTACCTTATAGCAAAATGTTCCCCAGGGGGTGATAAACGTCGTTTTCTCCATGTCCTCTGGTGCCATCTTAATCTGATTGTAACCGGAGAAGCCATCCATGAACGAAAACACGGAGAACTGGGCTGTGTTGTCGACCAACACATCGATATGAGGCAACGGGAAATTATCCTTAGGACTCGCCCTATTCAAATCCCGATAATCGACGCACATGCGTACCTTACCGTCCTTCTTCGGTACAGGCACTATGTTGGCGACCCACGGAGGATAAGTGGTAACGGCTAGAAATCCTGCGTCCAACTGCTTCTGGACTTCTTCTTTGATTTTTACAGCCATATCTGGTCTCGTCCTCCTAAGCTTCTGCTTGACTGGAGGGCAATCTTCTCGCAACAGCAAGCGATGAACCACGATGTCTGTGTCAAGTCCGGGCATATCTTCGTATGACCAAGCAAAGACATCACTATACTCTCGAAGCATCTCGACCAGTCTATGCTTGACATCATTCTGCAGCGCAGCCCCTACTCTGACATTTCTGACGAGCTCTTCAGAACCCAGATTTACGATCTTAATATCTTCCTCATGAGGCAGAATAACCTTTTGCTCTTGTCTCAACAAGCGGGCCAACTCTTCCGGAAGGTCTTCGTCTTCATCAATCTCATCCTCGGCTTGATAGATCGGGCAATCGAAGTCGTAGTGAGCCGTAGAGGGTCCAGAGTCGATGCCGTCTGTTATGTGGATCCTGCAATAACAAGGGTTAAGTTTAAAACAAGAATATGCAGGTTAGCACAAACCCCGTTGCTGTTTTACTGTTTTTCAAAATAAACATAAAACAGGAATAACAGAGAACACAATATTTGAGTACGAAGAAAACGCCTTTGATTTATTAACAAAATGCATGTACATAATCCAACAAGGCCCTGACAATAAAACCACTATGCCCCGGGTAGGACATAGGGTTGTACAAAGATTGTAAAAAGCAAATCATTACTCTTCACTTGTCAGCTGGATAATCTCCTTGATGGTCCAATTGTTGAGGAGCTCGCCCGGTTTGCTCGGCTGAATCTAAGCGTCAAGATCACAATCGCTATCCCCGCTGTCCTCCGACGCTGCGTTGATGCTTTCGAAGATCACTCCGCCACTGGTAAATAAGATCGGCCCCTTACCACGAGACGAACTGCTAGACGAAGAAGATGAAGCTTCAGCTTCAGGAGAATACCCCAATCCAAACTTATCCTGCTTGATCGGTATCTTCAAAACATGTCCCCAGCCTGGGGTGGAACCGACTTCGACGACGGCCCGAGCTTCTTTGAATGAGGAGAGATTCATCTCTTGCTTCTCTGTGACGACAGGAGCTACCTCTTTCACCTTGACGGCTTCAAATGCTTGGCAGAGAGTTTCATGGATTTCGCCATCCATTTCAACATACTTAAAGGATGACAAGTGGCTCACCATAATGTCCTCCTCACCACAGACGGTTACTATGCTTCCCCCGACATCATATTTGAGCTTTTGATGCAACATGGACGTCACGGCACCAGCAGCGTGGATCCATGGCCGACCTAAGAGGCAACTGTAGGCGGGCATGATATCCATGATATAAAAAACCGTATCGAACGTCTCCGGACCAACTTGAATCGGCAGGGTCAACTCTCCGAAAACGTGGCGCTTAGTTCCGTCAAATGCTTTCACCACCAGATCACTGGGCGTGCAAAGCAATCCACGAGTGTCCAACTTCATTAATGCCTTCTTCGGAAGCACATTAAGCGACGAACCCGTGTCCACCAGGACATGCGACATGATAGTGCCTCTGCACTCTATCAAGACGTGCAAGGCGCTGTTGTGATTTCTCCCTTTAGGAGTCAGCTCTAAATCTGTGAAACCTAGCCCATTGCCAGCATTAACATGGGCTACCACCTCTTCTAGTTGATTCACTGATATCTCTTGCGGTACGTAGACAGCGTTCAATACCTTCAGTAACGCGTTGCGGTGCGCTTCAGAACACAACAACAGGTTGAGAATAGAAATCTTTGACGGCGTCTGATGAAGATGGTCTACAATCTTGTAGTCGCTCTTTTTGATTAACCGCATGAACTCCTCGGCATCTTTGACAAGCAACTCTTTCTCTGCCCTACAAGGGACCTCTTCGACGGCTCTGCCTTTACCCTTATCGGCAGCATCAGCTCTGACCACTTTCTCTGCCACAACCTCTGTCGGCGCAAACACTCTTCCGCTTCGAGTAATACCACTGACTCCTGCGAGATTCTGCACAGTCGACCCATACGGCTCCAACTCTAACTTCTGACCATTGCAATAGACTTCGGCGCCATAATGCCACGGAACGGCGTTAGTGCTCTCGAATGGGATCGGCTCGGCTCTGGTAATAGTGATTGTAGGCGGTCGGGGCGCAAAAATGGTAATAGGTTGACGAGGAATGGTGATGGTGGCGACTTCATCTGCCTGCTTCAACACAACCTCTCCTGATACACTTTCAACTCTCCGGCTGAACTGCAAAACACCCTCGGTCATCAGACTTTGGATACCTTCTACCAACTGATCACACCCATCAGAATGTGTAGCACAGTCCATGCATAATTTTCCGCATCCTGGAAAGAACCCCTTCTTCAACAACTTAGCTTTGACGAAACTAAGCGGCGTCTTTAAGTCTTTGACATCAGTCAACAGATCTGCACTCTTCTCCTCGATAATGGCGTTCACTCCGCCTCCCCTATGATGAGGCATGGGGTTTTTCGTGACATTGGGCACATTATCAGAAAAGTTAATAATCTTGGCATCTACCAGGTCCTGCACCTTATGCTTAAAGGCTTTGCAGTTCTCGATTGTATGGCCTGGTGCCTCAGTATGGAAATCGCAAGTGGCATTTGCGTCGTACCTCGGTGGTGGTGCCCCTGTCAAGGGAGCCATCGTTCTCTTTTGAACTAACTGAAGCTGAAGCAAAGTCTGCAAGAGCTGCGTATACGACATAGGTGGTGCTTCGAAGTGACGGTTTGTCAAAGGAGCCCGATTCTGGTACTTTCTATATCCCTGCTGATTCTGTTGTTGTTGTTGCTGCTGCTGCTGTGGCGGAGCTGCTGGGATATTTATACTGGCTATCTGCTGCTGAGGGCCCTTGCCCTTTCTCCGAGTGTTGGTGATAGCGCTCGCATCTCCTTCTCTTTGTTTACCAGCATAAGGTTTCTTTCCACCTCCTCCAGCTGAGGATGATTCACCTTGAATTTTTCCGATCTTTATACCATTCTCGACGTGCTCACCCATGGTGATGAGAGCTGAGAACGTCCCAGACATGCCACTGACTAACTTTTCGTAGTAGATTCCCGGGAGGGTAGCAACAAACATCTGCACGAGCTTGCGCTCAACCATCGGCGGTTGAACCCGAGCAGCCAACTCACGCCACCGCTGGGCGTACTCCTTAAAGCCTTCATTATTCCGCTGCGAAAGGTTCTGGAGCTGGACTCGGTTTGGGGCCAAGTCGCTATTGTACTGATAGTGGAGGACAAACGCTTCAGCGAGATCTTTCCAGGTGCGCACGGTAGTGGGCTCCAAGCCCATATACCACTCGAGGGATGGACCAGAAAGGCTATCTTGGAAGAAGTGCATCAGCAACTTCTCATCGTCGGAATAGGCCGACATCTTCCTATAATAAGATCGAAGGTGGACACGAGGGCAAGTAGTGCCCTTATACTTCTCAAAGACAGGCACCTTGAACTTATGAGGTACCTTGAAATCAGCAATTAACCCCAGCTTGGACATATCAATGCCCAATGTATTCTGATTCTCAATGTCTCTCATTTTATCTTCCAGTGCTTTGAACCTGAGCCGTGCTTCAGCATTCAACTCTGCTTCTGCACCCCTTTGAGAAAACACATCATCCTGATGATCCTCAAGCCACGGTTGAGGCACCAACAGATTTCCGACGCCAGCATTGCCGTTGGCCGGCCCGATGTTGACATTAGCTCCCAGACTACCATTGCCGACGCCCGTCGCATTGAGTCCGATATTGGCCATCACATTGCCATTAGCACTGCCGTTGCCCCCGGCAACAGGAACAACATTCTGCGGAGTATCAACTGGAGGAGGAGTAGGCACAGCCCCGCCATGAAGTATGCCGTTACTATCAACCCTGGAGATCAAAGGTTGAACCAAAGTCCGGAGCTGGTCCTGACCATTAGCGACCACCTGCATCAGTTCCATAAAACGATCCATCCGTTCACGGAGCTCTTGGACATCTGACTGCACCTGATCCATGATCCTTGTCTGATTAGCTCGAGTTGAATAACGGTGAATGAGTCTCTGATCAATCCTGGAGACCGGAAGCAGCTTGGAACCTGTGAACCTGAAAAACCTGCAAACACTAAAAGTTAGGAAAAACAACAAAATGTACGCCATGCGAATGCTTCATGCAGATGCATGCGTGTGTCTGTGTGCTTGGGAGATTTCCCCCGATCCTAGTGCCTTAGTGCCAGTGCTGACAATAATAATAATAATAAGAAGAAGTCTGAGCCCAATCATGGAAACATCAATCTCATATATATATGGAAAGGCCTATCAAGGCAGTACATAGCATCAGCGAAAACAAATCAACAGCGTGACCTCAGCCAACAAGCCTGGTGATGGTCAGTATACAGCAAAGATCAAAACAAGAGGAATACAACTAGTCAAGCACGGCCACGGGCGCGGTACTCTGCTAATAACTCTTTCGTCTCTGGATGATCTGGCAAAGTGAGCAACCCCTCGACGAGTAGTTCCCTCTGCACAATGGTATACTGAAGTCCCTGAACTGAACTTTCCCATGTTCCTTCGCCGAAGCAATCTTCCAGTTTCTGCTTCTTAGACTCAAACATCAGCTTATGCTCCTTCAGGTTGGCAAGGGCTTTGTTGAGTTGGCCTTCGGCGGCGTACCTGCGGGCGGTTTCTTCATCAAACCTTCGCTCACTGTCCTTCACCTCGGCTTCCAGCTTAGAGATCTACAGCATTAGCTTATCCTCTCGTTCCTTCCTGGTGGCCAGGGAAGTCTTCTAATGCTGGTCGAACTTAGATATCCTCCGATATGCCTCGTCCAAATGTTGCTTCTTCGTAGCTAGTACATCATTAACAGCCTTGAAGTCTTGACCCAAGCGTTCGCGATCAGCTATCTGCTTTGCCAAGTCTGTACCCAGTTGGTTCACCAACTCTGTTTGCTTTTTGAAAGCATGCACGGCTTCATTCCTTTCACTTTGCAGCTGAGCTAACTCCTTCTCCAGTTCTGCGTTCGCCCGCTTCAGCTCATCCCGCTCAGCTAGTACCTGGTTATGCTGATGAATGGACACAGTAGTAGGCTCTTCGACTGGTGGAGGAATCTCTGGTCTGGTATGAGGAAATGGCATCCCTATAGCGTTGGCTCTGGCTCTGATCCAAGCTGAATAAGGATGGTAGGCTTGACTGTTGCTCTTTCCCAGCAAAGGCTTTCCTCTCTTGCTGATACTGTTCCACGCACGCTGAAGCTTGGACAACAAATCCCCCTCTAGAGTACCCGTGAGGTACAGAGATTCCTGTACCTCTTCCTCCTTCGGTGGAATCCTCAAAGCATATGCTAACTGACGAACTAGCAACGACAGATTGTAGTTCATGCAATCCTTCCTACCTATCAGAGGTACATTAGGAAACCCACTACAACTGAAGATCACCTCGGTACCTAACCTGTCTCTGTCAACGAACCAATCAATATCTTCTGCAGACAAACTCATCAAACGCTCAGGCCACTCAGCTGTGGCTGCAGACAAGACGAAAGAACCCCTCTTGGGCAAATGACTATCAAACCATTTGTACAGCAACGGTACGCAGCACGAGACATTCTTCCCTCTCCGGTTCTCATTCTTGTAATGCACTGAGTGATAGACGTCCCCGATCAAAGTAGGGACTGGATTCCCTGAGGCGAAGATGTGAAATGCATCAAAGTCTACGAAATCAGGCATGTTGGGGAACAGGATAATGCCATATATGCATAAAGCGAGGATGGCATTGAATGCGTCCCAACATCTGTCCTTAGCACACTGCTGAGCCTTAGCTACCAGAAACTGCAAGGAGAACCCAGGAACCTTGTTCCAACTCGTCACTACTAACTCAGAGGCGTCCAAATGAAGTGAAAAAGCTAAACCATCCAGATCAGGCTCAACATCCATGTGGACAAAAGGCACCTGCCTTTTGATAGGCACACCCAACAAGTCAGCATACTCTTCCAGCGTCGGCGCGAGAACGAAGTCCTGAAAAGTGAAACACCTCAGCGGAGGGTCATAGAACTGCAACAGAGCATGTAACCCATTCAACTCGGACGTAGAAGGCTTGCAAACCAGACTGAGCAACCTGCCATAAGACTTCCTGAACCCATCCTTCACAGGATCACCTGCTAGAGCTATCAAACCTGTCAACTTCGACACATCAGGGGTCGGGAACTTGTACGCAACAGTCTTCCTGAGAGAGGCCATAATAATACAATAGGAGGCGAGAAATCCTGGATCGGGGAAACGGTACCTGCAACACAGACACACGTTAATGGAATACAAATATCATGCGAACTAATGCAAAATGCGAGCATGCAATAATATATCTAGGTAACTGCTGTGGAGATTCTGTGTCAACAATCACTGATGAGAAGGAAACCCCGGTGTAGGACCACAGATCTGATCTTCCAAGAACAACCATCTGATAGGACCATATACATAGGATCAAAATTCTGCTCTGTCAAGAACAAATGTCTGATAATAAGGACCTCAGATGCATGATCGAGAAATATCTGCTGATGAAGTCTTCAGACCCCAAATCAAAAATCCGCCCTATCAAGAACAAACATACAACTGCTGATGAGATCTTCAGACCCCACTCAAAATCTGCTCTATCCGGAACAAACCACTGATGCTGATACTCTGATCAGACCTACTCTATCAAGAACATACATACACCTGATGATAAGATCCTCTGATCAAAACCTGCTCTATCAAGAACAGACAAACACCTGATGATAAGATCCTCTGATCAAAACCTGCTCTATCAAGAACGGACAAATTTGCAACTGAGAAACCCTGGTACCAATATAACTGATTCACTGTCAAGAAAACCAGGTAGTCTGAAGGTCAAAGTTTCCTGCCATAAACCCGATCCCACTCACAGGTATGGACCTAAACTGACTCAAGGTACGACATCCTATGCGTTCATCAGCGTCACAGACTTTCAAGAGGGGTGATACGATACCCAGAAGGTGTGGCATCACCAGCTCATGAAGAGGCCTCACTTAGCTGAATCACAAATGATCGGTCCCCGGAGTCGACAATCCACCAAACCAGCAACCGTCTCAACCCAAAGGGTTGAAAGTGAAGCCAACCGGATGAACCTCGTCTGAGTGTGGATTTCATGAGACACTAGTGCCTGCAAAGCAAGCACGCGCCCACTAATTTCCACTCTAAGTCTATAGTGCACTCAAGCCTGGGTCTGGCTTCTCACTCATCAGAACTCCCATCCCACAACAGCACAAATAATCATATTATACTGAAAATAAAATGCGGGAAATAAAGTGCGAGAAGTAAAAAAAATGCGATAAATAAACGCAACCCAACAAGTAAACACACAAGCGGTAGGATTGACTCTCGCAGGGAACCGTTGGAGTCCCCAGCAGAGTCGCCAGCTGTCGCTTGCGCGAAAATAAGGTGCCGGCATGAAAGAAGAGTCACCACCTTTCGTTATTTATCCCTCAGAGCGGGAAAGGAAACGATCGGAAAAACCTGACGAAAAAGGTTAAGACAAGGTCATCGCAACCACTGTCTGGGTTCGGGAGTCGGTTACGTAAGGGGAAGGTATTAGCACCCCTCACGTCCATCGTACTCGACGGGATCCTCGCTTGTTTGTTTACTTGGACGGGTTGGTTTTATTCTATCTACCTATCAAGGCTGGCTAAAAAAGAAAAGAAAAATGACTCGGCAAAGCGTCGCACTTTATGCCTACGTATTCTCATCAGAGAATGAGAAATCAGAGTCAATGTAGTTCGGCCTACGAAGGGTTATGGGGGAAGGTAGCTCGCCAAGACATCGCCATCTTGTGCCTACATACTCTCAACAGGCATGAGAGATCAGAGCTCACGTAGTTCGGGAAACTACAGCTTATTTCCTGTCTTTTACGAAAGAAGTGTTTTTTTATTGTGTTTGCAATTTCAACCGCACTAGAGACTATGACCTGAGAGTGAATGCGTCGCATGTCACCCAAAGGGTACCATACTAAACATCCAGACTGTGGAAAATAAGCTCTCCCACAATCCTTTCTCAGATAGCTTAAGGCTCATAACGTACGAAAGAAATCATTCATGATTACTGTATCTTAAACTGTTTTGAGATGAGAAGAGAACAGACCCAACTAGGAGGGAGACTATCAAGTCTTACTGTTATCATGCCATGGATTCATCCTATGGTTGAGGTTTGAACAGGGAACTCCTAGAAGTTGTCATGCATAGGTTTCAACCTAAAAGTCTATCATCAAATCCTTATCAAAGGAAATGAGAGTCCCAAGGGATCATGTCAGTGATACACCAAAACAGACAAAGCATCAGCTTAACAGTAAAATGCATGCAATGCAAGTGAGGGAGGAAATGTGTGTGGGGCTTCAGCCTCCACAAGCTCATCTCAACCTCAAGCCAGTCATGAAATAACAGTAATCATACTGAAAAATAAACAACATGCTATCAAGCAATAAACAGTAAACTGCAATCATACAGTTAAAATGAAGTGAAATGCCATCAGACAAACAAACCACATGGGCAAGGGAGCTGGGCTCCACCGAATACCCGCAAGCAAAGCCACGCAATAACAATACAAGCAGAGGGAGCAACTCAACCTCTAATGCAATCATGCTCCTAGATTCTACTTATTCTAGATGAACTTAATCTAATGCAACAGACAAATCAAGCAAAACACACAATGCAGAAAAGAAAAACAGAAGAAAGCCTCAGCTCCTCCAGCAGCAACCCCAGTCTTCAGACTTCAATCATCAATTTCTTCCCAGGTATCAACCCTACAACATGAGTATCAACTCATCTTCTCCCTTAAGCTTCAGCTTCTTTGATCAGCTCCACCTTCAGGCTTCACCATCTTCAGGGATCTTCAAGTATCAACTTGATCCTCATGCTCTTCAAGCTTCAGCTGGAATGGCAGTCTTCGAGGATTCATCCTCTTCAGCAATCTTCAATGAAGTCTTCATCTTCATGCTCAGGCTCTGACAGCTCTCAAGACAAATCAAACAGAGAGAATCACCACTGGATAAGCTGGGGGATATTGAACTGCTTATTTGATCACCAAAGGTGACCTATAAGGGTTCAATATCAAATGAAGGGTTCCCTCAAAAGTTCTACCTCCTGGGTATAACACTAATCCCTCCAAAGGAGAGAGGTGCATACCCTGGAAGGACTTTGAATCACAGGGAGGAATGGATGTGAAGAATACTATCCATGTTTGAGAAAGAAATTATCTACATCTAAGCTCTTCCTAATCCTATCCATAAAACAAAACAAAAAGAAGAAGAACAAGCTCCTCAAGCTCCTCCAAGCCTCTTCCAATCTTTTAGTATGCTCCACCATGCTCCACAATGAGATGCCAAGCTCCTCAAACCAAAGGGAAACTCCAAAGCAAAGCAAACTAAACAAAACTTGCCCTAAAGGCCACACAAACAATCATTCAATTCAAAAATCAACCAAAAATAGTATATTATTCTATTAATTCCTAATATAAATGCTAGGGGACCCTACATAACTACCCTTTAGTCCCATATATTCCCCATAGACTAAATTGCCCTAAAAAACCTAAATCTAAAATTGTTATTGACCTATATTAAAGTTTTAATCAAATTCTACACTACTTAGAACTACCTAATTAAAACTACCCTAAAAATTATCACAAAACTATGAAATTAATTCAGGGGGAACCTAAACCATTCATCTAATTATCCTAAAAAAATTGAACTTAAAATCCTAAGGGAACTACCCTAATTAAATTCTACAAGTTATTATACCAACTAAAAGAATTAAAAAAGCAATTAAAAGTAAAAATGTACAAAAAATATAAAACTGAAATAAAATGTCTATTTTATGATTTTATATTTTTCTAGACAGAAAATGAAAAATGGGAAAAAAAAGTTAACATACCCACAGGCATGGGAAAGAGAGATGAAAGGAATGAGGGCCATCAATGAAGAAGAATTTAAACATATGATGAAGATCCCACCAAGGTTTTGGAGTAGATCTTACTTTAGGACTGAAAATAAATGTGATGTTGTTCTCAAGAACACGTCTGAATCCTTTAATAGTGTCATTCTTGATGCAAGGGAAAAACCTCTAATCACTATGTTGGAAGACACTAGAATATACATGATGGAGAGATGGGCAAATAACAGAATGAGATTTGGTACTTTGGATGAGAATGATATATTGTCCAATATTAGAAAGAAACTTGATGTCACAAACACATACACCAACAACTGGCTAGTAAGGTATGTAATATCAACATACATTAATTCTTTAGGATGTCTATAACATACATGTGACTAATATATTTTGTTTGTTTAATTATTTAGGATGTCTGATGAACATATATTTGAAGTAAGGCACTTGGAAAATCAAGCTGACAAATTTGTTGTGAACCTGAAAGATCATATATGTTCATGCAGAAGATGGGAACTCACAGGACTCCCATGTGTTCATGCTTTGTCTTCTATGAAGAGTAGGAATTTCAAAATTGAAACTTACATTCTAGATTATTATAGGGTTTCAAGGCACAGGGAAGTTTATAAGCATGTGATCTACCCCGTTAATGAATCAAACTTGTGGGTTAAGACACCATATCCAGATGTGCAACCACCCAAGTTCAGGAAGATGCCTGGTAGACCTAAAAAGAGGAGGAACCTAAAACAAGGCGAAATTAATGGGTTTGATCGCAAATTGAGAAAAACAGGTTTTATGGTGAAGTGTAGTAGGTGTAAGAAAGCAGGACACTACAAGTTTAAATGTAAGGACACAACAACTCAGACTACTCAACAATCAGCCCAACCCTCTCATACACCAACTCAGATTACTCAACAATCAGCCCAACACACTCCTACCCCAAAAACGGTTTCCCATATTCTTCACAATAGTTGCCCTTTGAAGAACAACCATGTCTCCATAATGGTATATGGGCTTCCATCGTGACCTACTACAAACATCTGAATCTCGACTTTCCTGTTTCAACCTGGAGGACAAACAACCAGATTTCATGCTTGCTAAAAACAAAAATCTTAGATTAATTTTGGGATTTGAGATTGGGAAGGAGGAAGGAACGAAAAAAAATTTAAGTTGCAGTATGGGAATGGGAGGAGGAAGGAGAAGGAAACAACATGAAGAGGATAACTTGTCAAGTCATCTGCCACGTATACAAAATGAACAGACGTTTAGAGATAACTAACAGTGAAGACTCATTTGACACCATTTTAAAAGTTAGAGGACCAACTTGCCACTTTTTAAAGTTAAGGATCAAACTGGACCCCGAGCTAAAGTTAAGGGACAAAAAGGGGGTATTTTGTCAAAATTTTATCATATTATAATGATAGAAATAAAATTTTATTTTTTATTAAAATAAAGTATTATAATAATCATAAGTGAATTTATTAATTAATTTAAAAATATATAAATAAAATAATAAATTGGTTTATATACTAAACAATTTTTTTCCATAAATAGCAAAGTAATATATAAATTTCATAATGAGTAAGAATATAATCTAATAATTTTAATTATTTTTATTTTATAAACAATAGTATCAATTAGCTTAATTGCAATTGATGATATAAACATTAATAATTTTAATTAATTTAATGATGTATTGTTACCACAAATAGTTTTCAATAATAAATAAAAAACTAAAGGAGATCTTAAAAAATTTGTTAAAAAGAAAAATAAAATAGTGAGAAATTTTATTTTTAATAAAAAATAAGTATAACATGGTCCAATTTCAAATATTTGTAATAGATCACTACACATATTAACTAACCAATCATTAATTAATAAAATAGGTCCAATTTCAATCTCTTTATAATATATCACCACACATATTAACTAACAAATCACTAATTAGTAAAATAGTTGTCAAATATAATTAAATTTATAAATATGAATATGAATATAATAAATAAAATACATATTATATTAATATTAAAAAGAATCAATTACTCATAGCTAATTAAGGTGGATAGGTTGGCAACTTGGCATAATCCGATTTCCAACCAATGGAACCATAAAATCTCTGCAAATCTACTTTATTCTCAATTGCTGATTTCTGCAGACAATGATTGATATTATAGGAGTTCATAAATAAACATGTTTAATCAAGTAACTTAGTACTATATTAGCGCGTAATAAAATTGTTTAGGTAAGAAAGACTTAATTACTACAGTCATACACAACTTATTGTCCCTTTCTTGCAAAATATTATTTCTCCTAGAGAAACTCCATAGGGACTCTAATGCAGTCCTACTTTCATTAGTAATACTTCTAATTACAGCTACATAAGCCGTCCAAAAAATATTTTAGAAATTTACATGTCAAAAGTAAATAGAAACAAAGTAATGATTGAAAAGTAATATTGAAGGAAAAAATGATATCTTTCTAGTGTTGGCGGGAAGGAGAAGTATCTATGTTGTTCAACAAAATCTGAAAATGGTGTAATGCTTCTTGTTGAGTTTTATCGTGATCCTAACCATTTGCACAAACAGTAACTACGTCATTTTCTTGCAAGAGAAGCAACCCACATTATGGATAATTATTTGAATGAAGAATGCAACATCCTTACTATGCAGAATACATGAGAAAGCTGATAAAATGTTCCTTCAATTCATTTATCAAACCTGAAATGGCATCAAAGACAATATTCATAACGTCACAACGAATCTGCCATAAAAAAGAATTACAATAGTGTTTGTATATATAGATGTTGATGTTATCATAAAAAGTATAGTAGAGAAGATATATAATACTTACTTCGATTAGTCTCGATACAATAACATAACAACATAAATTCAATAATCATCACAATATAATTTCAGTCTCCATAATGTCACTATTGTTACTGAAATAATGAAAACAAATATCAATAAGCATCCTAACATAGTTTCAAAATCAGGATCCTAAACTCCTCTATAATAACACATATGTTTTCCAAATTCTGCAAAGTATTCCCAATATTTAATATCTATCTAAAAAATATATTAAAGCAAAACAAATAAGTCCTAAGTTTGGAAAAATAAATGGTGTGGATTCAAATAATTTGATATTAAAGCAAAGGAAAATGTTTCAAATAAGTTCATCCATATCTTATCAGCAAGGGGATCAAGGTAGGAACCTACTACAAAATCAATCTTCATCTTCCTAGCCACATACCCATCAAGATACAATTACAAAATCTATAGAGTAAATTAAGGTTACGTATCTCAAAATAAAAAATATATAATTCGAATCAAATTGAGATTGATGGCATGACCTTGCGGCAAAAAATGACAATATTTAAAGAGGGATTGCATATGAAGATAATTCATAACATTAAGTAATTATTCAACATAATTTAGTTACAACTATGATTATGATAAATCTAATAAAGTACATGAAATGATATTGTGATAATTCCTGCAACTGTAAGAAAGTATCACTACTTTCCTGTCAATAAAATAGCAGTAATAATAAATAACAATCTAGCACACAAAAAAATATTAATCGATCCTTGAAAAATATTTTAAGATATATTTTAAAAGCAAGCTCAAGATATTAAACAATAAACACATAGAAAACATGAATGCATGTGATGAAGATCACAAATTAAAAAAAAAAAAAACAGGAAAAAAGAACCCTTAAAAACAGGCAAGACTAAGAAAAGAATAATAGAAGTTGTATAAAGCAGATATTGAAATCACTCAAAAATGAATAACAACATAGAACTGTTATGTAAATAAAAACAAAAAACTTCCACAAATTCCTAAGAGAGAATTTCACTCTTTTAACAACATCTTGAAATGAAATTAGAGAAAAATGAAACTATTCTATAATCAAATTCATGTTATGCTATACCCTTTAAAAATAACAAATAAATTGTTAGAGGTAATAAAAATGATGATAAAAAACAATCCTTATTTAAAATTTTAGCAAACAATCTATAAAAAAATATAATCAAAGAGCACGAAAGAGAACAATCCAAATTGAAATTCAAAAAAGTACAAAAAAAAAATTAATTATGAAAAGAAAGAATAAAAAAGGAATACTTACCTCTCTCTACCTTCAAAATTCAAACACATAACCAAAGTGGAAAGGCTCCCGATCCCAATCGAATGCATAACCAAAGCAAAGTAACTATCTCATCATCACCGTGTCCATGCAAAAACAATATGATAAAGCATATGAGTAAACAATTCACACATTTGAACAATGGGGCGGCAAGAAACTAACTTCAAATATTATCAATTTTATTTTGAAGAAAGTAAGTTAAATAAAGATTTGTTCATAAGACATTTCAAGCAAAAGCAGTAGCTAAATATTTCTTAATATACCTTGAAATATATTGAAACCACCTTGAGAAAATCCTCAAGTTTTCCTTTGATCTGTATACATGAAAGAAAACATTTCACTTCTACACAATCATTATTGATCTGACCTGATCAGAAGGGGATCACTGGCTGGCCACACTCGGTCGGACTGCTGCTTGCTCGCCGGAGATGAGGAAGAGAAGGGGGGTGTACCTGCAAAACACTCCGATGCCAAAGTGAGAAGTTGGGCAGAGCGATGGCGAAGTACAGAAAAGGGGTAAGAAGATGCGTTACCTGACCCTCTTGAGGAAGAGGGTATTTATAGGGAGACCCCAGCGCTGGGCCAACGGTCATTTGAGCTGGACTGGATGACCAGGCCCAACCCTAATAACTGTTAGGGCTTACGTGGCATAGTGAAGACCAGGACGTGGTCTTCGCCCTAGTCCAACCACTCCTAGATCTCCGGAAAGTGGGTTTGACCTGCTCTTTCGGAGGTGGGTAGTTGGTTGATGACGTGTCCCCGCGGAGGGGAGCATGTGGAGAACGTGCGCCGAGCACGTTGTCCTCCCCGCAGAGGTGAGCTCGCGAGGTTGGGGCGGATCCAAGATCTTGCTTCCATGCGCCGGGCAGTGTCCTGTTCGGCCGATAAGAGGGAATGACGGGCTGATGGGGTACGCGTCGCCTGTGTCCGGTGGCGTGTTCTGCCCGTCCTGTGGGACGCGCGTGCCCGGCGTGGCCCATCCGCCTATTGGGCCGAGCGTAATATTGGGCTGGGCCGAGGTCGGGCCCAGACCAGAACAATTATCATCAAAAAAATCATCATCATCAGAAAAAAAACAATGAGCTTTGAGTCGAATTCAATATAACATAAATCTAACTTCTCAAATTCAAACATATATCAAAGAATAACAGAACAAAACAATATTATTAAACCAAATTTTAAATTATCATAATCATCAATTAAATTCGATTAATAATGCAAATTACTCACAACATCAAACAATGTTTTTCACTCTTTTAGTTCAGTCTTATTAACTTACTCAAAATTCAGAATAAATCGCATTAAATAACTCAAATTCAATTTTAAATTAAAATTTCAAAAATATAAGAAGAACAACAACTTAACGTTGCAAAACTCACCACATCAATGAATTTGTTAGGCGGATTTTTCTTCTTGGAAGTCTCTCTGAACTAAGACTTAAAACAATAACAAAATTACGCAAATAAAATCAGAAACTCGATCACTTTAAAATTACCAACCTTGCAATCAATCCTTGTAATTCCTAAAAATTTCCCCATAACAAATCTAAGAAGAATAAAAATAGAGGAATTTTGAAGTAAAACAAATTCTAAGTTGAAAACATGGACGACCGGCTTGCCCTCAGACTCCATCTTCGACGACCCTCCTCCTTCAATCGTCCAACATAGTCGCAGGTGGTGGATCTGATTGATTCTATAGTTACCAATGGCAATGAAAGTGACTGTTCATAGAAATATAATTGGTTATGGTAAGAGAAGTCATTATTGGTATGAAAAGATGAGGGGAAGAGATAATGGAAAAAGCCAGAGAAAATGGCGAGAAAAAAAATGGTTTTGGGTTTTCTGTCTTCACATATGCCTCTTGAATACTAAATGATACGTTCTTTCAATTTCCCGTAGGATTTTAGAGCTAACCAATATCTTGCAATAATGAATAATGATATTTGTTTATAATAATTCAAAAAGGCTTATTGAAACATGCAACCAAGGAATAATAAGGATGTCTTTTCAAATAACTTAAAATAATAGAATTAATAAAAAAATATTTCAGATAATTGTGAGAGTGACACATCAGCATAGTTAAATGTCAAAGCTCTAATATTGCAGCAACAATAATTAGTCATTAATACCCTTATGTTTAAGTTAAATTAAAAATTTAATCAAAAGGGTAAACTTGATATTTAATGAGGAAAGATTTTAATAGTTAGATATTAGATTGGTAAAGAACAGGAGTATTAATTAATGGTTTTAGATTAATTAAGAATCATAATGATTAATAGACTTAATTATTAGGATTTAACTTTTCCAAAATTGACATGTTTAGAATGTATTAGATTGTTGTTGTTACTACTACTAGATTATGGTATGTATGTAAGGGTATTTTTGGAATTATGTGTTTTGTTAATGTGTTAGGGAGCCATATCATTAAAGTACCTTTGGTGGATATTTATAATTTAATATTTTAATATGTTATTTGAATTATGTATTTTTAAAATGGTTTAAATAGCGTTGTTTCTATTGGATTAAATCTTTGAATTGACTGCATTTAGTAAAATAATTATATGGGGGAGTGTCAAGTATTCAAGATTGATTTAGCTTGCTTAAGTTATATAAGGGACATATGTTATGCGTGATGCTACAACATGTTAGCACGACATCAAAGTTTTGCTCAACAAGCCTTGGACTGCTGTGTATTGAATGAATGTTTGGAAAAGATTCAATTCTATTTTATTGTTTTTATTTAGCAATATGTTTAAGTGATTTGTTTGACAGTTCGATGAAGATTAATTTTGATTTAAATGAAGATTTAAATTTGAATTTAAATTGAAACAAATCAAATCTTGTTGGAGATATTCAAGGAACAAATATACAACAAATTTTGCATTAATTCTGGATGAAAATCAATGAAGAAAATCACATAATTATTGTGCTATATAAGGAACTCGAAACCTACATTGGAAGCCAAACAATACATTGAAGATTTATAGTGCTAGGATTTATTTTTGATTTCTTGTTATTGTTGTATGTACAACTCTATGTTTCAACAACTTGACATGGAGGTTTGTCTATAGTTGAGTGGTAGTATTCAACATTGATTATTGAGTTGTAATCTCCAATCATAAGTTGTATGATTGAGAAGAAAGTGAGTAAGTTCTCATGTTTAGGGGTATCCATAAATAAAAAGTCATTAGATAGTGTTAGGAAGAAGCATTGAAAAACATAGGATTTATTGTTGCTTGTAAGACTAATTGTACTAAGATACTAATAGTGAATTTCCTTTCTTGGGTTGTCGACTCATCCCCCCAAATATAGGTGTGGTTTCATCTAACTAGATAAACAACAATCGTGTTGTTTACTGCTTTTCTGCTCCATCATTTAGTACTTTCTATTATAGTGTTTATGGATTAACTTGTCGAACCAGTTGTCTAAGGCATTATGTTCGGTATCTATTTCTTGAGGAACAAAATTTCAATTGGCTTCAGAGCAGGCACCCTAGCCTGTTAGGTGAGCTCCATGCAAGATACATTCAGCTAAAATGAAGGATCGATTAAAAAACCACCGGTTTTGGATGACACTAATTATGATTATTTGAAGGAAATTATGGTGGTCTTGTAAGGGCAAAGCCTCATACACTAGATATGCGTGTTTCGATGATGTCAAACCTTAGCGGCATGGAAGAATAGATGTTGGACGTTATCACCATGATGCATGAGCATACCTTATTTCTCATGTTTCATTTGCTTGCACAAAATATCTCGAGTACTGCATTTAGAGTTGTCAAAATATGCGTCATACGAGTTAAAATTCATTGGTCTATCATAGGTATCATCTAAGAGAATCAAAAACATGAAATTAGGTATTTTCTGAAATTACAGGTCTTTGAGTCGACCAAACCTCTGCTCCGGTCGACTCAAAATATATGTCATAAACTTGCATTCTCGTCGGGTTAGGTATGGTAGATCTACCGGTCGACGCATACTGTTGACATTTCCATTTGTCTAAGAATTCAGGCTACGTGTCGGCGCATGCCTTGTTCCGGTCGATGCATGGCTGTATGTTTTGCACAATCTGTTTTTCTCGGGTTAGCTCAAGTCGACCCTGCACTCTGCATGGGTCGACCGCTCGCTGTTTGTTGCATATTTCCTGATTTGTCTATTATTTTTGAAAGGTGGTTTTATCAGTTATAATAGTTTTGTCTGGTATAAATATTCAGTTGCTCTTTTCACTTCAAAGAAATTGAATCATTCAGAAAAACAAGAAAAGTGAAAGAGATGTCAATTCAAGTTCTCATCATCTTCATCCTCTACGTTTCATACCACAAAAATCACACACAATAATCTTTGTTGTGCATTATGCATTGTTAGAGGTGATAACATTTGACGCCACTGATTGGGTAATTCGGTTCGGGTTGAGGAATTGATAGGTTTTTCTTGAATAAAACTTCTAGGATTTTGTCCTCCAAGATTCTCTGAATTTGGGGTTTTTGCACGATTCTTCTCAACACATATTCAACCGAGTGAAGGTGATCGAGGAGCGGTGGGTTTCGTTGATCTAGTAACGGTAAATAAAGGATTGTGAAGGAGAGTTTCGGGTTCGACACGCGAGTGATTGAGATCAGCCGGGATGGAGTTTTAAAGACGAAAGGTTGTTCAAACATAGAGCTGTAATCGGAGGTTCATTCACAAGAGGAGATAACATCTACAACAACAAGGGTGTTTGTTTGTTTGATTGCTATTCAATTCTTGTATATACGATTCTATAATAGGTTACATTTATATTATAAATTCTTAATTCTATTGTTAGAATTGAGGGCAGACGTACCCCGGAGCAAGGACGACGGGGGAACTGCCTCAACAAATTGTTGCATCTTTTGCCTTACATTTTACATTGCTTAACATTTGTGGATTTTAGTGCAAACAATTATATCAATTTAGGACCTATTTGAGTAGTGCTAAACTGATTTTGAATCTAGTACAATCCTTGATTGTACGAGGAAACCTGAGCTACTCACTCAAAGCGGAACTCACTTGTTGTGCTCTGCACGTCAAATGTTTGATAAATTGTCTGAACCAAAAGCCTTGTGTGCTGCCAATTTATTGTGTTAATAACTTAAGGCATTGAAACTAGTCATACCACATTGTGAGCTAAATCAAATTGATAGTGTGACTAGTGTAGTGATTCTCATTACTCGTTATTGATTTCCATAGGCTTGACGCATATCCGGTTTTCTAGTAATCGTTCGTTATAGACGGTATTTTTCCTCGGCCGCTTCCGCAAATTAAAAAAATTTTAAAACCTAATTTTATTGGTAGCGCCGACTCTTTTTAAGCAAGGGATCTATTCAACCCCCCCCCCCCTTCTAGATCCGCGCCATCGTCTAACAGGTCTTTCTAAAATACATGGGCAACAAAGGATGGAAAGTTGTGATAAAAGGATAGAAACATCTAGTGATCACTTCTGAAGATGGAACTATGAGCTTAAAACCATAAGTCGAATGGACTGATGTTAAAGATGAAGAAGCTCTTGGAAACTCCAAGGCTTTAAATGCTATCTTCAATGATATGGACAAAAACATGTTCAGGTTGATCAATATATGTTTAGTAACAAAATAAACATGAGAGATTCTCAAAAATACACATGAAGGCACCTCCAAAGTTCGTATGTCAGGGTTGCAACTTTTTACCACTAAGTTTGAGAATTTGAGGATGAATGAAGAAGAATTAATATGTGATTTCCACCAGATTACATGATATTTTTAACACTTATTTTGCCTCAGGTAAAAATATATCTAAAGAAAAGCTTGCTAGAAAAATTCTTAGATAAATGCCTAAGAGGTTTGATATGAAAGTAACTTCTATTGAAGAAGCTCAAGACTTGAGTGATGTAAAGGTTGAGGAAGTAATTAGTTCCCTGCAAACCTTTGAGATGTCCATCAATGAAAGGTCTGAAAATAAGAACAAAGGGATAACTTTTGTTTCTAAGATTGAAGAAAGTCAAAGGCTTTGGACCTTTTACTTTAGATGTTATAGATCTCCAAAGTAAGAGGTTCAACAATTTCTTGAAATATCTGAATAGAAAGTGAAGGGCAAATTTCCAAGACAAAAGGTCTGACATCAATCCTAGATCAAAAGCAAAAGTGAAGACAAACCTAATGATGATAAGGGTACTCGATATTTTGAGTGTGAAGGATTTGGACACATTAAAGCAGAAACTCCCTAAAAAAGTGAGGAAGAAACTCCCAATATTTTGAGTGTGAAGACTTTCAGGCACGTGGTCTAATTCTAAAAGTGAGGAAGAAACTCCCAACATTGGGATGACTTATTCAGGTCGATGTGAATCTGATGGTGAATCCAGTATTGAAGAAGAAGATATTTATTCATATATGATCCTACTCCCCAAATGGGAAGAAGTGTGCTTAAACATAAATAATCATAAGAAAACCATAGGAGTGCTTCAGGAGGAGACAAAGAAGCTTGCCTAAACCATTACAAGCGTAAAAAAGGCAATTTCATCACTAAATTGCCAACTAGAAAATAGATTTTATCCTGAAAGTAATTTGATAAATATCTCAAATCTACTTGATGAAAATATAATGTTTAGTGAGTTATCCAAAGATGTGAAGGGAATCAATGTTTGGGACGAACATGAAAGATAAATACAATAAAATTCTTCTAATGAAAGTTGTTATACCTACTGAGAAGACTGAAATTCCGAGGTTAGATAACATGTCACAATATCAGGCTCATCATTTGTTACCCCATCACAATAAGAAACGACCTCTCATATGTCACCATTGTGGCAAATATGGACATACAATGCCTTATTGTTTTGAATGGCTTAAGTTAAAGATCAGAGGACGCAAGGAAGTCCATGCCAAGGAGAAGTGATAATTCAATGCTTCAACAAATGGCTCCATAGCTCACACAAAACACAGAAGTTCCTCAATTAAATGTTGGTACATTGGTAGTGAAAGTATAAAGTGCATGGCTAAAGATAAGACAACTCATGGAAATAAAGCAAAGGGAAGAACCAAGGGATCAGAGAAATTGGTTAATTCTGGTCTAGAAGAGATTCTATTGAGAAAAAGATTATCTACCAATTTGAATTACCTGTGTGATTAAAGGTGGAATA
The DNA here is from genome assembly GCA_963859935.3 of Lathyrus sativus. Classification (NCBI taxonomy): domain Eukaryota; kingdom Viridiplantae; phylum Streptophyta; class Magnoliopsida; order Fabales; family Fabaceae; genus Lathyrus; species Lathyrus sativus. The sequence goes on from OZ012735.1 coordinate 810,181,407, forward strand.
TGAACTTCAACAAGTCTGAACATTTAGTTAACAACAAAGGCATATAAGTTCTTATGAAGAAGTTCATATCTGAGAAAGACTTCAGGGGTTTGCAAGACCTCGCGATTGATAAAGTCTTTATGTATAAAGAAGGAAGAACAACCAAGGTGTCAGCCAAGATGTAACACCCTTTTCTACCCCACAATTAAAAGACACATTTGTTCACATATATCATAGTGAATTATTAAAATTCATAATTAGCACCTCAAAGGGCGTACATTTCTCAATAACTCAAAACAAGTTAATGCTCCGTGTACAACGAGTTTTCCCAAAATATATCAAAAATTTCTCAAAGGCATCGAAACTCAAAAGGTATAATCCAAGGTTTTCCTTATACGGAAAGATAATCAAAATAACTCAATTAAAACATATACCTCAACCCGATGTTACACTACCAGAGCAAGACCCTCTAAGTTAACGAAAAGGCTAACAACTCGAAACTTCAAAAGTTCTCGACGACGTCCACAACTAAACCTGGTCATCTGCATGTTACCCATGTGGAGGTAACATTTAAACAGGCAGGGTGAGTAAAACGGTTCATAATAATCAATGTATGAATTCAACATATAAATGACGTTATTTTCATATTCAACACATTCATATTACTCATAGGACATCAAAGGCCACAATATCATAATTTACTCACAATCATCTCATAATTACAAATGCAACAAGACTCAATGCATGTGGTACCAATCATCACAGCGCGACGGACACTAGGCCATCAACCCTCCATAGATCCCCATCAATAGGATCAATTCTACTAGAGAGCCGGAGCACATCAAAATACTTCACATCCACACAATGGGATTGAAGCTAAAGTAATCGAGGTCCTGAACTGAAGTCTAGATGCACATGAATGCATGATGCACACATTACAAATCATCCTCATAATAACATCATAGGTGCATCATCATTCATCATATTCATCATCATCAAACGTTATAACTCATCATCATAATCATCATCATACATCATGTCATCATAGCTCATCATAATAATCATCATCATACATCATGTCATCATAGCTCATCTCAATAATCATCATCATACATCATGTCATCATAGCTCATCATAATAATCATCATCATACATCATAGAAATCATCATATAATCATGTACAAATCACATAGCGCTCACAGTCATACTCATATTAATTCATCATATTATCACATATTATCATATATTAATTCATAATTATACTCGCGGTAATCCTCATACTATCGCCTGTTAATCACATAAACTTCACAGTCCTACTCATGTTAATTCGTCAAAGAAATCACAAAATCAAACATCAAAGCATCACTGCACACGATCAACATTTGCGAAACTCTGCTACATTTGCTGGCATGTTTGCTAGGCGAGTCTGGGGCGAATTTCTTCGTTGTGCGAAGGATTCTTCACTAGGCGAGTCTGGGAACAACATTGTTCTCTAGGCGAAGCATTCTTTGCTAGGCAAACAATGCGATGACAGCAAATTCTGCTATGCACCCGAACTTGATCCAACCCAAAAGTCTACATGATTCACTTTCCCAATGCCCTCAAAACATCCCTAAATCATCCCTAAGGTCTTACGGCGATAAAGGCACAAAACCTACGGTTTATTAGGCAAATCCCACATCATATTCATGCCCTAAATCACAAATTTCTCTACAATTACCCATACTCATTAGAATTACTCAATATCTAATATTCCTATCCCTCCAAGGTTATACAAATAACAATTCATGGTTTTTGGCCATGAAGGCCTAACTTTCCTTTTCCCAATGAATTCTATGGTTAGATTCACAAATAATAGATTTAGGCCACGAAGGCCAAAGATCACTATTTCTCATATCTACCCTCAAACTCTCAGGAATACTTACCACTACACCACAATCATTAGAGTTCTCACTATCAAATTTCCCTACAGGGTTAGACCAATGTCAAATCAGAGTTTTGGCCACGAAGGCCTAATTTCCTATAACCCGAATAAATCCCTACGGTCAAAATCTCAATAATAGATTTAGGCCACGAAGGCCAAAATCCCTTCTTTTCCATAATCAACCCCAAAACCCTTAAACCCTTAAATCGACCTTAAATACGTTGAATTTACACATGGAAAATCATGAAGGCAATACTCCCCATACCTTAATTGTCGACTCAAAGCCTTCTCAAATATTTCAGGGAACCTTTCGAAACTTTTGCCTCCAATCTTCCTCCTCAGAGCTCTGGTTTCAATTCTATTCACAGTCTAACAAATGAATCCTAATCCCCTCACAATTTTCTTTTTGTTAAACCTAGTCTTGGGCCTCAAATTTGGGCTTTTCCCATATTATCCTTACTAGCTCCTCTTAATTGTCTAATTTGTCCTTATTTCACTTATATTTATTTTAATTAATAATAATATTAATATATTCATATTATATATTATTCATTAAAATAACCCAAATTCCATTAATTTCCAATATTCCACAAAGCCACCAAAAATCACCAAAATGCGAATATTCTCATTTAAATAAATTAAATTAAATATCCCCATAATATTTAGGGTGTTGCACAAGATGTCTCAACATCTTTCTCATAAGTCTAAATAATCTCATGTGAATTAGGTCATTAAAGGGAAAGTTGATGGCCAGGATGGAGGTCCTTCCAATTTTGAACAACCTACAGTAGTTCAGAAGAAGAAACTGAAGAAAAATAGTATATACGACATAATTCCTTTTCATGTGTCTAGATGTGTGAATAAACTACAACATGGTATAATGGTTTGTGAAGCAAAAACTGGTGTGTTGAAGTCCAGTCACAAGGTACATGTATTAGATAAATCTAATCTAACTATTTTTGGAAGTATGAGTGAGATTCCACTCAAGTATGTACCCTTGAGAAATTATTATGTCAGTCTAATGTCTTTTGGAGAAGATTCCCATGAAACTAGATTGATTACTCTAGATGGTTATGATGATGTACCAGCCACTCTTTCTAACTGTTAACTTAGGATTTTTCACTTAGTAGGAAAAATCATGTGAGTGTTGCATGAGTGACATGCTAAGTGTTGGCATTTAATGGATACGTGTTGACAATTGTGAGACGTCGACAAGGCTTTCCCGACAAACATTTGGATATAGCGTGGAAGAGTCTCAGGGCATATCTTAAGCTTTAGTTTGAAGAGCCTCGGGGAAATGCCTGGGTAACCTCACGATACAGTGTCGAGAATGAGTCCTTCGATGAGCCTCAAGGATTTAAGAAATTAAGGAAACCAAAGATAGAAGAGAGTTAACACTATCAGTAATTACCTTCAATGAGTAGCCAATTACTAGTGGTTACAAGCGGTTAGAGAATGTGGGACAATATTTTAAGCAGTTTTTAAAGATCTGACAAGGTGGCAATGTGTTGGAAGAGGAGTTGCATGTGTTCGAAGAAGTATCAATTCTAAAGAAATAAACTGGCAAGGACAATTATTTTTAGTTAGTATATAAAGCAAACTCATGTGTTGTAATTAAGGTCACAAATTTCATATATTTCTCTATAGAACTAGAGTACACAAGCCAACGAGTGAAATAGTTTGTGAGCAATTATGTGAGTTTGCATCCTCTATTACTTCTTTTGTGCTTTTCATGTTTCCTTAATTTAATTATTCTTTATCCTTGTCATTTACTACATTTCATTTTAATGTTGTTTATTTCTAGTTTCTTTTACCATAATTTAAGCTTTACCGTCTTTAAAGGTTACGTTTACACTGTATGCAACCTGACATCTGTAATCACTCTTCATGCATACATCTTCATAAATTTCTTCGCAGAAGACAATTCCCAAGATTTTTTGAGTTAAACTTAAAGGCTTTCAAACTCGCGATTGTTTGCTAAAAACACCTGCGAAAAAATTGGCACACCCAATGTGACTTGTGTTATTGTGCAAAAAAAATATTTTGTAAAAAAACTTGTTGCATTATTTTCTTCGTTTTATTTTTTAAAATATCCTCATTGTTTGAGATCTTAGGCATTTGAGGAGTGATAGATCTTTAATGCTAGCATTCAGACGCATTTAAGAAGTAGTAGGGTTTGAAGGTGAGAAAATACTTAGAAGGGGGGGGGGGTGAATAAGTATATTGAAAAACTTAGTAATAAAAACTCAAGGATTTGTATCCTGGTTCGTTGAACTCAACTACTTCAGTCCACCCTATCAAGAGTGATTTGCCTTTCTCAAACAAGGACTTAATCCACTATTAAATCAACTGATTACAATAGCAAGCACTAAGAACAACTGTTCTAAGTCTTCTCAAGAACTACTGATCCTAACTGGATCTTCTTAAGGTTCTTTTACAATCAAATGTAAGAATAATACAAGTGTTTGAATTGCTTCTAATAAAGCTTTATCACACCTGTGATTTTTCACTTAAGATTTAAGAACTATGAAATAAATTCAGCTAATGAGTATAAATTGTATGAGAGCTTGTAATGAATTCTTTCAATAATTTCGTCCACTGAAGAAGAGTGATGGAGTCTTGCTTTTATAGGCACAGAGGTCCACATAGTCTTTCACGTTGAAGCTGTGTATCAAAAAGCTATGAGCCTTTTTGTCTTCAAATCACATGACCTTTCCTAGAAGTAGAATGCACAGAAAAATCCTTTTTGTCTGTGTTCTTGTGTCTAGCATAAAGAGGAAAGAGTCGTTTGGCCATTCCAACGTACATAAATTTGAATTCTTCTTCAACAAGTTTCAGCAAAGTATCATCAGAGTCTTGAGCAGTCAGAGTCTTCTGATGTACATTAGAGTTTGCTGAATCAGAGTCTTTGCAGCATGTGTGCTAACACCGTGTAATTGTTCAGAGCAGAGTTTGGGATCAGATCCTCAGTACTGGCAGCGATAGTACTATCAGAGTCTTCTGAAATAATTGTGCTTGAAACTCTTCATACAGAATGCTTCAGTGCTTTAGATGCTTCTAGCTTTTGCTTCAGATTCTTCTGTAGCTTCTGCTTCAGATCCTTCTGTAGACAGCGCTCAGAATCTTCTAAGAGATGCTTCTGATGCTTCAGAGTCTTGCATAATTTCATGTTCAGATCTAATTTGCTTCCAGAATAATATTCACTTTTAATATCTGCAGCAAACATTCTAAAACACATTTTAGAGTATATAATTCTTTAATACAAAATTTCATAAGAGTTATCATCAAAACATAGAGATATAATTAAGAACCAATATGTGTTCTAACAATCTCCCCCTTTTTGATGATGACAAAAACATAAGAAATTTTGTTCAATTGAAAATATAATTATAACTCCTCCTGGGATAATGAATCTCCCCCTGAATTGAATACTTGGAAGGAAAAAAAGCTTCCCTTTTTGCATGAGTATTCTTTTCAGAATCAGAGCCTGATTGTTCCAAAAATTAGATCTTGACTTGGAAGGATGTTTCAGAATTAGAGCCTGATAGGTTAAAGCTTGATCTGGGGATCTCAGAGTAACTTTTAAAGAATTTGTCAGAGTTTTCAAATATTCTGAAAAGCTAAGAATTCACGTTAGTTATAATTAGATATGTATGAGTTTCATTTAGGTAGAGTTTATTTGAACAGTCAGATCCATTTTCTCCCCCTTTTTTTGTCATAATCAAAAAGTAAAACTTTTTAAAGACAAATAAAGGAAATACAGAAAAGAAATATTCAAGTAAAGAAAACACAGAGTCATTTATTCATTCAGATAACAAACAAAGCATCAGATAAATTTAAGCACATGTGCATAAACATCAGATGCAGAAAACAAAACATAAACTAGGTTTGCTTGGACAGAATCATCTTCAACAGGTGAGTGATCTCAGATGAAGACTCTTCTTGCTTTGTCATCCACTTAGCCATGTTGTCATTCTTCTGATCTTGCTTGGACATCCATTGTGCCATGTCTTCAGTCTTCTGGTCTTGTTTGGCCATCCATGACTTAATCTCAGATTGTCCAGCTTCCAATACTGCAATCTTATCTTCCAAATCTGGATTCTCTTTCTTGATTTCAGATGAAGAAGATGGGGCAGATTCTGAAGCAGGAACAGAGTCAATTTCCATTGGAGATGCAGAGTCAGGAGCAGCAGATTCAGAGGGATTTTCCATAATTATCACAGCTAGAGGATTTTCTTCCAAGATAGCTTCAGAAGCAGATTCTTCAAGAGTTTCAAGAGTACCAGACACTCTAGAGGTTGAGGGAACATCTTCAAGAAGCATAGTTGGAGATCTTTTCATATTCCAAAGCATGCTTTTGGCCATTTCAGCAAACTTGATCTTCGCCTCATCAGAACATACATTCTTCAGATTAGAAGCAACAATATTAAATCTCAGAATGAAGCTATTCCAAATAGCATCAGATTCATTGAAGTTCATGGTTGACAAACATTTTTGCTTCACAGAGCCTAAATGCATCTTAAATTCTTTCATGAAAGTTGCAAATAAATTATCAACATTCAGCCTGGGTTTTGGTATAAGAAAGTCTTCCAGAGTTAATGGTTTAGGTTGTTCTGGTGGTGGTATGGTGAATTCAGGAATGATGATCCAAGGGCTAGGATAAGGTGGTGCCATCTTAGCAGACATGAGATGAAAGAATGGTTTACATTGGCGAATGGAGGGAATGACAGCTTTTGGATTATCAAAATAAGGAACAAAAGCTGATGGTTTTGACTTAACAAGGTAAGGAACAAATGCTGATTGAGGTGGTTGATCAAAAAAGTTTTCTATTTCAAGTCCAGATGGAAGGGGATCAGATGGAAAAGGTTTACAAGAAGCAAATGAAACAAATTCAGATGTTCTTGGTGTAGGTTAAGGATTGGGTTCAGGAATGATAACATCAGATGGAATAGATGTATTAGGTTGTGTTGGTTCAGGTTGAGTTGGTTCAAGTCCTCTGAGAAAAGGGGGTGATTTAACATCTAGATGAACATCAGATTTAGAGGAATCAGATGATGTGGTTGGGGTGCAAGATGTAGAGGATACATCAAACATAGTCTTGAGAGGTTGAATATCCAGAATCTCAGAGTCAGGTATGTGTGATTCAGAGAATTTGGTTTGACCTGGTTGAGGATATGGTTGAGGAATGGATTGTACAGATGTTGGTGGTTCAGAAATAATGGGTTCTGATGTTTTGGTTATTTGTGGTTCTGATTGAGGAATTTCTGGTTGAGATATTGATTGTTGTTCTGGTTGTTGTGTTCTGGTAGTTGTTCTGGTTATTTTTCTTGTTGTTGTTTTGGTTGTTGTGGAGTAGATACAACTGGTGGTGTTTGCATTGGTTCTTTTGTTTGTGAAGGTTGTGATTCAGATGAGGGAGTGTCAGATGATGGTTGTGGTGCAGATGCTGTTTGAGTGGATTCTGGAGGTGTAGGAGAAATAGGTTTAATGGGAACAGAATCATTTGGAGTCTGTGATTCAGAAACCTTTTGTAGTGCAGGTTGATCAGAAGCAATTGGTTTGGTTGGTTGTTCAGAGGGTTGAGATGGATCAGATGATGTAAGTGGTTCAGAAGATTGAGATGGAGTAGGAATTGTTTGATTTTGAGTGGGAGGAGGTTCAGGAATAGAACTAAATGTTGATTCATTTATTACAATTTTAGAAAAAGAAGATACAAATGATTTAGTACCTTTAGTCTTTGTGCGCTTGGTAGGAACATAGGGAACTTCTCCAGAAGCTTTTCTCTTGACCTGCTTCTGTGGCTTTTCAGCAACTCTTGATTTCTTCTGAGCAGCAGCTTCATCTGCCTCTAATTTCTTTCTTTTCCTCATGTTCTCATCATACACATCTGGCATAGGTTCTCTTGCTCTAATCAGAATATCTGCAGGAATAGGTGTTCCATCTGCTTTGCATGCATCAATATACCTAAGAATGATATCCCTAGGTTCTTCAGCACCAAAGAGTGGAAAGTCTTCAACTGGAATCCTCTTCTGACTAACTTCAGAAACATTCAGCTTCTTAGGAACAGCTGTGAGTTCATCCACAATCTTTAGCCTCTGAAGACTTTTTGCATTCAATGGTTTACCAACAATTGTTTCAAGCTCATATTTAACTCCAGTTTCATAAAGAGCATTTATCAAACCATTCTCTGTTAGAATGTCTGAGATCAACCTTCCAAAGGGAATCCACGTCCTGATCTTCTGTCCTTTATCCTTTACAGTTTCTCTGGATGCATTGATGTGATTCCACAGATGCATAAAGAGAATGTAAGGCAGATCTACTTTTGTACTCTGACTTAAGCAGTATATGAAGTAGAGTTGTTCATTATTCACATAATATGGAGAATTAGTTGATTTTCTGTGATTGATGCATCCCAGAAAAATATTTGCCCAGATTTTGTAGTCAGGTTTAAGATCCTTAAATTTGTTAGAAGCCTTTCCAGATGACATGACTTCCTCATACACTTCTTCCATTTCCACACGCCCAGCTGGCAGATGACAAACTCCATCAGTTTCCTCATACCCTATGAGTTTTCTGATGAGATCTTCAGTGATCATGATCTCCTATCCCAGAACAGAAGAAAGTATGAATTTAGGATAAACAGATGCATGTATCCAGAATTCCTTTACCAAGTGTGGATACACTGGTCCAAACAGCCTATCAAAATATTTAACCCAGCCTTGTGCATCAACAATAGAACGTAACTCAAACCCATTTTCAGCTAGATAATCAAATTCCACCATGGATTCACAAAGAACTTCAAGCTTGTCCACAGGGGTTAACAAGGTTCTTTCAGGTTCCTTAAAGGGAGTAACACCCATGTTTGATGATGTAACTGCAACCATAGATGATTGAAACTGTCTTGATGTTGAGGATGATGTTGCCATTGATGAAGATGAAGATGATTTGGATGAGGGTTTAGGGTTTTTATGAAGAGTAAAGAGAAGACAGAAATGCATAAATTGTCTGTGAGGTGAAAAGTGTGAAATGGTGTAAAATATGGTATTTATAATGAAAGAAATAGGGCACACCAACAGTCACAAATAACATGTTCCACTTAGCAATTAATGGCATTTAATGAAAAGAATAAAAAATCATTTCAAAACATTAATTGATTTTGACAATTTGGGGGGAAAACCAAGATTTTCACTATTCAAACAATACCTCAAATGTCTCTTCAGTGTTGTACACGCCATCTTTTCAGATTCATAGTGGCACGTGTTTGCTTGCATGTGCTTCTGAGTTCTCTTGAGAAATGAAACGTTTGCCAACGTTCAGATCTTCTGAGATGGGTTAGTTCAGATCCACACAAAAATAATAATTCAATAAATCAAATAAATAATAAGAGAAATACTTCAGAGTCTTAAGCATTTTGCATCTAAGAAATTTGCTTCTGATAAATATCATTCTGGACAAAAATCCATACCAATATTTTTCAGAATAAACTTGAACCTATCTTCAGCAAGGGGTTTTGTGAAAATATCTGCCCACTGATGATCTGTATCAACAAAGGCTATGTTTATAATACCCTTCTGAACATAGTCTCTGATGAAGTGATGTTTAATTTCTATATATTTTGTCTTAGAGTGTAAAATGGGGTTTTTAGACAAACATATAGCAGAAGTATTATCACAGAATATAGAAACATTACTCTCAAAGATCTGATAGTCTTCTAGCTGACTTTTCATCCAGAGCATCTGCGTGCTACATCTAGCAGCATCAATATATTCTGCCTCTGTAGTTGAAAGTGCAATTGTAGGTTGCTTCTTGCTGTACCAGGAGATTAAATTTCTTCCTAGAAAATGACAACTTCCAGAAGTACTTTTTCTTTCCACTCTGTCTCCAGCGTAGTCAGCATCACAGAATCCAACTAATTTGAAATCATCAGATCTTCTGTAACACAAACCCACATTAGAAATACCTTTCAGATACCTTAGAATCCTCTTAACAGCTGTTAAGTGTGATTCTCTAGGATCTGATTGGAATCTTGCACACAAGCATACACTAAATAAAATATCAGGTCTAGAAGCAGTTAAGTAGAGAAGATATCCTATCATACCTCTGTAGAGTTTCTGATCTACTTTCTTACTTACCTCTTCCTTACCAAGTGTACTTGTTGGATGCATAGGAGTCTTTGCCATCTTACTGTCAGTCATGTTAAACTTCTTCAGAAGCTCTTTAACATATTTGGTCTGATGAATGTAAGTGTAATCTGGAGTTTGGTTGACTTGAATTCCTAGAAAGAATCTCAATTCTCCCATCATGCTCATCTCAAATTCTGCCTGCATACATTGAGCAAACTCCTTTCCCAGCATAACATTGGTAGATCCAAATATAATATCATCCACATATATTTGACAAATTAATAGATCTTTCTTAAATGTTTTACAAAAGAGTGTTGTGTCCACTTTTCCTCTGATAAAATTTTTCTCCAGAAGAAAATTGCTTAATCTCTCATACCAAGCTCTGGGAGCTTGTTTTAATCCATAAAGAGATTTCTTTAGTTTAAAAACATGTTCTGGAAATTTTTCACTTTCAAAACCAGGAGGTTGGTGAACATAAACTTCTTCTTCTATAATTCCATTTAGAAAGGCACTCTTAACATCCATCTGATATAGAATGATGTTATATTGTGCAGCAAAAGAAATGAGTAAACGAATAGACTCTAACCTGGCTACAGGAGCATAAGTCTTTGTATAATCAATTCCTTCTTGTTGGCTATAACCTTGAGCAACAAGCCTTGCTTTGATTCTTTCAACTTCTCCTTTTTCATTCAACTTATTTCTGAAGACCCATTTAGTTCCAATTATGTTGAATCCCTTTGGTCTTGGAACCAAATCCCAAACTTCATTTCTTGTGAACTGATTGAGCTCTTCTTGCATGGCAATTATCCAGTCATTGTCTTGCAGAGCTTCATCTACAGAAGTTGGTTCAATAATTGACACCAACCCAAATAATGATGCTTCAGATGATCTGAGGAAGGATCTTGTTCTAATGAGGTCATCCTTCTTTCCAATGATCACATCCTCTGGGTGAGAGGCCTTGATTCTGGAAGATGATCCTCTAACAATTGATTCTTCAGAAATGTTTAAGTTGTTCATCTGAGAAGCTAAATGAATTGCATCTGGCGTTGCTTATGGTTCCTTCACTTGAGTTTTGTCTGCCTCTGAGCCTTCAGAGTCTGTGAGAATTACATCTCTATCTGCAGAACTTTCAAACTGCTTTGGCTTTTCAATGCCAAGCTTATCATCAAATCTAACATGTATAGATTCCTCCACAATCTGTGTTTCAGTATTGTATACTCTGTAGCCTTTAGAGCATTCAGAATACCCAAGCATGAAACACTTCTGTGCTTTAGAATCAAACTTGTTAAGATTCTCTTTAGTATTCAACATATAACAAATACATCCAAAAGGATGAAAATAAGAAATGTTGGGCTTTCTGTTCCTCCACAATTCATAGGGAGTCTTTTCCAGAAGAGGTCTTACAGACACTCTATTCTGAATGTAACAAGCTATGTTTATTGCTTCTGCCCAAAAGTGCTTTGCAAGATTAGTCTCATTGATTATGGTTCTGACCATTTCTTGCAGAGTTCTATTTTTCCTCTCTACAACACCATTCTGTTGTAGAGTTCTAGGACAGGAAAAATCATGAGCAATGCCATTTTCATTAAAATATTTTTCAGTTTTTTTTTTCAAATTCACCACCATGATCACTTCTGACTTTAATAATTTTGAAATCTTTTTCATTCTGGACTTGTTTGCAGAAGTCAAAGAACACAGAATGTGACTCATCCTTGTGTTTTAAGAGCTTTACCCATGTCCATCTGCTGTAGTCATCAACAATGACTAATCCATACTTCTTGCCTCTGATGGATGCAGTTTTCACTGGTCCAAACATATCAATGTGAAGTAATTCTAATGGTCTTGAGGTTGAAACAACATTCTTAGATTTAAAATAAGATTTTGAAAATTTTCCTTTTTGACATGCTTCACAAAGAGCATCTGAGTTGAACTTCAACTTAGGAAGTCCTCTGACCAGATTGAGTTTATTAATCTGAGATATACATCTCATATTAATGTGCCCCAATCTTCTGTGCCAGACCCATTGCTCATCATTAACAGACAAGAGGCATTTTTACATTTTGAACCTTAAGTTCTGAAAGATTTATTTTGTAAATGTTGTTTTTCCTCTTCCCATTAAATAGGATTGAGCCATCCTTCTGACTAACAGCTTTGCAACATTGTTGATTAAAGATTATATCATAACCATTTTCACTTAATTGACTTATGGACAATAGATTATGCTTTAATCCTTCTACAAGAAGAACATTAGATATAGAGGGAAGGTTACCATTACCAATAGTACCAGAGCCAATGATCTTGCCCTTCTGATTCCGTCCAAACTTCACTTCTCCTCCAGATTTAAGCTCCAGGATTTGGAACATAAACCTTTCTCCCATCATGTGACGTGAGCAGCCAGAGTCCAGGTACCATGACTGGCGTCTTGACTTTTCTGCTAAAAACTTCTGCAACAGGGATAATCTTATCCTTAGGTACCCAGATCTTTTTGGGTCCTTTTTGGTTAGTTGCCTTGAAAGTTGGTCTGAACTTCTGTCTTTTTACAACAGTTTTGTTCTGACTTACTTTTGGCTTAAACACAGGAACGTTCTGATCATAACGTGTGTGTTTAATGTCATTCAAATGATCAAACTTGAAATGAGAGTATAAGGGAGTTTTCTTGATAACAAGTTTATCAACAGGCATTGGATTTAAATCCTTTCCAGAGGAAGATTCATATCCAATTCCTTTCCTGTTGTTTCTGCTAACCTCATAGATCATTGAAGCCATCTTGCTTCTATCTATGCTTTTAGCTAGAAACTTCTGAAAGCTAAAGTCATATTCTTCTAATTTTTTTTGCATTTAGACTTACTTTCAGATTCAGAATTTTGTTGAGCTTTTTCAAAATTTGCTTTCATTTTCAAATTATTTTCTTTTAGCTCAACAACTTCTGATCTTAACAGATTATTCTCAGAACCAAGATTGCATTTAAGATTCTTGCATTTGAGCTTAATCTGATTATAATTTTTTAGGACTTCAGATAAGACTTTAATAAGCTCTTCCCTAGTGAGATCAGAAAGTACCTCTTCTGAGTCAGATTCAGAATCAGACTCAAATCCAGATGATTCTTCATTATGATCTTCAATGCCTGCCATCAGAGCCATATTGGCGCATTCTTCTTTAGAATCTGATGAAGATTCAGAGTCATCTGAATCATCCCATGTAGCCATTAGAACCTTTTTCTTGTGCTCAAGCTTTCTTCTGGGTTTTTATTTCTGAAGCTTTGGACACTCATTCTTATAGTGGCCAGGTTGTTTACATTCAAAACAAACAACTTCCTTCTTTCCATATCTTTTTGGTCCAGAGGACTCCTTGCACTAATCTGGCTTCTTGAAGTTCTTGAACTTCCTCTGCTTGTGCTTCCAGAGTCTGTTGATTCTTCTGGACAGCAAGGACAATTCATCTTTTTCAGAAGAAGAAGATTCTTCAGAGCTTTGTTCTAACACCTGCAAAGCTTTCACAGATTTGTTAGATTTTAAGGCAATTGACTTACCTTTCTTTTGAGGCTCATCTTCCTCAAGTTCAATTTCATGGCTCCTTAGTGAGCTGATTAGCTCCTCCAGAGTGATCTTGTTTAGATCCTTGGCAAGCTTCAGAGTAGTGACCATGGGTCTCCATCTGATAGGCAAGCTTCTGATGATCTTCTTCACATGATCAGTAGTTGAGTAGCCTTTATCAAGAACTTTTAGACCAACTGTGAGGATCTGGAATCTAGAGAACATAGTTTCTATAGACTCAGATTCTTCCATCTTGAACGCTTCATACTTCTGTATTAGCGCCAGAGCCTTGGTCTCTTTAACTTGAAGGTTTCCTTCATGTGTCATCTTTAAATACTCAAACATGTCAAATGCAGTTTCTCTATTAGTGATCTTCTCATACTCAGTGTGAGATATTGCATTTAACAAGATTGTTCTAGCCTTGTGGTGATTTCTAAACTCCTTCTTTTGGGCTTCAGTCATAGATTTTCTGTCTACTTTCTTGCCATTCCCATCAGTGGGATGAACATACCCATCTATGACCAAGTCCCACAAATCAGCATCATAACCAAGGAAGAAACTTTCAATCCTGTCCTTCCAATAATCAAATTTCTCCCCATCAAACATAGGGGGTTTTGTGCTGATTTTATCCCTTTCTTCATATCTGTTGTTACTGTTAGATGTTGAAGTTTCAGCCATAATAACAACCAAATATATATCAAAGTTTTTCTCACTGGATCTTTTCTGTCACTGTGAAGTGGTAGCACACACAGAACCGGAGCTCTGATGCCAACTGAAGGTGAGAAAATACTTAGAAGGGGGGGGGGGGGGGGTTGAATAAGTATATTGAAAAACTTAGTAATAAAAACTCAAGGATTTTTATCCTGGTTCGTTGAACTCAACTACTCCAGTCCACCCTATCAAGAGTGATTTGCATTTCTCAAACAAGGACTTAATCCACTATTAAATCAACTGATTACAATAGCAAGCACTAAGAACAACTGTTCTAAGTCTTCTCAAGAACTACTGATCCTAACTGGATCTTCTTAAGGTTCTTTTACAATCAAATGTAAGAATAATACAAGTGTTTGAATTGCTTCTAATAAAGCTTTATCACAACTGTGATTTTTCACTTAAGATTTAAGAACTATGAAATAAATTCAGCTAATGAGTATAAATTGTATGAGATCTTGTAATGAATTCTTTCAATAATTTCGTCCACTGAAGAAGAGTGATGGAGTCTTGCTTTTATAGGCATAGAGGTCCACGTAGTCTTTCACGTTGAAGGTTGTGTATCAAAAAGGTCTGAGCCTTTTTGCCTTCACATCACATGACCTTTCCTAGAAGTAGAATGCACAGAAAAATCCTTTTTGTCTGTGTTCTTGTGTCTAGCATAAAAGAGGAAAGATTCGTTTGGCCATTCCAACGTACATAAATTTGAATTCTTCTTCAATAATTTTCAACAAAGTATCATCAGAGTCTTGAGCAGTCAGAGTCTTCTGATGTACATTAGAGTTTGCTGAATCAGAGTCTTTGCAGCATGTGTGCTAACAACGTGTAATTGTTCAGAGCAGAGTTTGGGATCAGATCCTCAGTACTGGAAGCGATAGTACTATCAGAGTCTTCTAAAATAACCGTGCTTGAAACTCTTCATACAGAATGCTTCAGATGCTTCTGGCTTCTGCTTCAGATTCTTCTGTAGCTTCTGCTTCAGATCCTTCTGTAGACAGCGCTCAAAATCTTCTAAGAGATGCTTCTGATGCTTCAGAGCCTTGCATAATTTCATGTTCAGATCTAATTTGCTTCCAGAATAATATTCACTTTTAATATCTGCAACAAACATTCTAAAACACATTTTAGAGTATATAATTCTTTAATATAAAATTTCATAAGAGTTATCATCAAAACATAGAGATATAATTAAGAACCAATCTGTGTTCTAACAGGGTTTTAGTAGGAATGGTTAATCAAAAGAACACATCTCGTGCTCGAAACGATCCTCCTGACCTTGAACCAATAGTAACTTTGATGGTTGGTACAATGGTGACGATGAGGACTATCGGAGTCACATGTCCCATCCTATCTCCAGTAGCGATTGCAATGTCAATGCAAGGAGTGGTGGCTACTCTACCGTCAGTGAAAAGCGTATTGGCCTTTCCCACACCTACTAATACCTTTATGGGGGACCCTAATCTACCATATCTCCTAAGTTTTACTATGCCTTTAATTACGAGGGATTACCCGTATGGCATGCCAACTGCCATGATGGTGGACTTACATAGTCATCCTCCGACGTTTATAGATAATGCTGCAACAATAACGTCACCCCTCAATCTACATTTGGCATCAGGATCTGCCATACGCAACCCTGTTCGCATAGGGCAACCACAAGGAGGATTTCAATATGGCTCTCAAATAATTCTAGCTCTAACTACTGACTCTCTAGCGAGCCTTAGGAAACAAATGGATGAAAGTAACCATGAAATAGTGAATATATTGACACAATAAATAGGCATGTTGTTTTATCATTTAATTCAAAATACCACCCAAAGTTACCAGTAGTTAGCCCATCAAATGGGAAACATTCCTGACTTTTTTAGGTTGCCCCTGTACCAATTGTGCCACCAATTGTTAACCAAGTTCCCGTCGAGCAGCTTCCACATAGGGTAGTAGAAGGATTCAATCCCATAATGGTCCTGAAATACTTATGGTGCTTAGAAATGTCTGACACAATAATTTTAGGGGGAAAAATAACATAGCTAACATGGTCGCAAAAATTTTGGCCCAAAATGACCTTAATTTCAGCCTCCATGTGCCTAATTATGTTTGCCCTCTACCGGAATACGTTCGACATGTCAAACTCTCCAGGGGGTGGAGATTCCCCAAATTCACTAAAATTTCTAGTGAAACTAACGAGTCCACAGTCGAAAATTTTGCTAGGTACCTGACTAAGGCATGAGACATAGCTAATAATGAGAATTTAAAAATGAAATACTTTCCAAATTCTCTGACAAAAAATGCCTTTACGTGGTTCACCACACTCCCTCATCATTCCATACAAACTTGGTGTCAATTAGAGAAAATGTTTCACGAACAAATCTACATGGGCCAGTAAAAAATTAGCCTTAAGGAACTGGTCAGAGTTAGGCGTAAAATGCCTTAATCGATATATGACTATATAAATAGATTTAAACTTCTTAAAGCGAGATGCTTTACACAATCCCCTAAACATGAGTTGGTTGAAATGGCCGCTGAAGGTCTAGACTATTCCATTAGGAAGAAATTAGATACTCAGTACCTAAAGGATATGACCCAACTAGCAGATATGGTGTGACTGGACATGCGCCTGAAGGCCGAAAAGGCCAGATCAAGTAAGTACCATAAAAAAAAGAAAATAACTTACGTCTAGATACACAAAATAGATCATTTATTCGACGCAGATAGCAATTTTTCAAAGAAAATAAGGTCAATGTGGCATAATTGAAGCCAAGACCTCCTTATGTGTGTAAATTATTAAAGCCTTCAGATGGGAAAAATCCCACTGAACCTAAAAATGAAAAATTTGTCACAAAAACTTACACATTTGATGTAACTAAGTGTGATGAGATTTTCGACCTTCTAGTTTCTGGTGGCCAAATAGTTATAACTACTAGAAAATATTCCTTCGGTGACACAATATATCAATGACCATTTTGCTACCATAATTATAACACATTTTTAGGCGCATGTTTTATTTTATTTTATTAAGAAACTTTTCATCACGGCTCCTAAAAATAGTCGTGGTCATAGAATTTGGATGACAAACTTCGAATCCCAGCATCGGCATTTTTCCATTTTTTCCCAATAAAATAAGCAAGTCCTTTCACATTTATTATTATTTAAAAATTGAAAGCATAACAACTACGATAGTTTCATTCAAACATTGTTATATGTTCCATATCTCACTACGCTTGAAGCTTGCAACCATTGTGAAATTATTACATAACAAGTACTTCATTTCATTCATAACACACAAGGGTGCCCCAACAAATGATACGATAATGATAGCAAAATATTCACCGTCTTATTTCATTTATAGAAACAAATATAATTTTGGGAAACGAAATCGTCATCCCTTTCAAATTATGGTAAGTTACCATTCTCTCTCTTTCTGACGCTTCTGAATGTTTATGTTCTTCGCTATGGCTATTTACCATTCTCTCTTATTGACGATTCTGAATGTTTATGTTCTTCTCTAGGTTTACTAGTTTAGTTTTTTTAATAGATAAATAATATTAGGATGTTGTGTGTATTAACATTGTCATGTGCATTATTCATGTTTCCATGTTCATGTTTTATTCAGATTCCATGAATATGCTTTAGGTTTTGGTGTTGGATATGCATATAATTATATAAGGATGGTTTGTGTGTAACATTAGTGTGCCATTCACATTATTCTTTGATATAAATTTCTAGAATTTGTTATGGATCATAGTTGGAGGAAACTGATAGATTATGTCCGATGTATGTGAAAGGAGTTCTTGAATTCTTTGAATTTGTAGAAACAAATGTTCTCACCAATAATGGTATCTTTTATTTCCCTTGTGTTGTTTCCAGGAATATCAAAAAACAGTCAAAGAAAGAAATATTGCATCACCTATGATGTGATGAAATATGTCAAAATTATACAAAATGGACATGGCATGGAGAAGTGGATAATAATAGAAATGCAAAGTTACAAATGGATGAAGATGATGAAGATATGGATGATTAGGTAGAAGGTATGATCTGTGATATTGAATAATCTTCTTATATGAAAGCTCATATTTATGATACTTTATGTAGAGACAAAGATGTTCCTTTATATATGGGATGCACCAATTTTACATGATTGTCTACGTTGTTAAAATTGTTTAATCTGAAGGCAAAAGGTGGGTGGTCGGACAAAAGTTTCACATAATTGCTTGATTTGTTGAAATAAATGCTACCAGATGATATCAATTTCCTAGATCGTTGTTATGATACCAAGAAGATATTGTATCCAATGGGTTTGGAGTATGTAAAAATACACGTATGCCCTAATGATTGCATATTATAAATGAAAGAGTATGGAAATTTGGATCAATATCCAGAATATGGTGAGTCACACAACAAGTTAAAGAACAACAATGGTGATGACGATGACGTGTTAGTAAGAAGCATCCTCTTGCTAAAGTGTTATGGTACCTGCCAATAAAGTCAAGGTTAAAGAGACTTTTTTCTAATGATAATGATGCAAAGAATATTAGATGGCATGCAATTAAAAGAAAATGTGATGGAAACATTCGCCATGTAACCGATTCTTTACAATGGAAGAAAATTGATTCATTGTTTTTGGATTTTGGCCTTGAGCAAAGAAGCCTTAGACTTGGACTTGTCACATATGGAATTAACCCATTTGGTAATCTGAGGACTAACCATTCATCGTGGTATGTTCTTCTCATGATTTACAACCTATCTCTTTGGTTGTGCGTGAAGATCAAGTATGATGTTATATAAGATTATTTCTAGGCCAAGACAACCTCGAAACGACACAGATGTTTACCTAAGTCCATTAATTGAGGATTTAAAACTTTTGTAGGATAAAGGTGTTTACGTTGATGATGCATATTTTGATAAAATGTTTAAGATGTGTGCAATGTTATTTTGCACAATCAATGACTTTCCTGCATATGATAATTTGGTTGGATATAATGATTAGAAAAATAGCAAGTGCATGACTTTTGCCAATGTAGTAATAATAGGGGGAAATCCCCAGTAACGATCTCAAGGACTGTGTACAAATACCGAGTTCAACTATTGTCCAATTAAACAAAACATATTGGGGGTTTTAAAATTGTTTTGCAAATTATGAATTAACAGGGAGTAAGTATAAAAAAATAGTAAATTGGTTTTTACAAATATGAGAAACATGCTAGGTTAAGGTGTATGATTTGTCATGTAACAACTCTAAATCCTTATTTCATTTACAAGTTCAAAATAATCAATTACCGGTTCTTTAGTCTATTTTCCCCTAAGTTTTTAGTGGGAAAACCTCTGATCATTTATCCTAAATTCTAAGTCCTTAGGAACTTATGATGAAATCAAGCATTTGTGTTATCAAGAATTTACCGGTTGCTATAAGGTATCCCTAGTCCTATGTGATATCTACTATAGCGTAATCACATAAAAGAATTAACAATGGTGGTTCAGCCTAATTGTTAATCGTTAATAAATCTCTATTGGTCTGACAGAGAAGGCATTAGAAAAATTGAACGATTAAATTGATTAATAAAAACAAATATATAACTCAAAATAGGAAATCAAAGTAGTTTACAGAGTCAAATCAGGGACACCCCCTAGCATTGGGGGTTTGACTACTCATACTGTTCAAAGGAAATACAAGATAAAATATAGACATTACAAGTATTGGGGGTGAGCTTTGATCGTCAATTGCTTCCACTCACGAAAATCTTCTGCCTTCCAAAAACCTTGTCTTCTCTAATCTTGAATCGTGTAATTCGTTTCTGTCCAAAAAAAGTCCCTCCATTCCTCATAAAAACTCTTCTAAATAGTGAAAATCTAATGGCACTGGTTAGAAATTCCCAAAACACCCTCGCAGCTCAACACTTGGACCAAAAACAAGAAAATAGGAGAATCAGTGTTTTGAGCTAACACGGGCACCTGTGTTGCTCTTTTGCGTTTTCCAATTTTTTTCTCCAAGTCCTAAAGCTTGTGACATGACCTATGTCAGGTGACGTGGGCGCCCGTGTTTCTCTTTTGTGTTTTCCAATTTTTTTCTCCAAGTCCCAGACCTTGTGACACGGCTCGCGTCAGGTGACACGGGTGGCCGTGTCAGGCCTCTTGTAGCTTGAGCCAACTTCCACCAAAACTCCGGATTTTTCCACTTTCTCACACTGAGTCTTTTGTGTCTAATACTTAGTCCTAAACAAAATCAAAGGCAGACAACCAAAGCATAAAACATAGAAAACTTGAAATAAAGCTTAAAACAATAAAGCGAGTAAAAAATTTACAGTACATAAATTTTCCGCAAACAATAACAAAATAAGTGCAAAGTGCCATGGAGTATCTGGATACTTGTCGAATAAGTGATGAAAATATAATACAACACAAAAATGACGTTGTTGAGATTCGAACCCAGGATCTATAAATTATTTCACAATGGTTGTTTCTTACCCATTCTTATAAGTAGTGTGATACCTGAATTATACCCATGGTCACTCGCCCATTGGGGAAACCAGCATACATACAATCACACGCTACCTAGTAACATATGTGAAACAATTATCATATGTGTTTCGCAATCGTCATTATATGTCTTTTCCATAGTAGTGGATCCCCAAGGTATTGAAAACTCCGTCATTAGAACAGAGAAAGAAACAAGTTTTTGTAAATTTCATAATTTTTTGGGCATAAAACCTTACAATATGTGCTTTTCAAGGACCTGGTACAAAATACGCTAAAGGATGGAAGGTTCAAGTTTGTTGAAAAGCAGAAAGCTCGAACACAGAGTGAGTCTGATCCTAAAGTTAAAGAGGCTTTATTTGTCAATCATGTTAACGTATTCATGGTGGACATAACTGAGAACACTAATGGGGTTGAACCTAGCTATGAGGAGAAGATGAAATTTGTTTTTCCTAAAGCAGAGAAAGAATTCATAGATTTTTTTTAACAGGTGTAAACTCAAGGATACTGAGGTTATGCTATGTCTATATTTTAGTGTCATCTTTGATAAAGAAGCAACAAAAGAATTGGAAAAAACCAACCCAAATCAATCAAAGAAAGTTGGTCAACGAGACCAACGATAAGAATTTTTCTTTAACAAGAGGGGAGCCCCTCAGAAGTTAAAAGACCTAAGACTTATGTTTCGCCTGCTAATGCTCATGTCGAAAAGTGATCAGGAACTAGAGGGAGATTGATGACTTCTCGAAAAGTGTACTAATAGTGCCGAAGTATTAAAAGATCGAATCCACGGGGACTGTGTTTGAACAAGACAATATTTGTGTAATGTAAGGA